>RJVU01044706.1:8864420-8898141 GCA_003731715.1 Anabarilius grahami | reverse complement strand
AATATGTATGTGCTCTGATAACGTCTTCCTCTGGCATTCCAAAGAAATTAATATGCGTGGAAAATATTTTCTTCCTTCTGCCACATGCTCTCTGTGCCATGCAGCCATGTTGCAAAATGGGTTAAGACATGCTTTTTTGGGGGGCGTTAAATAATAGTGCAAATACCAGTAAATTGACGAGCGCAGAGATTAGTAAATCAAGTTGCGTAATTCATTTAAATACTCTCCTCCCATAAATTTTGCATCTGAAAGGGAAACTCCTACAAATACATATGCAATAAGGTCAGCTGCAAAAACAACTCAGTCCACGCCTTTTCAGTGCTAATTTTGCACTGCGTGTCTTTAGTAAATCCTGACAGTAGTTTAACATCAAAAGAGGGTTTGCGCTGGCGCAAGCTGATAGTAAATTAGTTAGTAAATCTAGCCCTTTATTTCCAAACCCTTTGGCAGAGTGAAGCCCAAACCTGACATCCACATGAGCCTCGCTCCATCAGTAGCTGCAGCAATAGAGGCTATTCCTAGCCAAGGAAATGAACAGCAACCACAACATGTGGGACCACCTCCCTCCCAGCTGGCCTCTCAACCTCTCCCCTCCCTAATGACGTCAGCCACACCTCCCTCCCAACCCTCTCCTGCTCTCTCAGCCATACCCGCTGCCATGGCAGTCACCCCGCCAATCCCCTCCATGGCCAATGTGGTGGCCCCGCCCACTCAGCCAGCAGCCAGCACCACTTCAGCATGTGCCATCAGCTCCACCCACCCAGAGATGAATATTAAGCAAGAGGCGGAGCCTATGGATAGTACAAAACCAGGTGAGATCTTTATACAAAAAAGGTTTTACACTAGTAGTCAACCTATATATAAGCCTGAAAATTACATTTATTTAACCAGTATTTTGCATACTCTTCCCATTGTGTGCTACATTGTGTATACACTGAAATATTTAAAAGATGATGATGTGATACATTAGAGACACACATCAGGAGCCAGATTCAACTGATTTAACAGTTTAACTGATTAAGCAGTTTCTTTCACCTCAAACCCTCTCAGTGGCATCAGGTCCAAACAGCAGTGCACAGATGTTGGCAGTCCCTGCTACAGACGTCACCCTGGGAGCCTCACCCAGAAAGAAACCCCGCAAGCAACAGCACATCATCTCCACTGAGGAGAGTGAGATGATGGAGACCAACAGTACAGATGAAGAGAAATTCCCACCCAAACCCCTTAGCCTACGTGCAGAGAAACGCAAATCCCCTCCTAAAGAATACATAGGTAAGCTTCATTGAAGCAGTTTCTTTTTTGAAAATGAAGATGATTTACCAAGACCTAGAAAGGTTCTTGAATCTGAGGTTCGATAATCTGAGAGTTTTCAATTTAATTCAATTCACATTTATTTGTATAAATACATATCGTTTCAAAGCAGCTGTACAGAAATGCATGTGTCTTTACTGTAGGTTACTGTGTCCAAGTAATATCCATATTTCAGAAATGTACAGTTTAAGATAATATAAATCACACAGTTAGCTAACATGTATTAAGTTTAAGCAGAAACAATATGCTTATTAAAGTAATTATTACAAGTTATGAACATAATGATTACAATATATAGAAAATTTGGCAGTGGTGCATGTTGATTCAGAGGTGACGTCATCTGAAGTCTGAGGAGTTGGAGTCATCTCTTCACAGGTGTTGGGTCATCTGTCAAGTCTTCGTAAGAGGCTGGATCCAAACTGGAGCTGTCATTGTCTCTAGTTACCTCCTTCTGGGCATCCCAAGATAAAACAGAAAAGCAAATGGAAAATAATTAGTATAGCTGCTGTTCATAACATTTCAAGCAAAGATCATCGTGCATTTGATCTGATATAACTGGAGTACAAGGTTATGGGATGCATTATGTGAATGTTTTGCTAAAGGCACGGTTTCACAGACAGGGCTTAGGCTAAACCAGGATTAAGCCTTTTTTCAGTTAGGACATGTTAGTAGCTTTTACGTGCCTTTGAAAAAAACATTACTGGTGTGTATCTTGAGACAAAACAATGGCACTGAGATATTTTAAGATATGTGAGACTCAGTGCAAGTTGCTTTCCGTTAAAACAGCTCAAACATGCATTTTAGTCTAGGACTAGCTTAAGCCTTGTCTGTGAAACCAGGGGAAAGAGATGTGTTTTTAAACTAGATTTAAACTGGGATAGTGTCTCTGATCCCCAAACATCATTAGGAGCCAAATGTGAAAACGCTTTCCCTCCTTTAGTGGAAATCCTAGGTACTACCAAAAGTCCAGAGTTTTGTGACCTTAAAGAGCATGATGGATAGTAGGGTGATAGAAGATTGATTAAAAACACAGGAGTGTATTAACCATTTAGGGCCTTATAGGTAACCAATATAGAGATTTCAAAATTTCACTTTTTAGGACACTTTCACTTTTTTATTTTTTTTATTTTTTAATATAGTTTATATTGTCAGAATCAACATAACTCAACAACAAATACTGATAATCTGGGTTTTCACTTTATAGGATAATTAGAATTGGCATAAATTAAATTCACTAGTCAAGTCACCTTTATTTATATAGGGCTTTATACAATACAGATTGTTTCAAAGCAGCTTACGGGGTTAAACAGGAAAATGATTCAGAGATGCAAACAGCATTCAGTTCTGCTGTAATGCAGCTCTAAAAAGACAATAATAAACAGTGATTATTCAGTTGAAATCAGTTCAGTGTTGATTCAGTTCGGTTCAATAACTGTGTTCAGTTCATCTGTAAAGCTGCTGTTGTCATCATCCAGCTTTATTCACTTCTCATCTAATAGTGTCAGTGCATTGAAATCAATGATATTGCTGAATAAGTGTCCCCAACTAAGCAACCCAAAAGGCGAAAGTGGCAAGGAACCTAAACTCCATCGCTGACAGAAATGGAGGGGGGAAAAAATATGTTAGAAATCAGGCTCAATCAGGGGGCCAGAGGAGAACTGCAAATACTACCATGATATTTTGCATTTTATTTCACATCTTTATAAATGTAGTTTTATAATTTAAATAGATAATTAAAATGATAAAATAATGATTTAATCTGCATTGCAGAAGGCTACTGCTAGTTGGAAGATTGCCATGAAAATAGTAGCACACTAAAATGCACAATACAATAGTCCCAGACTAAAATGCATTTTTTAGCTATTTTAACTTAAAGCAACTTGCACTGACACATCTTAAAATATGTCAGTGCCATTGTTTTTGATACTTCCAGCTGTGTCTGATTGTAGTCTGGAAATAAATTTCACTTCTTTCTCTGTGGAACTTCTTAAGACTCCTTACTGCCTTCTACCTGTGAAAGTCCACCAACCTTTGTTCTAAATAGTACATTATGAAATGGCAACGGTGATGGTGTCGTAACATAATTGAACCGAGGCCAAATCTAATAACATTGCTGGAATAAGATAAACCCATGTAGAGATAAAGATCAGAATCATCTTTGCAGTTCACAAGCTGGAGATGACTAGTACCGACAGTTCCTCTGATGGCAGCGATTGTGGGACTAGCTGTAGTTTTGACTTACCACAATTTGTTTAATGATTTGTGTTTCATTTTGTATCTGTTTAACTGCAGATGAAGAGGGAGTTCGGCATGTTCCTACCCGAGTCCGGCCTCCGATCACTCTGCTGCGGCACTACCGCAACCCCTGGAAGGCAGCGTACCATCACTTTCAGAGATACAGTGACATCCGTGTCAAGGGTCTGTCTAGGCTCATCACACAGTATCTTATTGTCCATTTTGCATTAATACAATAAATATAGTCTGCCATCAGTCATTAATTAAAACCAGCTTGTGTTATTCAATCAGAGGACAAGAAGGGAACCCTGCAGGATGTGGCCAATCAGAAGGGAGTGGTGTGCAGAGCCCAGGGCTGGAAAATTCACCTCTGTGCAGCTCAGCTCATGCAGCTGGTAAAACTTTCTCTGAGGCTTGAATTCTTTAACAGTAACCAGCTTTGATTCGGTCATTACAGTGGATATGTCAAGCTTCAAAACAAATGTGTTTTGCCTGCAGACTAATCTGGAGCATGATGTCTATAGTCGTCTGACGACTCTCCAGGAAGGCCTCATCCCGAAGAAGAAGGCCGGAGCCGATGATGATCTTCACCGTATAAATGAGCTCATACAGGTAAGCTACTGATCACTTTTAACAACACATGATCACTTTCAAATTGGCTATCAGCAAGATTAAAACTTTTACTTGCTTAAATCTTCTTCTGGAGATCTATCTGTATATGCACAATATATTGATACCATGTCAGTTATCTGATATTAGAGCTATTTATTTATTTTAATTAATTGGATATTACATGCTAGTGTTGTCAAATGTACCGATTTCGGTAGCAAGTCGATACTGAAATTTTAAAAATCTGACTCTTTGAGTGCTGTTGAGCGGATAAAAAACACCCCTGATTGGCCATTGTGTTCACGTGCTCATCAGCGTAAATGAGTACACCCCCTTTGAAAAGTAACATTTTAAACAATATCTCAATGAACACAAAAACTATTTCCAAAATGTTGACAAGCCTAAGTTTAATATAACATCTGTTTAACTTATAACATGAAAGTAAGGTAATAATATAACTGAGAGATCAAAATTTTCAGTTTTACTCAAATTAGGGTGATACAAAAATGAGTACACCCCACTGAAAGTCTCTGGAGCAAAGCTAATTTTTAGACTACAAATGTCTAATTTAACAAGAATTCAACCACAGGTGAGTCTAATTATTCATTACACAGGTGTCCAGCAGACAGTTGACTATAAAAGGGTGTTAAAACCACTTCCCATTTCATGCTGTCAGCAATGGCACCACATGGAAGAGAAATGTCACAAGACCTAAGAAAGAAAATAATTTCTTTACACCAGAAAGGTGAAGGCTACAAGAAGCTCAGCAAAGCTTTACTTATCAGTCAGAATACTGTAGCAAAAGTGGTACAAAAATGTAAAAAAGTTGGAACTGCAACCATCTCACAGAGACGTCCTGGTCATCCACAGAAGTTAACACCTCAACAGGAGCGTCTTCTGATGAGAAGGGTTGAAGAAAATCAGCATGCAAGTTCACTGCAGTTATCTAAAGAAGTAGAAAGCCAAACTGGGGTGACTATTTCCCATGACACAATACGGCGTACACTGTAGAGGAATGGCATGCATGGGTGCCGTCCACGAAAGAAGCCTTTCCTAAAGCCCAGGCACAAAAAAGCCTGCCTAGAGTTTGCCAGGACCCATGCTGACAAAGATGAAGACTACTGGGACTCTCTACTCTGGAGTGAGGAGACCAAGATAAATGTTTTTGGAACTGATGGCTTCAAAACTGTATGGCATCACAAAGGTGAGGAATACAAAGAAAAATGCACGGTGCCTACAGTGAAACATGGTGGTGGCAGTGTCCTTATGTGGGGCTGCATGAGTGCTGCTGCTGTCGGGGATCTGCATTTCATTGATGACATCATGAATTCACAGACGTACTGCTCTATACTGAAAGAGAAGATGCTACCATCACTCCGTGCCCTTGGTCGTCGTGCACTTTTACAACATGACGACGATCCTAAACACACATCCAAGGCCACTGTTGGATTTCTGAAGAAGAACAGGGTGAAAGTGATTCAGTATCTCCTGATCTGAACCCAATCGAACACCTATGAGGAATTCTGAAGAAACAAGTTGAGCATCACTCTCCATCCAGCATCCAGTCTCTAAAAGAGGTCATTCTTAAAGAATGGAAAAAGATAGATGTTGCAAAATGTTACCAACTTGTTCATACCATGCCTAGAAGTCTTGGTGCTGTCTTTATAAATCATGGAGGCCATACAAACTACTAGATGTAGTAGTTTTTGTTGTGGGGTGTACTCATTTTTGCATCACCCTAATTTGAGTAAAACTGAAAAATGTGTAATCTAAGTTATATTATTAACCTTACTTTCATGTTATAAATTAAACGGATGTTATATTAAACTTAGTCTTGTCAACATTTTGGAAATAGTTTTTTTGTTCATTGAGATTGTTTAAAATGTTACTTTTCAAAGGGGGTGTACTCATTTACGCTGAGCACTGTATGTCTCAACGCTTTAAAAACATGTTGTAAGTAGACATCAATGACACTCTTCACTGAGCGCTTACACAGATAAACGTGGGAGTGTTTATCTGCTTTCAAATGCTCCCGTTTTCAAAAAGCTTTCAAATTCAAACACTTCCTAATGCTTTCAAACGCTCCTGAGCGTTGATCATTGTAACCAATCACAGACATATATGTTGAGCGCGTGAACACAAAAGCCAATCAGAGCAGGGACGATTTCTTTAAGACTGCAAGGGAAGCTCGGCTTCCCTTATAATGTCACAAAATTAATGGTCAAATATGTACTATTGTATTAACATTTTATTGACTAAAAATGCGTTAGAAAACGTTCATCTCAAAGACGAGTTCGTTCAGAATCAGTTACATATAGCAGGTCGGCTGACTCGATTTCCTTCTCATACATTCCCGCAGCGCCACAGTGCATTTCCCTATTGAAGCCCAGCGTCCATTGACTTCAATGGGGCTGCTTTGAACGTTTTTTTTCAGCGCTTCGAAACTAGACGGTCATTGGATAAACGCTGCGATTATGTCCCGCCCACGGACGCTCAGCGTCTCTGGGGGTGAATGGGGAGTGGGCTGGCCCGGACTCCGAGCTTCTGCGTGATGATTGAAGGGTCTGTCGAAAGACTGCATCTCCTTTTGACTGACAGCGATTCTGTACTATAAGGAATCACTGAAGCTATTCGCGCTCAGTCCCATCGCGGATTTCTCAAGTTCAGTCGAAATAAAAACTGCTGCAACCTATTTCTTTGATATTTGCTTGGCGAAATTGCTTGATTTTCATCATACATTTCACACAATTATACACCACATTCCTTGTTTCAGTTTTACAGAGTTTAATATTTTTTTACTTGAAAAGACTCTAGTTGGTACGACAGGGTCACAGACCATTTTCTTGAAAAGGAACGTAGGGCAGAATTTACTTTTAAATAAATAGACAATTTTATGATGTAGGCCGAAAATGAGCTTCCCCTCTCTGACAGACCAGTAGCCGCCACTGAATCAGAGGTGTTTATGAATCTGTTGAACAGCGCTCAAAGCGTCACATTTTTTAAAATTTCAGTACCAACTTTGTATCGAATTCTGTACTTCACTATTACATGCTAATTTCCTCTTTTTACATTTATATTACTAGTAAATCTCAAAATGAATATCCATTTTTCATACTCTACGTTATGGTGTGATGCTTAAATTTACTTGTTGCATTTAAAACAATTTTAGTTTTTTGTTGATTTTATGTATATCCACCATTTATTGGTTATCTGTCATAACATGAACCAGAATATCTGCATTTAAAATTTAAAAAAATGTTTCTTCAGACCCCTGTTTTCTGTACTGATTTTAAAAATGTTTTTAAAAGTTTGGGGTCAGTAAGTCTCTCATGCTCACCAGATAAAATAAATACAGTAAAAACAGTAATACTGTGACATATTATTACAATTTAGAACAGTTTTGTTCTATTTTAATAAATTTTAAAACGTAATTGCTGTGATGCAAAGCTGAATTTTGTCAGTATTCAGTGTCACATGATCCTTCATTATTTTTTTTTTTTTTTTTTTTCAGGATTTGATGAATAGAAAGTACAAAATCATTTATTTGAAATAGACATCATGTCTTTCAAAAAACAAAACATCTTACTGACCCCAAACTTTGGAGTGGTAGTTACATAATTGATGTTAATTATAATACTGTTTCACCGCATAGGGCAACATGCAGCGCTGCAAGCTGGTGATGGACCAGATCACGGAAGCACGTGACTCCATGTTAAAGGTGCTGGATCACAAGGAGCGTGTCATGAAGCTGCTCAACAAGAACAGCAGCACTAAGAAGCTAAATAAGCTGAAGCGTAAGGACAGAGCGTGAGATACACGGACTGGGCCACACTGACCTGATGTGGGACAGGGTTCAGCATGACCACAGAACCTCCTGCTCCATGACCTCTAGCATGCAGGCACACTGCCCTGCCTCACTCTGTCTCTACCAGAAGAGATTCACTTCGAGTCCTGATCTGATGGCAAGACGTCTTCATCTGGCAAGCTCTTCCTCTCCCAGCACACATAGAAGCTCTAGGAAACGACAATGTTAAATTAACCACAACATGCATCTTTAACTGTATCTTCACTGAAATATGAATGTCTAAATGTTTTATTTTAAACGACAACTCTGTCACAAAGAGGTTTTTTAGGGAAGTTATTGGATGTTGAAGACTCCATTTTTAAGTTATACATTAGCAGATATCAGTAAAAGCAATGCTGTACGTCTTCAAGTCTATAGATTATATTCACCACTTTATCATTAGGGTGCCTTGAACGATGATGGCCTGGTATTGACAGTTGTCTGTTCTGTATTAAACACCAGATGGCAGTATTTTGTAATGGCCCTTCATACCGAAAGGTTTCCATTTTGTATTGTAGCACTTGAAACAATAAGAATTGAGAAGCCATAACAACACCATCCTCGCTGTCCTAAAGGAACAAAGACTGAAGTATTTTACCACATGTGATTTGTGGGAAACGTTAAAGGTGCTTTGGTGAAATGGAGTATTGTGCCTTTCTGTGTGCCTCATAAAACATGGTTTTGGTGTGATGGAAGCAGTTTTTCTGCAAAGGTTAAACGGAGTCTGAATGTCTGACTCATATTGCGTTCTCACGTCACTGTCTGTCGATTTGTGAGGATTGTTTCATGTATCATCAGTCTTGCAAGCACTGCACCAGCTATGGCTTTCTGGGTTTGCTCTTTGGTCGGGTGTGATTTCATTCATGCATTAAGGGTGGTGAGAATCATGTTCAGATATGAGATGTCACTCAGAATTCAGAGATATTTGTATGTAAGTTAAACCTAAGTGTATATATAAATATAAAAATAAGCCCTCTTCCATTTTTTTTTTTCTTCTTAATTGAACAATATTATGTTTATTTTTCCAGTTAAGTTGCTTGAAGCAGTGTCATTTGTGGCAAAGATAAAGCGTTGTATACTGTTTGATCACTCAGTTTCATTTTGAATGGCATTTCATGTTGCACTTCACTGCTGAAGTAAAGATACTTTGTACATGTATCTGCAGATGTTTGTTTTTTTCTAAGTCTAATTTAACTCTCAGAAATCTATACATAGATATGTGTGTTCCTGCCCCCCAAATCAAGCTACTGGTTACACAAAACCATGGTTTTACCACTGTATTTATACTTGCATTCCCCTTACGTTTTTTTTGTGCGCAAAAAGAAAAACCCAAAATAATGATTCAATTCCTTCTCTTCCGTGTCAGTCTCCGACGTTGTTCATGTAAGCACTACGATGCATACATGTGATGCTGACGCAGGAGCTGGCCAATACTGAGCTGGCATTCTGATGTATAACCCGGAAGCACTGCACTGTGTTAACAAAGTGAACAGCGTCAGAGGCTGATGTGGAAAAGAAGAGATTGAATAAAGTCTTTTTTAATTTTTTTTATTTTTTTCTTGCACTAAATGTTTTCTCGTCGCTTCGTAACATCAAGGTTGAACCACTGCAGTCACGTGGATTATTTTAACAATTTCTTTATTGAAAGTGGTAATTACGTTATGTAATTACATCTATTGGGGTCAGAAAGCTCTCGGATTTCAACAAAAAATATCTTCATTTGTGTTCCGAAGATGAACAAATGTTTTAAGGATTTAGAACAATATGAGGGTAAGTAATTAATGACAGAATTTATTTTTGGGTGAATCCTTTAAAATATATCAGTTTCCACAAAATAAATAAACATTCAGAATAAGAAATGTTTCTTGAGGACCAAATCAGCAGATTTTACTTTTGAAAATATAATTACCAAAGTCTTCAATTTTAATATATTTCACAATTTTACTGATTTTACTTTATGCACTGATCATACACACAGAAAAACAGTAATATTGTGAATTTAAAAGAACTGTTTTCTCTTTGAGTGTGTTTTAAAATGTAATTTATTCCTATGGTGTCAAAGCTGAATTTTCAAGACCATTACTCCAGTCTTCAGTGTCACATGAAATCATTCTAATATGCCGATTTGCTGCTCAAGGAACATTTCTTATCATTGTTGAAATCAGTTGTGCTGCTTAATATTTTTGTGGAAACCGTGTTACATTTTGATCAGTTTAATGTGTCCTTTCTTAATAAAAGTATTAATTTCTTTAAAAAGAAACCCCAAAACGAGGCTATGTAGTTTTAACCCATATTAAATTGGTAATATTTAATTCATTTTAAACAAGTAGTCCTTTATAGGTTCTATGTATTCTTTCCGAAAAACTGAAAAATCGGGTGCTGCTTATTGTGTTTTTCCCTTTCTGACTATACAAACCTTTTTTTTATTATTACTTATATGAAGTCACTGTCCAAATCAAGATCATAGGGGCTGGAATTAAATGCTTTTAGATAAGTAATGGTTATCGGTTTGTAGGGTGTGTTCAGAGTTTCTATGCACTTAAATAATTGATCCCTCCTTTCTTAAGAAATTTATTGTTTTCTAGCGTCAACCAGCTGGCTTGTGTTCAGTCTTATCTCCATGGAGACTAATAACACAGAACTTAACACTTTGCTGTCCTTATTCCTCAAACATAATAATTAATTACGCTTATCTAAGGGACGGCTACAATACTGAAGCTTTTTTATGCTGAGCCCTTTACCATCAACCTCCAGGAAATGAAGGAGCATTTGTGTTGACCTTAAATGTGTACTTTGAAACCTGCTGGCTGCTCCTATGTTTTCATAATCTATGCATGCCACATCATAGTCACTTATGAAAACAACTGCTTATATGACGTCCAAGCAATTAATTACATTACAGTCCAGTATCTGTTCACTGAGACTATGTAAATGAATGTATACTCTAGAATCTCACAGTTTTACTGCTTAACAGCCGCTCTGACTCAAATAATAAAGCTGTCCTCTGGTACCATCTTCCCCTTGCGTGAAAAGTCCAAAAGGCACATGTGGTGCGTGGTTAATAGATAGGGGCATTTTTTTGATAAGATTTCAGATTTCACATGTAAATGTCTCAAACCACTAAGAATCTCTTGGTTTTGAAGTCCTTGTCTAACTAGTGATGTGCTGCTTACTTTGTTTGCAGTTCAGCACATTGGAAACTTAAAGAATGAATCTCTCAGACTGGTGATGACGTCCATTCCCAGCCCTCAGCGGTTGATGGTGAAAATCAGCACACGATGGAGCAAAGTCTAGGGGCCATAAAGAGATGAAAACTAGGGACACTTCCTTGTTGCTGTCACACAAGCGGATGGAAAAAGTATTTTTGGACACGTATGATTTTTAATTCCTTCTTGGAACTGGTCAGTAAGGGTGTGTTGTCCCGGGTTACTAACAAGATTGCCATTCATACAAGTCATAGTTTTTAGCCGTATACGCTTCGATGAGGGTTACATTTCCAGCCGGTTAATATATTTATTTAAGTGGCTTTTTTGGTTTTTCATTTTAGTTAGATGCCTGTGATACAAAAAGAATTGTCCAAATGGTGATGTTAAAAAAGGTAATTCATTTTATGACTTAATTTATTTGTTTGTTTCTCATTTTATTTATCACAGTGATGTTTTTTATTTTACTTTATTTTACAGAAGTAATACATTTGTATTCTTGTGAACAATTAATTGAATGACATTTTCAAGGCTTTAAGTTGGTTGTGGGTAGTGTTTGGTATTAAAATGTAGTTAATGTGAATCTGAATCTAGGGGGACCACTTCTGGATTGACTCCAGTACTGGGGTTCCTATTGGAGGGTGTGTGAAGATCTCAGAGAGTGGACGGTATTGTCTGGTTGATGATGAAGGGAAGGTAAAAATGATGACTCAGATGACTTAGTAGGAGAGGCCGGGCTAGTTCTCACAGAGGCTTTATATATGGCTTTATACATGGCTTTATACATATTTATATATGTATTTTTTGTGAATTCTGTCCTCCAAACTACAATCTAAAATTACACAATAATCATATTTTTGCTAATCTGTGTTCTCAAGACAAGTGTATTTCTCATAAATGCCATTTGGATGAAATTGTCACTTGTGTTTTAAATGTTATAGCCTACATTTTTCAATTAGTCCGTGGAGATTATTAAACCTCAGCTGTAAAATCATTTTCTCAAACTGTCATTTGAATTGGGAGAATCTTGAGTAGTGGAGATATTTGTTCTGCTTTTTAATTGCATTTTGCATATGCAGTAACTTTTACACTTAAAAGGCTTGTTATTGTATGTCTTGTTTCTCATTTTACTATTTTTACAGTTTTGTAATTGTGAAGCAACATGTATGGAATGAATTAAATGAATAATAATAAATATTAATCATAATGTTAGTTTTTTTTAACTGAACTAAAAGCCCATTATAGGCTATTTAATGGCAGTTTCATTGTGACAACAGCTTCATAATGTGTGTAATATCCCTTCTGTAAACCCTAACGCTCAAAATTAATTGGTTTGAGTAGGGTAAACTCAAATTAAACAAATTAGTTTAATCAAATGAACTTTTATAAGTATTTAAAACTTTCTTTTTCTTTTGAGTTCACAAAACTAACACATTTTAAGCAATCTGAATTGTTTCATTATTTTGAGCTTTATGAACTTGTTTCTTTTAATTTAGACAAACTTAAATTTACCTGAAACTGGGCTGGGATTTCTATTTCCTTAAAGTTTTTTTTAGTTTTGCCAACTTATCCGGGTTTGTGTTGTCCCAAATGGTTAAATGTGTTCAGTATCTTTTTCTTTTTGGTCAAGACTTTAAGAAAAGTGTCTATACAGAAAATTAATTAAATAAATATACACTGAAAATATTCACTTGAGTAAAAATGTGACAACTTGCAACACTCTCCTCTGTATGCCAATGAAATATTATATTACAACACATTCTTTAGTGTTGTAGTTAATCCACACTTGTCTAAAGATGAATCTCAAATATTGTGATGGTTTTCCCAGGACCACTTTATCTCGGAGGGGGAGAGGGCCAGTCTTAAGCCTATGCACCCCACCTCAGTGGAGGGTGTGGATGACATGATCAGACTGGGAGACCTCAGTGAAGCTGGTTTACTCAGAAATCTGATGATGCGCCACAAACAGGGTATAATATATGTGAGTAGATTCTTGTTACTTTGTCATAAAAATGTATTGATTTGATGATTTTTAGTTATCCTGTGTAATCATCATAATGATAATATTTTTGAAAATTATTAATATTTAAGTTTAGTATTTGATCGTACTTTAAAAAAATGCTATGATAAAAACCTGCTAATTGGTTAAGAGTAAGTTCCCTTACTCTACATGTTGAAAAACTACTAGAGCTAATGGGACACTTCATGTAATTTTATGGTAAGATACTGTCAGATGTACAGTTTTTATAAGTGAAAACGTCAGTTTATAATTTACGGTGAAAAACTTAAGAATTCCCAGTGTTATAGCTCACATTTGATGGTTTATAGTTGAAATAACTGTTTCCTCTTAGATTTTTCTTTCGGTTTAGTACATCAAGGTTTTATGTTACATCATATGTTACAGTAATGTTTATTGCATCTGTGTTTTACGATGATGGTGTTTTTTACGACTGTGTGCTCCTCATATATATATATATATATAAATATATTAGTATTTACCTCAGCTTGTGGAAAAACTACTTGTGATGAATTTGGCTCATCATGTGGTTTTCTTTTTACCACCTATGTTTTTAAGGTCTCAGATCTTTTACCTTTGGTCTCAGATGTTTAGATCCTACTGTCTATGTAAGCTGTGTAATGTATTTTGTTTTTTTCTGTGTGTGCTGTTTAGACCTATATTGGCTCTGTCCTAGTGGCAGTGAATCCCTATCAGATGCTGCCCATCTACACAGCTGATCAGGTGCACATGTATCACGGCCGTAAGCTGGGAGAGCTCCCACCACACATCTTTGCCATTGCTGACAGTTGTTACTTCAACATGCGCCGCCATAACCGCAACCAGTGCTGCATTATCAGGTACATATTTGTTCTTTTCTTCTGAACATTGAGAATCTAATCTAATGGCTGTATTATGAAAGTAGTAATTTTATATGGTTAGTATTGTAGCAAATTAGCTCAAAAAGGGAAACGTGAATAATTAATTTGTGCATGGCTTGCTGATGAGGCCTGCCGACTGCACCGGCTGTGGGCCGGGTGAGGTCTCACGTGAACAGCAATCAGTAGAAACAGCAAGAGCTCGGGAGGAAACTTTGTGCTGGCTTTTAAGTTCTACAGAGGTCACACCTTTGAGTTTTGGCTTGACCAATGAGAAAGGTGCAATTCTCAAGCAGGAAAGTTCCTTAGTTTGAAAGTGAAATTATTTGCATAAGGGGAGTAAGCTGGCAGTTTGTGTCCATTTATACTCTCATAAATATAACAAACATACAATGCTTTCTATGAGATGGTGATGTCCTCCAAAGTGTGAGTCATTAAACAACGATTATTTTGATAGGAGACATCACACAGATTAGGCTTTATTAACTAGTAGTTCTATCATCAGGCATGCATAACACTATACTATATGAAAAAAACAAAAAACAATATACAAACAGTAATAGCACTGAAGATGTACTGGGGAAATGCATGTTCATTCATTTGGCAGATTTGTCAATGATTCCATTTCTATAAGAATGCATGTCTATCTCTTGTAGCCTGTAATTTTCTGAGCAGGCACTATCTCCCAAGTGTCTTTGACATGTATGAAGGGAACAAATGGTGATAGTTGTCAGTGGGGAAACCAGACATAACAGAGTCTGCATGGGTTAGGGGTTGTGAAGATGAACTTTTACAGTTGTGTGTTTGATCGATCCAGTCGTTACAGTATGTAAGAATGTAGAAGTGGCTATAAAATGGTTATAAATACAGGTATGCTGCTTTTGTAAGGGAATGTTGTTAAATTTAGTCATAAATCATAACATCATAAAATGTGTGCATGTTGTAGTCAGTGTACAAAATAGAGTTCTGCTCTTTGCGTACTTGGGTTAATGCTAGAAACAGTGAATGTAAATATTCTATTCTATTTGCTTATGCCAGAAATAGTGAATGTATACAGTTATCAAACCCAATGGTGTAGAATGGCTTTGATTATTCTATTCTATTCTATTCTATTCTATTCACTAATGCCAGAAACAGTGAATGTAAAAAGCCAATGATATAGAATGGCTTTGTTAATTATTCTATTCTATTCCATTGTTTTTGCAATGTTTGTTTATTATTAGCTTTAAAGGGTTAGTTCACCCAAAAATGAAAATAATGTCATTTATTACTCACCCTCATGCTGTTCCACACCCGTAAGACCTTCGTTCATCTTCGGAACACAAATTAAGATATTTTTGTTGAAATCCGATGGCTCAGTGAGGCCTGCATGGCCAGCAATGACATTTCCTCTCTCAAGATCAATTAATGTACTAAAAACATATTTAAATCAGTTCATGTTAGTACAGTGGTTCAATATTAATATTATAAAGTGACGAGAATATTTTTGGTGTGCCAAAAAAACAATATAACGACTTATATAGTGATGGACGATTTCAAAACACTGCTTCAGTAAGCTTCGGAGCGTTATGAATCTTTTGTGTCGAATCATGATTTGGATCGCGTGTCAAACCGCCAAACTGCTGAAATCACGTGACTTTGGAGCTCCGAACCGCTGATTCGACACAAAATATTCATAACGCTCTGAAGCTTCATGAAGCAGTGTTTTGAAAACGGCCATCACTATATAACTAGTTATTTCGTTTTTTTTGGCGCACCAAAAATATTCTCGTCGCTTTATTATATTACTATTGAACCACTGTACTCACATGAACTGATTTTAATACATTAATGGATCTTGAGAGAGGAAATGTCATTGCTGGCCATGCAGGCCTCACTGAGCCATCGGATTTCAATAAAAATATCTTAATTTGTATTCTGAAGATGAACGAAGGTCTTAGGGGTGTGGAACGACATGAGGGTGAGTAATAAATTACATTATTTACATTTTTGGGTGAGCTAACCCTTTAAGGGTTTTCATCACCATCATATATAAATCAATAAAATACAAATAACAAATGTGAAAGTAGCATAGTTCATTGCAGATTTAGCCTTTCATATTCTGATTTAATATTTGTTTAATCACACAGCAGCTCTGTGTCAATGGATTTGAACACGCTTATATTTATTAATTTAGCAGACACTCTTATCAATAGGGCCTTAAAAATCTTAGCAAACAATGAACGAATAATAAACGCTTCTGTTTTGTGTGTCAGTGGAGAATCTGGTGCAGGAAAGACCGAAAGCACTAAACTGATTCTTCAGTTCCTGGCTGCTGTGAGCGGGCAGCACTCCTGGATAGAGCAACAGATCATACAGGCCAACCCTGTTCTGGAGGGTAAGCACTGAACATCCTTGTTTGGTGGACCATTTCAATCTTTTCCATAGAAAGCTGTCTCACTTATTCATATCTTACAGCCTTTGGGAATGCCAAAACCATTCGCAATGATAACTCCAGCAGATTTGGGAAATATGTGGAGATCTTCTTTAATAAACAAGGTGCTATAGAGGGAGCTCACATGGAGCAGTACCTGTTGGAGAAGTCTCGTGTCTGTCATCAGGTGAGACTAAGTTGCACCCTACATGAGAAAGAAAAAGCATCAAGAGCTGTGCGTCGTTGGATTCAAATCGTCTGAAATTGCTTATGAAAATTATCTTTAATGTTTGATAAATACTGTAGTCTTGCATTTTAATGATTAAAACCTAAAAATGAAATGAATTTATTTAATTTTTAAGGCACCACAAGAAAGGAACTACCACATTTTCTATTGTATGTTATCTGGGATGCAAAGTGAGCATAAGAAGACTCTCTCCCTTGGCAATGCATCACAGTTCAAGTACCTGACTGAGGTGAGCGCTTCAATTCGTGTTTAGTAAGTTTAAGAGAGGATAACTGTTACACGTTATGCTCATCATGTACTCAGTAAATGTTTAACTATAAGTTTTGGAGTATTGCTATGAATTTAAATGTATAATTTGAGTCAGATACAATTAAATAATAACTACGTCATATCATTACTGGTGTTACATCCATTGAGTGTTACATTCACTCCTGCTCTGATATTCAGATTCCTATATCAGGTTTTGAAATATAATATCTGACTCTCCTGATGGTTGTCTAGGGGGATTGTTTGACATGTGATGGTCGGGACGATGCTGATGAATTCGGACGGATTCGTGCTGCTTTAAAGATCCTCACTTTCTCAGACAGGGACTGCTGGGAAATCTTCAAATTACTCGCTGCCATTCTCCACATGGGCAATATCAACTTTCAGGGTTAGTGTCTATAACCTTTCCGTTACAGTAATAATATGAAAACTATCTTCCCATTAAAAAGTTAATTATAGCATAAATTGAAGTTGACGGATTTGCTCATTATCTTTTTTCAGGCACTGTAATAAATAACATGGACAGCTGTGACGTTCTGTCATCGAATCATTTTTCTGTCTCTGCCAAGTTGTTGGAGGTACAGACAAATGCTTCTTCAGAGATGATGCTGATTTCGCACTTTAAATCATTTTTTTAAGTTTACTATCTTTTATGTAATCAAACATTTGGTTGCTGAATATGTTTGATGACAGCACTTATGTCACTTTGCAGGTAGAAGATCCAGTTCTTGAAAAGAGTCTTACCCATCGCTCCTTCATGACAAACAGAGAGAAAGTCATCAAACCCCTCAGCTCAGAGCAGGCCACAGACACCAGAGATGCTTTTGCCAAGGTAGCCACATGCTTTTATCTAAAAGCCCTTTTTGGAGATTTAACATAGATAGAGGATTAGTTACACTATACTTTTCAAAACATTTTTTTTTTTTTCTTTTTCTGTAAGAAGTCTCATTTGCTCACCAAGGCTGCATTTATTTAATCAAACAGTAAAAAAAAAAAAGTAATATTGTGAAATATTATTACAATTTAAAATAATATTACTTGCTATTTTAATATTTTAAAATGGTATTTATTCTTGTGATGCAAAGCTGCATTTTCAGCAGCCTCTACTCCAGTCTTTAGTGTCACATGACACTTTTGTGCTCAAGAAATATTTTTGTGGAAATCACCATGATTTTTTTTCAGGATTATTTGATGAATAGAAAATTCAAAAGGGCAGTAATTATTTGAAATAATTTTTTTGGTAGCAGTGTAAAAGTCTTTGGTGTCACTTTTGATTAATTTAATGTGTCCTTGCTGAATAAAATCAATACTTTACTTACTGACCCCAAATTTTTGAACATGGTGTATATACCCAACAGACTTTCAGGCTTCCTAAATGCTCATTATTGTTGCATATGTCAGTTAATGTTTGTCCTACTCCCTGACAGGCCATGTACGGAAGGCTGTTTGTTTGGATGTTTACAAAAATAAACAGCGCCATTCACAAACCCCAGACTGACGAGTCCTCTTACACGCGCAAGTACATTGGACTGCTTGACATTTTTGGATTTGAGAATTTCCCTCAGAACAGGTAAGTGTCTGTTGACTAAACTAATAATTAGTTTAAACTACAAAATATAATGTTAAATTAACATAGTTGTTCAGCAGGGGTTTAAAATATTTGAGTAATTGTATTTCGACAGACAGACAGACAGACAGACAGATAGATAGATAGATAGATAGATAGATAGATAGATAGATAGATAGATAGATAGATAGATAGATAGATAGATAGATAGATAGATAGATTGATTGATTGATTGATTGATTGATTGATTGATTGATTGATTGATTGATTGATTGATTGATTGATAGATTGGTTGATTTGTTTTTTTACATTTGAGTATGTTTTGCTTATAGTTGTAAAATTTTGACACTACCCATGCTTTAAATATCTCTGTGCTTTTGCCCACTATTTAGTTTTGAGCAGCTGTGCATTAATTATGCCAATGAGCACCTGCAGCAGTTCTTTGTGAGACACGTCTTTAAGCTGGAGCAGGATGAATATAGTAAAGAAGGCATCTCATGGAAGCGCATTTCTTTCAATGACAACCAGAAAACCCTGGACCTGCTGGCCGTTAAACCTCTCAACATACTGGCTCTGATTGATGAGGAAAGCCACTTCCCTAAGGTGAGTTTCATCAGCTACATGGTATGGTTTACATGGTAATATTTTGTCTGTGCTCACCACATGTTGTCCTTTTTTCAATGCAGGGAACAGATGCAACAATGTTAAACAAAATGAACCAAGAACACAATGGGAACAAACTGTTCATTTCATCCAAGAGCGAACATGGCATGCATTTTGGGATTCAGCACTTTGCTGGGCTGGTTTATTACGACTGTGAAGGTACAATTCATTACTTAAAGGCTTTAAAAAGCAAATTGTAACTGGTCTGAAAGATGTGTGTTTTGTCAGGTTTTTTGGAGAAGAACAGAGATGCCCTGAGCATGGACATAATGGAGCTGGTTCGGAAATCTTCCAACAAGTTGCTCAAGCAGATATTTGAGAAGGAGATGAATACAAACTCAGTCAATAACTCTAACAAAGCCAACAAGATCATCATGACGCCAAAGAGCTCATTACGTGTATGGGACAGTTATAGAGCAGATTGACAGTATTGACTCAACATTGACAACAGCTTTTCAATAAATTCTCTCTCTTGTGTCACACAGCAAGCAAATGATTCGAGGCGGCAGATATCTACTCTGAGCGGCCAGTTCCGTCAGTCTCTGGATTCTCTGATGAAGGCCCTGTCTCTTTGTCAGCCTTTCTTCATACGTTGCTTCAAACCAAATGACAAAAAGATGTCCATGGTATCAATTCACATGCCTTAAGTTACATGTTTTATACTGTGTAGCCATCAGAACACTTTTCAAGTCATGTTTTTTATAATCTTCCTTGTCAGGTGTTTGATAGAGAGCTCTGCATGCAGCAACTTCGCTACTCTGGAATGCTGGAGACCATTAGAATACGCAAGTCAGGATATCCCATCCGGCACAACTTTAAAGACTTCCTGCAGCGCTATCGTGTGCTCCTGAAGACTGTAGATTGTGACCCCAAAACTGTATGGGACAATATGATTATTTACAGATGTGATGCTCTAAATATGTGAATTATTTAATATAAAGTAATAGCTGATTAATGTAGATGAGTTTTGTAGGCTTAATGTTTTAGCATACATACCTGGTCGTGAAACTTAATTCCTGTCAACCAATAATTGCCTTCTGATTTAAATATAGGTTTAGAGTTATGGCTATTATTGGTTGCTAAGAATAATGTGTGTATGATGTTGATGCAAAGTGTATCATTTCTGCACCACTAGCATGCAAGTATAAGCAAAACGCAAATATTAATAACTGGTTTCTAACAAGTTTCTCTAAACACTCCCCCCATCTGTCACTGGTCAGAGATTCAAAAACATCTCCACACAGCCAGAGCTAATGTGTGCCTGCATCACGCTAGAAACTGAGCAATGTTTACACTTTGTTGGAATCAATCTACGAATGGTTTATTAATTTTGTCTATGCATATTAAACTGACAGGATAAAGTAAAAGTATTACACACTTCAGCTTTAAACATGATGAATGTACCAGGTTGGCATAATTTGATAAATAAAATATCTGTTATTTGTTTATTAGGAGCCTCCTTCCAGCTGCTGTGCAGCCATCTGCAAGGCTATGATCAAAGACGAAGAGGATTGGAAGATTGGCAAAACCAAAATCTTTCTCAGGGTACCTCAGTCTTAATATTCCTCTATTGTATTATAAGAAGTTTACATCAATATCTGTATACATCCCTGTAATGTTAAATCTGCTTTCAAAAATATTAGGCAGCTCAACAATAAAAAAAATTTTAGGCAGCTCAACAATAATACATAAAATCAGCATATTAGAATGATTTCTGAAGAATCAAATCACAGATTAAGAGCATAACATATAAAAAACAAGTCATATTGACCCAAAACATTTGAACGGTAATGTCATATATTTTTTCACACACAAATTTTCTTGCATCGTGTGTGGTTCATTTTTCTCTGTTGCAGGATCATCATGATTCCTACCTAGAAATGGCGAGAGAGCAAGAGCTTTATAAGAAGGCACTTATCATCCAAAGAGTGATGCTTGCCCATAAGGACAGGTTTGTTCCCCACTGTCGTAGTGTTTTGTTTATGTGGTTGTACAGATATTTTAAACTAAGTTATTTTTCATCCACATACAGAGAAGCTTTTGTAAAGAAGAAGAGGGCAGCTCTGGTTTTGCAGAAAAACTGGCGTGGCCACAGAGACAGGAAAGACTTTTGCAAAGTAAGATTTTGCAGGAACATCTCGTGTCTGTATGAAATAGCCCTATTAGTGTAGTGACATAATGAAACATTGCTTCTGTTTTCCTTGTTAGCTCAAGCAGGGATTTACTCGGCTGCAGGCGAAAGTGCGCAGTCAGAAGCTCCATACGGAGTATAAGCGCAGGCGGGTTGCAGCCATCACTCTACAAACACAGACCCGTGGCTACCTCGCCAGGAAAGACCTGAAATGTAAAAAAAACGCAGTGATACTTCTGCAGACACAGACCAGAGGACTGCTGGCCAGGAAAACCCTCAAGAGAATGAAATCAGATGTGAGTTTATAGTGGAATGGAGCAGACCACCTTCTTGTTGGACTTTTTTTTGCAGAGTGTTTTTTGCTTTATATACACTACCGGTCAAAAGTTTGGAATATTTAAGATTTAATTAAAACAGTATTAGTGAAATAGTATTACAAATTAAAACTGTTTTCTGTTTGAATATATTTTAAAATGTAATTTATTTCTGTGATGGCAAAGTTGAATTTTTATCAGCCATTACTCCAGTCTTCAGTGTCACATGAATCTTCATGATTTCTGTATGGTCAGGTCACACTGAAGACATCAATCGTCCAAAAAAGTAATGATGCTGAAAATTTAACTTTGCCATCACATGAATACAAGTACATTTTAAAATACGTCCCAAATGAAAACAGTTATTTTAAATTGTACTAATATTTCACAATATTACTGTTTTTACTGTATTTTTGGTGAGCATTAGAGACTTCTTTCAAAAACATTTAAAAAAAAATCTTATTTATTTCAAACTTTTGATTGGTAGTGTACTTAATTTTTTATGCTTTTATTCATACCCTTGTCCTTTCTCAGGCGTTTTTGACTGCGCAAGAAAAAGAGGCTCAGGAACTGGCAGCACTGGAGCTTCAGCAACGCCTAGAGGAGCTGCTCAGAAAAAATGAGGAAGCAGCCAAATCCCAGAATAAGGAAGATGAGGAAATGGTGGAGAATCTCTTTGGCTTCATTCCGAGTACATTAGGAGGACAAGAGGGCCCTGCCCCTGAGGGTTTTGAGGTTAGCGTCATCTTGACAGTAGAACAAGGAAGGACACGTATTTGACGGGAACAAACACTTCCTGATCAAATTAATTTTCCAGAATACAAAAAGCCTTTTATTGCCAATACACAATCAATTAATGCATACTGCATATGTTGTCAGTGATAATACTGCATACTGTCTTTCAAAGACATTTAGGAATGCAAAATATTGCTATTTCTAGGTTAATAAACTAACTTTGTTTGAAATGTTCCTGATGTTCTAGGATTTAGAGGCAGAGCCGGTAAAGTTAGAAGAAGTTAAACTAGTAGAGAGCCCAGTAAGGGAGAGGAAAGTGATGTCAGTACCAGACATCAGCGAAGACGATCTAGATGATAAAGATGATGAGAAAGAAGCTGAGGATAAGAAAGAAACTGAGGATGAGAAAGAAGCTGAGGATGAGAAAGAAGCTGAGGATGATGAGTTCTCTTTCGCTATATTTGCATCTCTACACTTCCAAGGATCTTCTACCCACTCACATATCCAACAGAGATTGCGGAAACCCCTGCTCTACCATGAGGATGAAGGGGATACCCTGGCAAGTATTGTTCTCATTAGCATCATGTTCCCAATTAAAATGAGGCTTGATGGCCAACTGGGACAATGTGTCTTGTATTGTCTTGTCATATGTCTTCTCTCCATTTTTCCTATCTCCTCCAGGCCAGTTTGACAGTATGGTGGATCATACTAAGATTTATGGGAGATCTTCCAGAGCCGAAGCAGGAACGTGTTTCTGCTATAGCCGACCCCATTCAGAGAAACCTTGGTCAGAGACAAGCACGACGACTCAGTAACCTTGTTGGATTAGATCAGGTAAACAGTAGAGACACCATAATACACCTGCCTTCTTTCTCTCTACACCTATCAGATGTACAGATGGTTTGGTATTAGTATATATTATATTGCTATACATATTTAAATGTAAACACATATTTAAAATATAGACTAGCCGGTTCAATTGTGTTACACAGCCAGTGGCATAGAAAGTGACAACCACACATACAATTAAATGTGAGCAACCGGTAAAGTGCCTCCTTCTGGAAATGCGAAGAATTACAATATAAAGATGTGAATGTGAATACAGAGGAAGAAAATTAAATATTTACTTTTTCAAAAAGGACAAATTAAAACCAAAGGACCATAAATACAGAAAAAAATATATTGTTACAGAAACTTAATTATCCAACGTATGTAGCTAGTGCTTTTCTTATAGAATTATATCAAACAAACGTTTGTTTTTTTGTTTTTTTGTTGGTCTTGTAATTACAGAAATTTTTGAGAAAAAAAATGAAGCAGCAGAAGGGGACAGGGAAACGAAAACACTCAGCCATTCCTGAAGAAGAGGTAAAAATGTGTTTATATACTACTCTGAGTACAACACTGAACATTATCTGCAGCTAAAACATATTAACTACATCATAGCATCGTAATTCTTACCATTCTAATGACATTTGCAGCCAGAAGAAGAACCGAAACCTATAATGGAGGCTGTTCAGGAGGAAGAGGATTTAATGTTTGGAGAGGGACCAACTTTTGATCGTCCAATGACACCCTTGGAGAAATTACACACTATTGTGGGATATGCCATTGTACGACAAGATATAAGGTTAATATGATGGGCCAATGGTCATTTACATTCTTCATAATGTGTGATATACTGCATTCCTCATACAGAGAGACAATGTTTACATAATTTTATATACTTTATATATGTTTTTCAGAGATGAAATCTACTGTCAGATCTGTAAGCAGTTAACAGACAATAAGAACCAAAAAAGTGCAAACAGAGGCTGGATCCTTCTGTCCATCTGTCTGGGAATTTTTTCCCCTACAGACCGCCTCACTAAGGTATGAAATACTAATTTGATTTCTGTTCTGAAATTATCCAGTCATTATTGCAAAATAAACCTCACAAGGTGATAAGGACACATGAGTAATGTAATGTCCCGAAGGGACTCAGATATTTTGTTTTAAATTTAAAAGTAATGCATTACTTTACTAGTTACTTAAAAAAAGTAATTTTATTATGCAACTCAAGTTACTTGTAATGTGTTACCCCCAACACTGGTGTTATTTAATGTAAGGTTATGTTATTTAATTTGTTATGCTCCACTACCTTTTGGCAACAGTATCTAGATAGCTTTATACGCCATGGGCCAAGTGAATACTCTTCCTACTGTGCGGAGCGACTGCGGAGGACTTCAGCCAATGGAGAAAGAAGTGAGCCGCCATGCTGGATTGAACTACAGGTAGGTAATCCCTGTCTGAAATGATAAAGAATACTTCCCTTACACTAAACATGACCAACCCTTCTTTCCTCTAACTTCAAGTCTGTAGAGACCAAGAAACCCATTGCAGTGGTTGTGAGTCTGATGGATGGCAGAAGCATCAGCCTCAATTTGGACTCAGCCAGCACTTCTGCAGAGGTGTGCAAAATAGTTATCCAGAAAATAAACCTGAAGGACACTTACGGCTTCTCCCTATATGCTGCAATGAATGAGAAGGTTTGTGACATCTGAATGGCTTCAAGATGCATCTTCACTTGTAATAGGTCACATGTAACTAATGAGCAATAGTAACAAAAGTCTTCACACATGCATTTCTTGCTGCAGATGTGGTCTCTAGGCAGTGGCAGTCAGCATGTCTTGGATGCCGTGTCTATGTGTGAGCAGGAAGAAAAGAGGCAGGGGAGAGAGGAACAGCAGGCTCCTTGGCGCCTCTACTTCCGCAAAGAAATCTTCACTCCGTGGCATGACTGTTCATCTGACCAAGTCAGCACAGACCTCATTTATAGGCAAATCATCCATGGACTCAAACATGGAGACTATCAGTCTGATAAGGTCAGTCCAGGATCTGTGCTTGACCTGTTTATATAGAATATATTATTTCAACAAAAATGAGATTTGTGACTTATACTCTGTTGTTGAACTATAATCTTGATCTAGGAGGATGATTATGTGCAGCTCGCAGCCAAACATTACTATATAAAGCATGGCTCTGAAAGCAGTATGGAAACTTCCCAGAAGATTGTTCGCGAGTGCATGAACATGACTATAATTGAGAACAAGTCTTTGGTCAAACTAGTGCAGTTGGTCCATTCTGCACACACAGAGGTATATTCATTATGTTATTATATATACATTATTTTTTGTTATTTTATATATATATATGCTCAACAAAATGAAAGGAACACTTTTTTATTCAAAGAATGGTATCAAGTCAGTTTAACTCCTGGGATATTGATCTGGTCAGTTAAGTTGCAGAGGGGGTTGTTAATCAGTTTCAGCTGCTTTGTGTTAATGAAATTAACAAAAGGTGCAGATGGGCAACAATGAGACGACCCCCAAAACAGGAATGGTTTTACAGGTGGAGGCCACTGACATTTTTTTTTTTCCTACTCATCTTTTCTGACTGTTTTTCACTAGTTTTGCATTTGGCTAGGGTCAGTGTCACTACTGGTAGCATGAGGTGATACCTGGACCCTACAGAGGTTGCACAGGTAGTCCAACTCCTCCAGGATGGCACATCAATACGTGACATTGCTAGAAGGTTTGCTGTGTCTCCCAGCACGGTCTCAAGAGCATAGAGGAGATTCCAGGAGACGGGCAGTTACTCTAGGAGAGCTGGACAGGGCTGTAGAAGGTCCTTAACCCATTAGCAGTACCGGTATCTGCTCATTTGTGCAAGGAGGAACAGGATGAGCACTGCTGGAGCCCTACAAAATGACCTCCAGCAGGCCACTGGTGTAAATGTCTCTGACCAAACAATCAGAAACAGACTTCATGAGGGTAGCCTGAGGGCCCAACCTCCTCTAGTGGGCCCTGTGCTCACTGCCTGGCACCGTGGAGCTCGATTGGCATTCGCCATTGAACACTAGAATTGGCAGGTCCGCCATTGGTGCCCTGTGCTTTTTAGATGAGAGCAGGTTCATCCTGAGCAAGTGTCTGGAGAAGCCGTGGAGAATGTTATGCTTCCTGTAACATCGTTCAGCATGACCGGTTTGGTGGTGGGTCAGTGATGGTCTGGGGAGGCATGTCCATTGAGGGACGCACAGACCTCTACAAGCTAGACAATGGCACCCTGACTGCCATTAGGAATTGGAATGAAATCCTTGGACCCATTGTCAGACTCTAAGCTGGTGCAGTGGGTTCTGGGTTACTCCTGGTCTACGACAATGCCTGGCCTCATGTGGCGAGAGTATGCAGGCAGTTCCTGGAGGATGAAGGAATTGATACCATTGAATGGTCCCCACGCTCGCCTGACCTAAATCCAATAGAACACCTCTGGGACATTATGTTTCAGTCCATCTGACGTCGCCAGGTTTCACCTCAGACTGTCCAGGAGCTCAATGATGCCCTGGTCCAGATCTGGGAGGAAATACCTCAGGACACCATCCGTCGTCTCATTAGGAGCATGCCCCGACGTTGTCAGGCATGCATACAAGCAAATGGGGGCCATACAAACTACTGAGTACCATTTTGAGTTGCTGCAATGAAATTTCAGCAAAATGGACTAGACTGCTGCGTAATTTTTTTCACTTAGATTTTTGGGGTGTCTTTGAATTCAATCCTTTGTAGGTTGATAATTTTTATTTCCATCAAGCGATGTGGCATCATTTTGTTCCTAACACATTACCCAGTCCATATCAGTATAGATATCCAGCATGATATTTTTCCCCATTAAGATCTGATGTGTTTTCAAAATGTTCCTTTATTTATTTTTTTGCGGTGTATATATATCATTGTTCATAATAGTTTGATTTGGCTGCAACATAATTTGATTTGGTGGCAGTGCTAATTTGGAGAATAATACGCAGTAGAGAATAATAACCAGTAATCCTGTGTAATTTCTCAGGGTCCTTACATAAACTCTACTACACCTGCCCATGAAGTGAAAGGAGAGATTGTCCAATATGCGCGGCAGAAGTGGCCAGTCTATTTCTCCAAGTTATATGAGGCTAACATGATTTCAGGTAAAAAAAATAAAGTTGTTTTTAGTTCTTATAGGAGTAGTTAATCCAAAAATTAACATTTTGTTGTTATTATCTTCATGTCGTTCCAAACCTGTATAATTTTATTTCTACTAGAGTTGTCAAAAGTATCGACTTCGGTACCACGTCGGCACCAGGGTTACCAGGTTTTCACAACAAAACCTGCCCAATTGCTATTCAAAACTAGCCCAAAACTTGCCCAATCCCATTTCAGCAGGGGCCCCCGTAAAATTGCATTCTGGGGGTGTAAAATATGCGATTTTGGTGGGGTTCCCCTGCTAAAGTTTGCTTTCCAGGGGCTAAATATGTTATTTGGGGTCGCTTCAACCCGCAGATATGAAAAATAACCCACGGCAACAGTGTTAAAGTAGCCCAATTCCGCAGCAAAACCACAGACTTGCCAACTCTGATCGGTACTGAAATTTAAAAAATGTGATGCTTTGAGCGCTGTTGAGCAGATTCATAAACACCTCTGATTGGCCATTGTGTTCACGGCTCATCGGATATGTCTATGATTGGCTTCAATGATCAACGCTTCAAAAACGTTGTAAATAGTCATCAATGATGCTCTTCACCAAGCGCTTGAAAGCAGGCGTCTATCACCAGACTGGTCCGCGATAGACTGCTTTTAAACGCTCCTGCTCCCGCTTTCAAATTCTAACATATCTGTGTGATTTCAAACGCTCCCGTGCGTTGATCATTGTAGCCAATCACAAACATATCCGATGAGCCCATCAACAATGGCCAATCAGAGGTGTTTACGAATCTGCACAACAGCACTCAAAGTGTCTCATTTTTTAAATTTCAGTGCCGAATGGTACTAAAGTTGGTACTTTTGACAACTGTGGAACACAAATGAGAGCTTTTGAAGAAAATTCATGCTACTCTTTTCTATACAATAAAAGTGGATGGGTACTAAGTATTGTAAAGATAAAACGGCACAATAAAAAATCTTCTGAAGCCATATTACAGATTTGTATTTGGAACAGACTGAAATTTAAGAAGAGCAGCTTGAATATAGCATTTGACTATAAATAATTCATTTTGTGTCCCACGGAAGAAAAAAAATCATACAGGTTTCTAGAGATATGAGGGCGAGTAAAAGATGACAGAATTTTGATTGGGTGAACTATCCCTTAAATGCATTGAATCTGTGAATTCACTGTTGTATTTTGTTCAGGTCCATCAATGTTTGAAGAACAGTTTGTAGTTGTCGTGAACTGGAAGGGGGTCTTCTTTCAGGACGAGACAGAAGCCGCATTTCTGCAGCTCTCTTATCCTGGGGTGTCAAGAATTGAAATGATGAGGTAAAAAAACTCTATGGAGAAGCACCTCAGTTACACCTGAGCATTAATGAACTACTTCTACTTCAAATACTATTTCTGCAGATTCTCAGTCTAGTTTGTGAGATGAACCACTTTCACAATTCTTTTCTTTTTCTGTTTCCTTCCTTTCCTCCTTACTTAACCTTTCTCCTACAGAGAGGAAAAGTCTAGTGGGATTGTGGGTTTGACAACTCCAAAGGGGATGTATGAGCTGAAGGTTGTGAAAGGAAAAGAATTTGTGCATCTGGTCAACAAGTTCATCTCAGGGCTTAAGAAGAGATCTGAGTACGCTGTGGCAATACAGGACCTTAGCAGACAAGGTGATTCTTTTACATTGGTTACTACATTGTGACAAACAGCAATTTTCCTTGTACTATTCTCATTTAAGGGTGATTCTTCAATTGTAGGAGCGCTTCTGACAATTTAAAACCATTACAAATAATTTGTGATGGTAATAACATATAATGCTAATAACATTTTTCACTTTTTGGAGAAAAATTGAAAGAAAAAAACTTGGATTTAACTATTCAATCAGGAAGTAGTTACATTTATTACAGTGACACAGGGGAAGTTAAAAAAATCAGGATGGAGGGTCAGCCCACATTTAAAAATTCAGGTAACTGTTTTTAGTTTTTAATTTTAAGTATTTTTTTAAAACCATCTAATGAGACAGGTATTCCGCTAATTGAAGCACTCTTATGTCAAGTTAGGGTGATGGGGTCTTCTAACCATTAAAATGGTCAAAATAGCTTGGATATTCATCTTTCTAATTTTTTATTCCCTTCAGAGGATCCCACAATGCTGAGCTTCAGAAGGGGTGATGTGCTGTATATCATAAAGGATGGAGAATATTCTCAGGAAGAAGGCTGGATCAAAGCGAGGAATGAGAGGACAAGTCAAACTGGAGCAGTTTCCTTAGATGCTATTGTGATTATACCGATGTTGACTAAGCCTACAGAAGAAACACTGGTAAACTTGATTTCTATGGTTTCACATTGATTTGTAGAGGAGGTTACTCCTCAGCACCGGCCATAATTGTGTTAATTTTTTTCACCAGTGTTTTTAGGTTTTGTCTAATAAAGCTAAATAAAAAATGATGGAAAGGCCAGCAAACATCGTGCTGTTCCTGCCTGAATTTGATGCCTGATGGCGAAAAGGAAATGGGTTGTTTGTAAAGACAGTTTAAATTCTTTAAAGAAAGTTTAAAATATTTAAAAGTCAGTTTCTTTAAAGAATTAATCTACCTTATCTAAGTTTTTAAACTGCCTTTAAAGAATTAAAGAAACTGCCTTTAAAACAGTTTAATTCCAAGGGTCAAAGATGAACAAAAATAAAGCAGTTTTGGTCCTGCCTCCAACTATTAAAAATATTTAGAAACTGTTTTTAAAACCATCAGTGAAATTTTTTTCTTAGAGTGACAAAATATGCTGTTTTGTAAGTCAATTTAAGTTTGACAAGAACAGAAATGTAAATAGAGTCATTTCTATCCTCTAGAATTTGCTGAATTTGACCCCAGCACGGAGAAAGTCAGTGATGCCTGTGTTGCCGCAGAAGGAGGAGCTCAGCACAGAGAGAGTTGCCCACATGACTCTCAAGGAGTTCTCTTTCGATTATTTCAGGTGACAGTTGTACAGTTTGCAATCATCTCAACTGACATAAATGATAACTGCAGTTACAAGTTACAAGTTTTGATAACATCTCAGAGCTTCTTAAATAATAACATCATCACGTACCTCTTTTCATTGTGTCACAGGGAGTCCGGTAAGGAAGGAGGTCGTAAGGGAGGAGCCAAAGAGAAACTTTGGGCCAACAGCAAAGAGCCTCTCAAACAACCACTGCTCAGGAACCTGCAGGGCAACTCAGAGCTCTGCCACCTCGCTTGTGACTCCTTCACAGATATCCTTCCCGCTGACTGGTCGAAATATGAATCATTTGTTGCATATCTAATATAGTAACAAATATGGTGTATTTTGTGAATTATAAGTGATAAAGACTTCAGTACATGTGACCTCGGGGAATTTTAATTAATGATGCTTGCTGTTTTCTTTAACACGCTCTCTACCTATCCTTAAATATATGGGTGATTATCCAGTCAAGCATGTGCGGACACCCATAGACCTAACAAACCAGATCTTTGGGCCAGCAACAGCACACGTGGAGCTAAGAGATGAGATCTACTGCCAAATAATGAGGCAGATGACTAATAACAAACAAGGGTTTGTTGGCTGCTTTTAAGTACCTAGATATGATATAATGTTACTTTCTTTTCTTTTTTTTAATTGCTGTGTTGTTTTTCTCTCAGGTTGAGTATGGAGCGAGGTTGGCAGCTGTTGTGGCTGTGCTGTGGTCTCTTTCCTCCAAGTCAGTTGTTACTGAGGCATGTTCAACGTTTTCTGGAGTCCAGACCCAGAGAGCCACTGGCCTCCACCTGCCTGCAGAGGATGCAAGCCATGCTCAGGTAGAACTTAACTATTCAAATAATGTAAACATGAACAGAACATGAGGACAAAAGTTGAAATATAATGCGTTGTTTATTGCCCCATATAGTATCGAGGGAAGGAAGTTGCCTCCTCACCAGGTGGAAGTGGATGCCATTCAGAATAACAGCACTCAGATCTTCCACAAAGTTCATTTTCCCAACGATACATCTGAAGTAAGGAGTAACATTTTAGTTTGACCTATTTTACTCCCTTTTTTCATCCATGTTAAAAACTCTCTCTTTTTTATTTCAGATATTTGAGGTGACCACCACCACAAGGATCAGAGACTTATGTCGCAACATTTCCAGAGATCTCCGACTCTCCTCATCAGATGGATACAGTCTGTTTGTGAAAACAGCCAATAAGGTTTCAGACATGATTCTTCTTTTTTTCCCTGAAGGTAATGTTTTAAGTGCATACTAATCTGTTTGTGGTGTATCTGATACTTTCAGGTAGTAAGTATGGATTCTGAAGAGTACTTTTTTGACAACCTCAGGCAACTCACAGATCAGGTCGTCAAAAAAGGAAAGAAAGTCAAGGAGGGTGAGCTGTATTTGCCAACATGCTAAATACTGTAATTAATCCAATATTTATTTAGGTGTGTGTTATAATCAGACTCTCACTATGAAAAACATCATTGATCCTGTATACAGCTCCTTCAACTATTGTTCCTTACCTGGTGCTCTTCATGAGAAAGCTCTGGTTTAATGTGATCCCAGGGAAAGATCTAACTGCTGACCTAATGTTCCACTTTCCTCAGGTATGTTGTCTATCTGATCATTCCTTACCTGGTCAAAAACCTCTATAGTCCCATTTAGCACACATAAATTTTATGTCGTATAAATAACCGAATAAAACAATATCGTGAGCTTGTGTTAACCACAGACATTATTTCAGACATTTAAAGGTGGGGTAAGCAATATTTGAAAAACACAGTTGGAAGTTAGTCGGACCGCCATACCAGAAAACAACAACAAACGTGTAGCCAATCAGCATTAGTATGATGTATGATGGTCGAGGAGAGAGAATGAGCAAGATTTGAAGAAAGACTTCAGAAAGAGAGATGAGAGACACAATACAAAATAACTCAGAAGAATATCAGTGGAATGAAGGGTTGTGACTGGGCAAGATCTTTAGGACCCGCGTTAATATTAGAAAAGCGCTGGAGAGAGCTAAGCAGGAAGGCCTGAAAACAGACACGGAGGCTGCTTTGATTCTGCTCCACGCGTGAGAAACACTGGGTTTGAGTGTCATTGATTGTCTGGAGCTGCTGTGCTGTTGGCAACTAACAACAAACTCTTGTTTGTGTTTACTATTGTGTACTGTACATTCATTTTTTGTGCTACCTTGTCGTTCGTTCATCATCTGCGCTTTATTTTTCGTAAAGCATTATTTTGTTGCGCGTCAGCTGTAATACAGAGCCATCCAGTCTCGCATTGAGTGTGTAACAGAGGCCAGCTAGTAAGAGATGTGTAGTTAACCTATCTCAAGCTATGCACTGACGACCGCTAGAAAATGTGGTGTTTAGCGTAGTGCACTCGGCAGGGTTGTTGGGATTGGAGGGTGAGTTATGAAGGCGGAGCAATGAAGAGAGGGGTGTGTTTGTTTTGGGTGTATTTCAGATATCAACAATGTCCAACAGCATTTTTGAAATATTGCTTACCCCACCTTTAACCAAAACCCCTTTTAAAAAATCCCATTAGGAATGATGGAAATAGAAGTGAGGAAATTTAGAAATTTTAAAATGTTAAAGTGCAACTTTGCCCAAAACTCTTTTCTTTTTATTTTCCTAGGAAGTGCCGAAGTATTTGCGGGGTTACCATAGTGTGTCTAAAGAGGACATAATCTTTCTGGGAGGACTGCTGCTCCGTACTCAAATTGACACGGATAAGTCACAGTTTGTCATGATCCCTCGAATGCTGAAAGATCTGGTGCCAGCTGATCAGCACAGGATCATGACTCCTGAGGACTGGAAAAAGGTGATCCTCAAGCCTCTTACTTATTGAATATATTTCAAAGATTTGACTCTGTGTGTTTTGACTTTGTTTCAAACCTTAGCCAGGTGTCTGCATAAACATGTACACTACCGTTCAAAAGTTTGGGGTCAGTAAGTTGTTGTTTTTTTTAAGAAAAAGGCACATTTTTCATCAAAGGCATTTAAAAAGATTTCTAATTCCAATAAATGCTGTTCCTTTGAACTTTCTATTAATCAAAGAATAGTGAAAAAAAGTGTCATGTTTCCACAAAATATTAAGCAGCACAAGTATTTTAAACATTGATCATAATAAGAACTGTTCCTTGAGCAGCAAATCAGCATATTAAAATGATTTCTGGAGAATCATGTGACACTGAACACTGGAGTGATGATGCTGAAAATTCAGTTTTGCCTTCACAGGAATAATTTTAAAATGTTAAAAATATATATATATAAAAAGTTATTTTTCACTATTATTTTTTTTACTGTATTTTTCAAATAAAATAAATGCAGCTCT
>RJVU01044706.1:8792460-8864403 GCA_003731715.1 Anabarilius grahami | reverse complement strand
AAAAAAAAAAAAAAACTGACCCAAAACTGAAACCTCATAATAAGTGATGTTGCATCAGCATTATTAACTTATATATTTTAGTACCCCCTGACCCTAACATCATGATAAATGACAGAATGGTTTTGGCCTTTAATTTGCAGCACATCATCAACTCATACAACAAGCAGGCAGGCATAACCGTAGAAGAAGCCAAACTCCAGTTCCTGAAGATGATCTCACAGTGGCCCACCTTTGGATGTGCTTTCTTCGAAGTAAAGGTAACCAGGGCAACACTAAAAATAAGCCTAATTGCTTAGAAGGAAGTTGTTTTCTTGATACTGACTGTGCTTTGACTCCCAGCAAACATCAGAGAAGGGTTACCCCAGTGTTATCATGATATCAATCAGCAAACTAGGAGTTAGCATCATCAACCCTAAGACAAAGGTACCGATCTGTCTGTATATACATAATACAACTATAATGTACAGCTCGCCTTAGCATTGTGTAGCTTGTGAAGTTGAAAAGTGTTTTTGGCTGGCTTGCCTGCAGGAGGTGCTTGTGATGCATCTATTCAGCAAGATCACTTCCTGGTCTAGCGGCAGCACCTATTTTCACATGACCATTGGCAATCTAGTGCAGGGCAACACTCTACTCTGTGAGACCTCACTGGTAAATATAACACACACACACAACTACAGCAAGTGTCGTAATATCCTCTGTGACTGTTTTTTTTTTTTTTTTTTTNNNNTTTTTTTTTTTTTTTTTTTGCAGGGTTATAAAATAAGTGATCTCCTGTCCTCTTACAAAAACATGTATATGAAGGAGATAACAGTGGTGCGGCCCAGAAATCAATTGTTCTCTTGAATCATCATGTAGTATGATCATTTTTGGTAGCATTTTTTTTTTTTTTTATGTTTTACCATAATTTGTTTTGGTAATTTTGGTGTACTCTGTATGTAAAATTACAATTTATCATTACTGTCAAATCACTTTTTAATATGTATGTAACAGACACTATAGATCTGTCAGTGAATCAGCTGTTTAAATCATAATGTTTTTGTTGTTGCTTCTTCTATGTGCATATGTCTTAAATAATCATTTTATAGGCTTGAATATTTATTATTATTTCAATAGTCCACCTTTTCATTGGCTTTGCATTGCAATGTTACACTAGGTGGCAGTATTTTTACAGTCTAATTCTAATCTAATACTGCTTTGAAGGAACAACTATTTAACAATAAAATGTAAAATTTTAAATGGTTTTGAATTTATTTGTCAGTGAATGATGACTTTGAACAATTTGTAATTAATAATAGTATTCCATAATTTAAATTATTACATATGTCCTCCATGTAATGAGGGATTTCTTAGTATTTGTTTTTTTGTAGTATTTGCAGTTTGGTAAAGCTTATAATTTACATTACAGTAACTAAAAATGGGGAAGATCGCATGACTGACTCTCTTTACACACCAGATCTGATCATATCTGATCAAACACCAGGTTATGTTTGATCAGATATGAAGTATTTGACTCTTGATAGTTTAAAACATGATTTATAGGGGATTTTACACTACTATTCAAAAGTTTGTGGTTGGCAAGATTTTTTCAAATGTTTTTGAAAAGTTTCTTAACAGCATAATATTGTGAAATATTGTTAAAATTTAAATTAAATGTTTTGTATTTAAATGTATTTTAATATATAATTTATGTGATGGCAAAGTTGAATTTTCAGTTCTTCAGTGTCACATGATCCTTCAGAAATCATTCTAATATGCTGATTTGCTGCTCAAGAAACATTTCTTATTATTATCAATGTCTTTTGTTACGTTAGAAATGTCATTACTGTCACTTTTGATCATTTTAATGCATCCTTGTTGAATAAAAGCATTTATTTATTTTAAAAAGCTTTAAAAAAAATCTGCCCAACCCCAAACTTTTGAATGTACATTTCTATTCTCATGACACAGCTGAATTAAAATGCTTACAACAATGTTTTATTTTACTCTTAGGGATTTTTGTTATGCATGTTGGTCAGACTGCTCCCAATGAATGTGTAACAAACTGATTTTGAACGGCAACGGTTTAGATTAACGTTAGTTAATCTCGCAGCATTGTTTAATTTGTTAAGACACTGGATATAACATTAAAGTTGCTTATTTCTTTCCAAATCCACTGAAACATGCCCTGGCTTTGAGGATTTTCACAGCCTCTCTTGCCATTTAATTCTTCCACTAAACCAAAAATATCCTAGAGTGCCTCTTTCAACCCCTGGCCTCTTGACCAATTCAGCCTTTCCATGAAACTGAAAGAAATCCTTGTGCTAAAACTGGAAAATCCAGCATGAATACTCCACAGCAATCATGGTAATCGAGTGTAGAGCAGTTTTTTGGCCCTTACACACACTTTGCCATGTGCTCACTATTACAATATAATAACACAGGACCCTGGGCTAGTGAAAGAGACGTCAGAGAAACAACCCTTCACTGTGGGAGAGAAACCCATTTCGTTCATGTCATGCCTAAAAGTTAAATGTATCCATTTCTCATAGCCATCAGCTTCATTTTTTTCTTACTGACATGAGCCTTGTGTTATTAGAATCATGTTCCTGATATCACAACATCATGGAGACTCGCTAACCCAGGCCGACATCTGAATCTGTCTGAAGCTTTTACTGTTGAAATCTTAGGATGCTGGTGGATGCTAAAAAAATAGGGTTCTTTATTACAATTACAACCGTCTCTGAGCAGTTATGGAGCAGTTGTATCCAGTGTTGGGGGTAACACATTACAAGTAACGAGTTATGTAATCAGATTACTTTTTTCAAGTAACTAGTAAAGTAACGTTACTTTTAAATTTACAAGAAAGTTATTTTTTCAAATAAGTAATGCAAGTTACTTTGTTTTCACATTTTTTGACTGACACCTGTTGCCATGTTGAGAGAAATCGTAAGTGCAGAGGTGTTGTGTGCACTGTGTAAACATGATGCTTGTTTTTGTAGACTAAATGCGAACATGCATTTACTCATCTCACTTACACAAAACAGATTCAGTATTCCTCAAAATCAATAAAAACTGTGAAATGCAAACCCTGAATATTAAGTAAACCCACAATAATTAAATGTTAAATAACACAAATATACTTTATGTATTTAATCTCACTTTATTAACCAATGTCTTTGCTGCTGACCTTCAATGATCTAATTCAACCATACTAATGAGCAAATATGACTCTAGATAAAAATAACATTTTTGTTTCACTCTTTTGTTTTTATTGCTTAAGTAGGTGTTGTACTTTCTTCTCCTATTCTTCTGCAATCCAGAAAGACAGCACATCTAAAAGGTTTGTTTTGAGCTGCGCCCTCTACTGTACAGGTGTGAATTTGCATTTCCTTCAGTCTGAGGCTTATTCATTTCATGTGAAAGTATATTTTTTATTCAAAAACAAACAAGCAAGCCCAGCCTAGATGAGTAAAAATAACGTAACACATTACTTTACATACAAAGTAACGCAATTTTACTTTTTTAGTTACTTTTAAAAGTAATTTACAGTCCCTTCTGTAAAGATTTAAGGGATTTGCAGAACAAAAACAAGGATTTAAATAAAAAAGTTGCCCTGGAACAACTTCAAATTCAGTAATATATATTACATTTTATAGTTGTGTTAAATATTTAAACTAAACATAAATATGATATCTGATATCTTTCCTTCTTTAACTTTGACAGCCCTATAAAATATATTTTCTTAAATCTTCTTTCTCTGGGGGAAAAGCTGTTTTCTGTGGGCATCATATCTCTCATTTGTGGCCCTGGACCCCAGTTTGAAAGCCTCTGTATTAATTATCTGTCTTCCTTATATACTGCTTAGTATAATTAAAAAGTGAGTGGGCTCAATCTGTTTTGTTTTGGGACTCACACAGGCAGGTTTTTGGAAAGCCTTCCATTGTGTTCTGAACTGTCACATTACTCATGCCAATTAATTGATCGGGAATGCTTTAATGCATTCCTCTAAATAAAGAGCCCAGCTAATGCAATCATGGCCAAGTGCTGAGACTATAAAACAGCAGCTCTGAAAAATGAGCCCATGCACGTGACTAGCATTGGAAATGTTGTCATTCCTAACCATGGAAACACATCATGGTAAAGCTTTAGTCATGAACGGGGTATGTGTGGCTCCTTGTGGTTTTACTGCTCTTCATCATTGCACTTGAACCACTGCAGTCGCGAGGAATGGTTCAGATTGTGGTATAGTTTGAAAATATGAAGAGAAGGCTGCTTTAATTTATTCGCCTTGCAGCATGTTTCAGATCTATTCAGAGAGAGTCCAAATTGAAGGTTATTCCATCCAGTCATCAATCAATGCTGGAAATGTGTGCGGCTGAAGTAATCAATCTACTCTCTGAGAGCACAGAACATCCAACCAGCATGTGTCAGACAATGAACGGGACAACCTTTTATTTTAGAAAGCTGCTGGGTTTGTTTGAAAATTAATCTGGTTTTAAACATTGTTTGGTTCCTGACTAGACTGACCCAAAATTCGTCTAACATCTAATCTAATATGTGCGTTTTTTTTGACAAACACCAATGTTCCCAACCGCTTTAATTCTGATTTGTATGGCGGATTACTGCGCCCTCAATCAAATAGATAGAAAAATTTAAATTTGCTGGCGTTCCACATTTCAAGCTTCAGGAATGTGCCCTTTGACTTTGAAATGCTCCGCGGCCCTCCATTTTGTTCATGTTGAGGAAGAAACTCAAGGTTAAAAAATGTCAAGTGCTTCTCAAAAGTCGAAAGAATGTTGGCAGCTTTTCTGGCTGTAAGGAGGAAAAGGCCCCCACTGCTCTTATAAACAAGATGAATTACAGTGTATCACATGTTTCCCAGTTCCCATACAGGCTGTAACGCCATAAAAATGCTAAACCTGTTCATTCCAACCAAGAGGATTTTCTGTGCTTATATAAGCTTACCTACAGCCAAGTCTGTTCTTGTGTTGGTATGAAGATCCAGTGCCGCAGTGTCGTCATCGTATTTGCCTGTTAGAATGTTATTTGGTGGAAGATGGTTCATAACAAATATTGAAAGCACATGTGAATATTGTCAATGTATATAGGCGAGGGTCATGAACTCCCCCACATGATGGAGTGCTGTTCCCTCTCTTTTTCTGTTATCGGTTTAAATGGGAATGCTGTTATGATTTATAATCTGTACTTAAAACATTCTGATACTGAGTCTAAAATATGACAATCCATCACTGAATGTATTACTACAACTTATTTTTCTTCTTTTTTTAAATAAAGTCTGACCTTATAATGGTTCTACTTGCAAGCGGCCTTAATAACAGTTCAATGTCTGTTACAAGATCTGCATTTGAAAGCACATGTGCTATGGCTTTTAGACATTCTTAAAAGGACTTCAACCTGGGACAAAAAATAAAATAAAATAAAAATAAAAATCAATGAAGTATCATTTAACTGACCCTTCCCACCTTACTGGCCAATCTTACTTTTTGTTGTCATATTATCCAACAAACTTTATATATACATACACACAGTTATGTCAGTCCTGTGAGTTAGGGTAGTTTTAAATTAAATTTTAGAAAACTATTCAAACATTTAAAAGAAAAGCCTAACAAATATCCATATCAGTTTATTTGTTTTTGTCTTTGTGGTGAAATAAATTAATCCTTCTGTTAAAGGGATAGTTCACCCAAAAATAAAAATTCTGTCATCATTTACTCATCCTCAAGTTGTTCCAAACCTATATGAGTTTCTTTCTTGTGTTGAACACAAAGAATGTTGGTAAGCAAACAGTCGACGGTAGCCATTGACTTCCATAGTATTTTGTTTTCTATGGAAAACAATGGGCCCCATCAACTGTTTGGTTACTGACATCCTTCAAAATATCTTCTTTTGTGGTCAGTATAGAACAAAGAAACTCATACAGATTTGGAACAACTTGAGGGTGAGTAAATGACAGAATTTTCATTTTGGATGAACTATCCCTTTAATATGTTTTTGATACATTTTTTTTTCTTTGTTTGCTTCATTAGTTGTCTTATCCTCTATTTCTTGTGCTGTACTCTCATAAATACCCTTTTTAATGTTAAATAATCCCAAAAATCTAAAATACATTGCTCACTATATAAAGCTTTGGTAGCTACATTTAGTTAGTATCTTTTTAAATATCCTTTTTTAAAAGTTGATAGTTTGACTAGTTTGCGAACTGTGGCTTTTAACTTGGCAAGTTACAGTTTTAAAGTAGTTTCACCAACATTCTTCAGGAAAAATAGTCTGGGTGGGAACATGCTTTAATTCACATGCTTGTTGAAAATATGATGGCCACGTCTTACATATTAGTTGTAATGTCTCATGATTAGTAGTAATCATGGACCTTGTTTTTGTTACAACTGAGATCTGAATTCCTGAGATACTTTCATCACTCAAACTTTTGTCTGCAAAATACCATAAATAGTGAAGCATCCTAGCATGCTTTAGCTTACTTTCCATAGATGATATCAGTATGTTGTATTTTTTTCTCATTGCACCCTAAGTAGTGTTAAGTGCTTTGAACCTCCTATTGACTTCTTAAATTCAAGTATAATTAAGTATAATTAAAACAATAGACCATATCTTGCCCTTTCAAACTCTTTTAATTGCCATTTGTAACTGACAGTAATTTGTTCATTTATGAGCCTTCTTTTACAAAGAGAACATGTGAAAATGCTTCCATTTGGCATTTTCCATTTAATCCATTTTTGTTTATTACAAATTCTATTATCAACATAGTTTGATTGAAAAGTTATTTACCCGAATTAATTTAGGGTACGTACATGTAAGCTGCCCAGTTTTCACAGAGTTGAGCGCTAGCATGCCATGCACAACTGACTTACAGTAAAATCACCAACACACAACTTCCTCATGAGCAATGCATATCTGAGATGCCTCTCATTACAGTCACAAAGATAAGTTTTGTAAAAAACTAAACAATGCATCTAATACAGATTGTCCTATATTTGGAAACAGAGTATGACATCAACACTATATGTTAAAAAGGATGTAAGAAATGTCGAGTTGTCAGTGACTATTCACAGAATAGGAGGCTGGATAGTTTGGGTAAGTCAGCTTCGAGCGAGGTATCTATTGTTCTCTCTCAAAACCAGAATGTTTGTCTGAATGACTCAAAAATCTGAGTCTAAAATGCGGATAAAGGTGAACCTGAGGGAAATAGTGTGAGGTTTTCTGTGGTGAAATTTGAGAGCTGGAATGCCCCTTACTGGCATTCACTTATAATTACTCATCTTTCTCAGACTGTATGTGAAAACCCCGGAATAACACGATGGAGAATGTGCAAAATGGGAATAAGATCCAGTAGATGCTACTTGCTAGAACCAACAACAATTTCACAAGGGCTTCACAAACCAACAGACACATTTTTATATATTAATAGCTTTATTGTAAATGTATGAAATGTTTCAGAACATTCACATCTTTCATGGATTAAATAGAAGAGGTCAACCCTTGGTCGTGTGTTTACACAACTTTACTGAAATGCTCTTTGGCACCAGTTCCTCAGCATTACATTCCAACACAACACAAAATAATTGTACAAAATATATATTAATATTTACTTTGAAACGACACCTTGACCAGCAAATGTGCCATTTAAGAGAACACATTCAAAAACAAAAAACAAAATAATTCAGAATTCACAGACTCTTAGGTCTAAATAATGTTTTTGTCTTGCACAATGTGACAATGTTAAGCATGCAGTGTAAAAGAATAACTTCAAAAAGGGCGTAGCAGCCATAAATAGAAAAATATGAGAAAAATGTAACCATTTATAACAATCAGTAAAGGTGGGGTGGAAAAGATGCATGTGAGAGCCTCAGTTTCAAGACGACAAACAACTGAACTGGAATGTGGTGAAGTTACCACAGTCTTCTGAGAGGAAGGACAATGCAATAGTAATGAAAAATTAGGGTTTTTTGCCCGTCTTCCTGTACGGGAAGGCTTTAAATACCAAAAACGTAGGATTCTCGCCAGAAGCATAAGTGTCAGTAATGCGGTTTACTACTTAATCTGTCAAAACATACCAGACTGGAGATTTTAAGAGAAGAGCTCAGCTCCCTCTTTTACATGAGATTTTGAGCAGCTCTGTTTTTTAGCTGGACTCTTTCTTCACAACAGTATAGTGATGTGGTGTCATTTAATATCTTGCAGAGCTCTTCATCACACAGGTATGATGTATTTATTTTGCAGGACAGATTGTCCTGCATGCCTTGTCCAAGTGTTCTTCATCAAATGAAGATCTCCACTGCATCAGCCGCCACATCATCCAGGCCCTTAAAAAGGTCCACAGCAGATGGTGCTTTCTGGATGTTATCTGTGAAAAATAGTAACAAAAAATAACCAGTTATTACACAATGTGACTTAATTTCTTATTTTAAACTTTGTCTCTCAATTATCTTATTTTTACTCTGAGACGAATGATGGGCTTTCACACTGAAGTGTGTCATTTTTTAGTTACTTTTTCATATCCCATTTTATGCAGAAACAACTACAAGTTGACTCACTGGGGTTGGGCTCTGTGCAGGGGGTTTGATCTGTTGTCTGTTTCTCTGACAGAACTGGCTCAGGTTGTCCCCGGGATGCTACCAAAGGGAGCGTGGAATAAGACGTACCAGCCGCCTGGTCATTGGATTGACTCTTCCCTGGAAAAGAGATTCATAAGACTTAATTACAATTTTAAGATCTAATTCTTCTCAGCTAATTTTGTCAATCTGAGAACCCAATGCTTAACAGTGAACACTAATGCTAATGTTAGTCAGACACTAACTTAACTAGTAAATGCTAACTAGCATGGAAGAATGTTGCTAATGTTAGTCAGACTGTAAACTTAACTAGTAAATGCTAACTAGCAGTGAACACTAATGCTTAAGTTAGTTAGATACTAACTTAACTAGTAAAAAAAAAACAGTGAAAACTAATGCTAATGTTAGTCATAAAATTGTGGCCGTAGCTGGGGTATTCAGTCACCACCTTTTGCCCCAATAGCAACAGCCCTGCATACAATAACTTAGCTAGTAAAAGCTTAGTAACTAGTAAAAGCAAATAACTAGTAAAAACAAACCTAGTAAATGCTAATTAGCATTGAACACTAATGTTAGTCAGACAATAACTTAGCTAGTAAAAGCTAGTAACTTACCTAGCAAAAGCTTACCTAATAAATGCTAATTAGCAGTGAACACTAATGCTAATATTAATCATATGCTAATGTAAATAGTAAAAGCTTAGCTAGTAACACTAATTAGCAGTGAACTCTAATGTTAATGTTAGCATTCAGACACTAACCTTTGCCCTGGGCCATGTGTGTGAACGTTGAATGAGAGATGGTGATGGAGGGCTCAGTAGTAGCTGGGCGGAAGTCACCTGACTCTCCCTTCTGATCCTGGTGCAGCTTCTGCTTCAGGAAGCTAATCACGGTGTCCTTCTCCAGGATTTGAGCATACAGGGCACGGATCCTGACAAAATATGAACATTATTAGTCCTATACAATCCAAAATGGTTCATTAAACAACTGAAATTTAATTTTAGATGCACTGAAGGTGATTCTCTTACCTGTTTTCAACTTCCTGGTTTCGGATCTCAGATGATGGGAACTCCTCAATGAAGGAATGACAGGGTGAATGGTTGATGATGGTTGTGTCTCTATGAAGTACAGGAAGGAAATGATTAGAAATTGCTTCAAAACTCAATATGCTCTGAAGAATTTGACACTGAGCTCATCTTTTACCTCTGAGCTGCAGCAGTGGCAGCGGCATCCATCGCAAACTCCCTCATGGTTTTCTCCTCCAGGTATTTCTGCTCCCAGCGCATCTTGTCAGCTTCCAGGGACAAAATGTGCTCTTCTTTCTCCCGCAGATGTTCCTGCAGTGTGGACACACTCACATTGGACGCTCCTCTGACTGGCTGAGACTGCCGCTGTGGAAAAAGAAAAAGAAACAAAGTGTAAGATTGTTGTTGATGTACCGATTTGAAGTCTCAAGCTATTCTTAGCTTCACTGGAAGGAAATAGCCCAATGCTAAGTCACATCTGAACAGTTAAAAACAAAAACAAAGCTCCGTTTGTTTCAGTACCTGCTGATTTCGGAGGCTCCGCAGTTCCTGCTCTAGTCGTGTCCTTAGGCGCGTTTCCAACCCTTCTCTTTTTTCGCATGTTGCTTGCAGCTGAGCCAAAGCCTTCTGCAGACGCTCAACCTTCTCCACATATGCTCTCTTCCTCTGCAGCTCCGTCCACAGCTGCTGGCTGCGTGTCTGTGTGGACCTCAGGGTGCTCTCCAGGGCCTCACTCCTGCGCTGCTGGTTCTCCGCTTCGTTTCGCAGATGCTGAACCTCCTGCTCCAGATGTGCACACTGCAGCTGCTGTTCTTCATCTGTTAGAGAACAAGATAGAAAGAAAAAAATTGAGATCTGTGTTTGTAAATTAAATTGATATGAGTAGGTCAGATGCTTAGAGAGTCAAAGAAATCCAATTTGTTGTCCCCACATGCCAAGTTTAAGCACGTCCATGAGCGTTATTTGGTATTACAAAAATGGTGGGGACAGTGGTGTTTTTTTTACGCACATTACACAAAGCAATTAACAAAATTACTAAAACTTAAACTAAAATTATTAAAACCGATATAATTATAATTAATACTAAAATACTAAATGTTCTACAGCCAATGGCTTGTATTATTATATTAAATTATATTATATTTCTCTGTTGTGAGCAGTTTCGTAAGTGGTGGTGACCTTTTGACATGCTTTGTGCTCCTAGGTTCAAATGAATAAATGCCTTGAAGGCAATGTATGTTGCATAAATATTTTCGGTACAAACTAAGCCATTATGTCCAGTCATAACAGGCATAGGCATTTATGTGAGGACGTGAGAAAGAGGCTGAAGGAATGTTTATGCAGGCCCTTTCCAGCACCACTCCCCATTGACTTCCTGCTCATAACAAGAGGAATTCAATCGCAAAGTCCGGAGCGCCTCATTTACGCAAGCGGTTAAGGAATGCAGAGGGAAGGAGAAGCAGCGACCCACTCTCCCTTTGACCCACATCTCAGACCCTTTCAACTTTCAGCAAACAGGAAGTGAGGCTGAGCAGAACATGTTGTTAATTGTCAATGTGGATCAAACGAGAGCATTGACAATGTTTGGCAGAGGTTAACTGTCCCCAGGCGTTCTCCCCCACAAAGCTAAGGTCACATCTAACATTTAATCCTCTTTTTTTGATCATTCAGATGCAGTTATGTGACTGAAATTCCTGTTTTGGAATTCTCTAATTGGAAACACATTCCCTCTTTAAGCAAAATGACTCAACAGAAAAACAGATCTAACATTTGGGTTAAGAAGTTTCCAGAGCATGTGAAACAGTAATGAGGTTTAATGTGGCCGTGTTCATGAACTCACTCTGCAGAAGGAGCTTCTCAATAACATGCTGGTTCTGGTCAGCAGCTTCGGCTTCTTTTGCCGCTTGAATGCTTGATTGCTGCAGCCTCTTGATCTCAGCCATCAGCTTGTTTCTTAGAGCTTGCTCCAGAGTTTCTCTTTTTGCACAGCCCTTCATCAGAGTGTCATAGGCCTCTGAAATCCTTTGGATCTCTTGTTCCAGCTGGTGGAAAAATAAAAAGACATTTAAATAGCATGTCAGATGTGTCCGTCTGACAATGACGGCCTCAGAAATACTCAAAGGTGGTTAGCAATGTTTCTGGTTATGATTAAGAGCAGAGAACAGAGAAGCTGTTCAGGAGTGCCATATGGAAAGACCAGGATGGCATTAACCATGACTCCATCATCCCAGGCATGTTTACACAAGGCAGTGGCCTGATGGGTAAATGCTCAAACCTGTGTAATTATCATTCTTTTAGAGTGAGCAACAGCTTAACTGCACTGATGTAATCCACTGGAAACACTTCATGGCCTTTTGGAACTTAGCCAAAGTGAAATGAAAAGCTATTGAAAATAATCTTCTATGTATTGCATCGCTATGTATCATCATTTGATAGTTGTCATCACTCACTTATATATAAATATAGTGTCTATGTGTGTGTGTGAGAAATTATTATGTATTATAATAATAGTATATATAAAAATATTATATTATAAATATATGTAAATATATTATTTTCAGACAGATGTCCCATAAAGATCTGGATTTACAGCTGAGCCTTGCTCAAATGTCTCCAAAACTTTTGTATCCATAGCCATTTTGTATTCAGAGAAACAGTGTTATTACATATAACCTGTTGTAAACAGCCTGTGTCTTTTTATTTAACCCTGTTATCTTCAGATGGGTGTCCCATTAAGATCTGTATTTACCGTATTTGCAGCTAAGCCTTGCTCAAATAACTATTCAGAAGCTAATTACCACTTTTTTCTTTTCACAAAAATGTCAGGGTCTTTTACCTTCTGAATTCTGAGGGCTTTCTCAGTGTGTCCCTCTAGCTCCTGTCTCAATCTCTTATTCTCGTTCATGAGCATTTCCAGTTGGATGCGACTGCAAGCTGCGACCTCCCTGCCAGCAGGGGGAGATGAGGAGAGTCTATGGCAAACTTCAGGTGTTTGAAGTCTGGAAGTAGAACAAGGTGAAAATCATCATGTTAGATGAAAAACTAAACAATGGGATTTAGTTCATCTCAGTATGTTAGCATAGTTAGATGACAAACTACTTCAGCATGTAGCATATTGCATACTCCGCCATAGCATCAGCCAACAGACTGTTAGTCATAATGACACATACTATAAAGTACGTCAGAACTGCAGGAAATGCATACACTGGGTTACAAAATCGAATGTGGGCTGTGGTTAAGTGTAAATTATGCAACTGATCGGGTCTTCTCTACCTGTTGTGCTGGGAATTAAATGGTGGTGGTGCTTTGTAGCACTGTTCATACTCCGCTGCTTGTCGCACAGGAAAGGGGTGCTCAGTATAAGGCACCTGCTTATTGTATTCCAGTCCTCGCTGGCTATATTGTAAGTGCTGGTTTGCATGATATCCATGTATCTGAGGGTAACTGGCAGAACATGTTGCAGGCATTTTATTGTGCTCCATTGAAAACTGCAGAAGCCGCTCACTCAGTGACCGTGCGTGGGCTCGCTTCGGGTCCCAGCTGTCTTCTTCCTTACAGGGCATCTGGCTTGTTACACTATCCTCTAGTGAGCAGCCCCTGTGCGGTTGGCACCACTGGGAGGCCAAATACTGAGACTGGGCCTTGGCTTGTTCATAGGTGGGCAGCTCCTCATCATGGTGTGGGTGTGTTGTGTAGTTCTCAGAGTGCTGGTAGTCAACCTGGTGCTCTTGACCTTGGGGTTCTTGGCGGGCAGAGAGCTGAGGAGACTGCTGCTCCTCCTGGCTGAGGCTCTCAGATGAAGACTGTGGAGAACAAGCCCCTCCGCTGCCAGATCCAACACCTCCTCCTCGTCGCAGGGCCTGCTGTTGGATGGCCAGGAGTGTGCGGGCATCTGTGGGGTTTCCATAGCGTAGCTGCTCTTGGATTAGTCTGTGCAGAACAGTACCAGATGCTTCTTCACCTCTCATTTTATTTGATGAAGACAAGTATTTATGAACTGAACTGGACCTAGAGGGCAAGAGACGCATTCAACAAATGATTACGGTTTTTAGATTCCATTAAGTTAATAACAGTTATTTGTAGAAAGAAAGAAAGAAACCATGTTTAAACTCTCAAAAGTTTGTCATTTTCATCAGTATCAGAAAGTGCATAATTTTTTCATCAGTTTACAGAAAGTGTCATAGACACATATTTAAGCAACAGTAATAAAATAAATCTAAACAAACACTAAAAACTACATTAAAATGGTGTAATTATTTGTAACATCTGATTTAAGTGGTTTTACTTAAGCCGAATATGCAAATATTTAATATGATAAAAATCTAAAACTATACTGAGTTACACCAAAGAAAATAGATACACATTTTAAAGTATATTTGAAGTTAATAATAATAATATTTGAATATATTTGTATTACTTATAAATAATTAGGGCTACAATAAGTATATATAGTATTGGAACATAACTTAATAATACAAAAATGAACAATACAAATTCTAAAATAAAAACAAAACAAAACACAAATTCTCCAACAACTATTCATTTACATAGCTAAACAAGTTTTCATCAATAGAAACGCAGCGCACTCACGCGAGCTCAATGTCAAATCTTCATTATTCCTATAGCACGTGCCAAGCTAATTAAACGTCATAAACATGAAACAGTTTCGTCAAACAATGTATCCTCCTCAAAGCCATTCGTATTAATCGGCGTCTCATTTATAGTTACATCTATTAAGTTTTTCTGCCGATTAAGTCACTGAGGTTCGCTGCTATTGACCATTAAACTCCATAGAACGACCAACTTACCAACTACGACTTTCATTCCACACGGATTCTGTTAATGGCATGTGTAATAATCCAAGTAATCCAACTAATATCTTCTGTTTGTGTTTTATCTCCTCGTTTTGTTTGTGTGCGCGCGTTTAGGTCTGGTTGGGTTATGAGCTGGTAGGCGCGCGCTCTGCTCTCATAAATAACTAAGCGCGCCTGGAATGATCGGAATGTGTGAGCTCAGGGATCAAAAGTGAAAAGAGAAAAAAGAGCCATTTAATACAGCAACTGCAGTTCCACTCTCGTCCACAGGGGCTTTCACAGAAGGCAGCTACCAGCGCTCAGGTGGTTTTAACTGAAAACAGTCCAGTTGTTGTTGTCAAAGAAAATCTGTGGCAACATAAAGCCCTGTGTTACTACAGAGAGGTTGAGCAGTGATGTCACCTTAACAGAGAAAAGGTGTCAAAAGGTGTGACCCAATCTGAAAGGTATGCAGACGTGTTGACACAAGAATAATAAGCAGAGCTAGAAGATCAACTTTGTGTAGTTAGGCATTTCTGGTAAATATTTAAGCATATTTCCGAGTACTAAATGATTTTACTTTTTCTTTCCTCTTGTATGTTACTGACTTACTGCATTTTCTTTTATAAAAGAAATATACTTTCATAGCACCCTTATATAAGCACCCTTTATTTGATTGAATGGTTTCATACGAGCATCTGAAAAGTTATTTTTCTCTGGGCAGTTCTTTAGTTTATCTGTTCAGTCTGAACTATCATTGTCTGAGTAGACGGAGAAGGTTGTAACACTGTTTTCCAAGAAACCATCAACTAAACTCATGAACATTGCACAAAATGGGACAGTTTATACCTTTGCCCTGTACTTTCAGTTTATTTCAATAGTCTAAAACCAGCAAGTCAGGGAGGTAACACCCAACAGCAGACAGGGTGGTAACTTTTCTTACTTGCCTTGTGGTTGTGTATGAATCCTCAGGTTCCTCCTGACTAAAGCAATAATAAATGGGAAAGGGTGGAATTCTACAGAGTTACTCTGTAGGAATGTATAATCAGTCAGGCTGGACTGTACGTTGAGATCCAGCACTAGATTTCCAATGAAAGAGCACTAGACCAAGAGATGATGTTTAAAATAACTAGGAAAATAAGTTTATTTGCTCCCTTGTTATGATATTGAGCAATCCGCCATACACATTCACCTCTTGATTTGGCTGATAGCAGGGTATTTCCAGTTAAGTCTCAGACAGTGACTCAATGGGAAACAAGCATGTTGTGGACATGTAACTACTTGATTGCAGGTGTGAATGAATGAAGCAGTCACTGGCAAGTCTGTACAAATCTGTGAAATTCTGAGTCTTCCTCAATATCACTACTGGAAGCAAATGGAAAGACATCAAAGCACCTCCTAGTGTGATTTTCCATTTGACACCCCTCAATAAGAGCTCTCTCACTTTGTTTTTCTCCCACAACCCCTTTGGGAGCCAAACTGGAATATCTCCATTCCTTCAGCCTCCACCATGATATCTTAGACCTCTGAGTTATAAACTGCTTTGTGGGCTGTTTAAAGTAATCACAAGACTGAAAATAGAAGACAACTGAAAGGAGAAAATATGGAGAGAATTAACTCAGCACAACAGGGATCAGATGTGGTTGTTCGGGTCGTACAAAGCAGGCTCTTGGTATGGGGGACTAGAGAGGATGCTCTATTCTCATCACAATTCTGCCTTTATTGGCCGCAAATGGCCTGGCATATTTTCATGGCACACTTGTGATTTAAGATGCGATTGAAGCATGAGCCACTGAGATAGCCTACAATGGACTAAGTTGTTTATGGACCTGCACTGCTCCAGGCCACTTTATCTAGATATAAAGAACAAAAGTCTATTAAGAAAAGCCTTTGATATCAGCATAAATATAAGATGTCTTCAAAGAAAACCAACTGAACTTTTCTTTTTAAAAATATTTTATGAACACGCTCTAACAGGAGCAATTTATATGTCCTCACCAGTTACAAATGCTCATAAATTGGCCAAATAATGTTCGTATTAAAATCGAATGCAGGTTTCTGTCAGGTTTAGGGGTCAGGATAGGACATTTAAAATATCATTAACCAATAAATACAAAATGTCTATATGAAATGTCCTCACTTATAAAGTCATACAAACCTATGTGTGTGTCTCTCTGTATGTGTGGTCCTGGTAAACCCTACGTTGTGGGGACTAAATGGATTGTAATACCACATATTTTTGACCTTGTGGGGAAACAGCTTATAATTCATACTAAATTATGTTTTTTTTTTAAATGTACATGCAGAAAGATTTCTGTGAGGGTCGTGTTTAGGGTTAGGGTTAGGGGATAGAATATACAGTTTGTAAATCATTATGTCTATGGAAATTCCCTATAAAATATGAAAACCTGTGTTTTTTTCACCCCGAAAAAAGTACTCTTCCATAATGTACTTAAAGTGCTCTATTTCCACACACTAATTTTGTACTTAATATACTAAAAATTCTTTAGTACTTCTTAACATAACCTTAAGAACATCTAAGTGTTCTCAACTGTGCTATTTTGAGACACCATGAATGTGCTTTTAGCATACTATTTCTTTATTTTAAAAAAATTATTTAGTTACCACTTGTAGTTCACTTGAACCCATCTTTCATACACTTTCTTTTTATACACAGGTTCAAGTGTACTACAAGTGGTAGCACAGTTGAGTATACTTAGATGTTCTTAAGATTATCTTAAAAAGTACTAAAGAAGAATTTTTAGTATATTAAAGGGGTCATATAATGCCACTTTTACAAGATGTAAAATAAGTCTCTGATGTTCCCAGGGTGTGTATGTGAAGTCTTAGCTCAAAATACCCCACAGATAATTTTTATAGCATGTTAAATTTGTCACTTTTTGAGGGTGAGCAAAAACGCTCCGTTTGTGTGTGTGTGTGTGTCTCTTTAAATGCAAATGAGCTGCTGCTCCCAAGAAGAGGGTGGAGTTTCAAGAGCTCATTTTAGCAGCTCTGATTACCTCACGCAGACTCACTGAAAATGTCATAAATTGTTCACCCTTTTATGTTCAAACTGGAGTCGGACAATTATGGAGAGACTCAAGAAGAAGTGACAACATGTAGAATGCAACAGGAATTAACTATCTTAAAGTTATTGATTAGCATATTCTGTCATGATAATCTATAAATCACTCGTGTGGGACCTGTTGTAAGATCCTACAGAGCCAGAGAATATATGCTGCATGAAGATAGAACAGGTATAGTTTAGTTTAATTACGGTTATAACTTATGTTGTCATCTTGCTTTTATGACATGCTATTGCATTTGTGTTATGTACTGTAATGCAGTAACATGGCCTCACCCCTTTGTTGCGTGTTCTCGGGGGCAGGGTTTATGTAAATTTTAGGGTTCGTGATGTCACTAACCCAGCAAGAAGCTGGTTGTAGTCCCTACCAGCCGTTTGTTGTAGTCCTTAAACAGAGAATTCTTTAAAAGAAAATATCTCCCTTTTCTTTGAACTTGGAGCATCCTAACTTTTCAGATGTTGTTAATGCTCTAACAGCAACATTACACACTAACTAAAGATGATAAAAAAGTGAAATCATAATCAACCACCCCTTTAAGTAGAAAAATAAGTGCATAAAAATAGAGCAGTTTAAGTACATTATGGAAGTGTACTTTTTTTTCACCTGGGACGTCACAGGTTCTTGGCCCTTTGACTTTGATAAAATTATTTCACTTTCAGCAATTGTTTAAAGTGCATGCTGTCACTGTTGTTTACAATGTGTCATGCTCCTAACTGCAGTGAAATTCTTTTTACTGTGGGCTTTTTACATTTATTTATTTGACTAATTTTACAACTGTCTTGGGGTCAGTGGCTGTCGGCTGTATTTTGACACTTGGGAGTTCCCAAGTGTGCATGACACTCTTAAAAAGAACTTGATGCAACAAAATGGTAATAACATACTACTGATGTTTATTATTTTGCCTCTAGAATAAACTGTGATTCACATTTTACCATTTTACCTAAATTTCAGATGACTATGCTACTCCACCATGCAGCTAGGGAAGCACTAAATCATCACTAACCAGCATAAACCAGCTGGACCAACATGGAATTAATGCTGGTTTATGCTGTTTTTTTCAGCAGGGCTGGAATAACAAAGAGGCAGCATGGTATTGCTTTTATACAATAGCCTAGTTAATATTGAGTAACTTTCATTCTAATTACACTGTTTTCCCAATTACTATTTCTGTTATTGCTCTGCCATCGAAAATAGTTCCAAACAAAGACCTGAGTAGACCATATTTTGGTGGAGTGAATGTTTCAATGACTCATTCATAAAGATAGCAGTTTCGTTCCTATATGGATAATTGTTGAATCTGATTCAATGACTCGCTCATAAAGTCACTTTGCGCCACCTACTTGAGTATTGATGTATCCTGCTAAAAGAGTCCCTGTAAAATACCCACCACTAATGCAACGCACAAACACAGGCAAACGAAGTGATGCAAACAATGAAAAGTTTAGGTCTGACTTCGAACGCACACATTCGAGGACAAGAACTAATTGTTGTGCATATAGATATAGTATAAACATTGGATACAAAGGAAACAGACCCACTCTGGTACTGTGGATGTGAGAGTGCAAATGAGAAATAAATAGACACATGACTGTAACACGGTTCGTAGATATGGGAAGAAGGAGGCGGGAACCGGCGAACGTTTAAACAAAACTTTAATTCAAAATAAACAAATACAAAACGAAAGTAATGCCGGCAGACCCTTGCGGACGTCTGCCGGCCACACAAACATAAAATAAAGTCCAGGCCTGGTCCTCTCTCGTCCTTCACGGTCGTCGCTCCTCCTTTTATGCCTCCGGAGCTCCTCCGTGAGGGACTCGAGGCCGGTGCGCCTCACAGGTGACGATCATTAACACTTGCGTCACCGGCCTCGCGCCGTTCCCTCACGGCTCTCGCCCGCCCTGCTCGTCACAATGACCTTCTCATGAAACCTAGTCACAAGAGCACTATCCTCACAACAATAGATAAAGAAATGTTTATACAAGTCACAATTGCTGTATATTGTTCCCTAATGTTATTCTGTTTTAGAAGATGGAGTGCTTTAAATACAAAGACAAAAGACAGTTGTTTGTCTTATAGTGTAATCATTTGCCTGTATGTCTGTGTGTGAATGTGATGCTTTGTACCCTCTCTCACAAGTGTCATTAGACATTATTAGCCTAATCTACAACATTCCTCACCTCTAGTGTCTCACACTCAAATTCTTCTCATGACTCGCTGAGAAACTGTAAACGTGGAATGAGCAGCACAACAGTTGTTCATTCCTCACATCGGTTCGAACTCTGTTTTTTCTCGAGAATTATGGATTACTCCATAAAATCAAACAGGGACTTTATGGAATTGCAAAAGCAGTGAAATCAATTCATGACATGGAAAGTGACAGGCAATACAACACAATTACAGATGGAGTTGGTGCAGATCCTCTAAATAGTTTTTCACTGGATCAGGAGAATGCCGTTTATTCATGTGAGTCCCTGCTTTAACCGGCCATGTGTGCCCCTGAGCAAATAGCTGCCCCCACTACTGCTGATCCAGCACATAGTTCACACTCAGTGGTTTTGCCCACCAAGGTGATGGAGGACAAGAGGAAGAATATAGATTATAGACCCTAAAAAGTTTATGGACACTTAAGGAAAACTTTGACATAATGTAACAATTACAACTAAATAAATGTAGCACAAATGTAACACACTGTAAAAAAGAAAGTTAAATATGGGTTTAAGAGATGTACTAGTACACACACACATACAAAAAAACAGTGTTTTAAAAATGTTTTAGCATGTATTTGATCAAAACTATACTAAAAACAGCAATATTGTTAATTAAATATATAAGTACCGGCGACAGGGTCATGGGCGGCCAAGGCTCATTGATGCATGTGGGGAGCGAAGGCTGGCTTGTGTGGTCCAATCCAAGAGATGAGCTACTGTAGCTCAAATTGCTAAAGTTAATGCTGGTTCTGATAGAAAGGTGTCAGAATACACAGTGCATCGCAGTTTGTCGCGTATGGGGCTACATAGCCGTAGACCAGTCAGGGTGCCCATGCTGACCCCTGTCCACCGCTGAAAGCGCCAACAGTGGGAACGTGAGCATCAGAACTGGACCACGGAGCAATGGAATGAGGTAGCCTTGTCTGTCGAATCACATTTTCTTTTACATCACATGGATAGCAGGGTGCGTGTGCGTCACTTGGCACCAGGGTGCACTATGGGAAGAAGGCAAGCCGTCCGAGGCAGTGTGATGTTTTGGGCAATGTTCTGCTGGGAAACCTTGGGTCCTGCCATACATGTGGATGTTTATTTGACACGTACCACCTTCCTAAGCATTGTTGCAGACCATGTACACCCTTTCATGGAAACCGTATTCCTTGGTAGCTTTGGCCTCTTTCAGCAGGATAATGCGCCCTGCCACAAAACAAAAATGGTTCAGGAATGGTTTCAGAAGCACAACAACAAGTTTGAGGTGTTGACTTCGCCCCCAAATTCCCTAGACCTCAATCCAATCAAGCATCTGTGGGATGTGCTGAACAAACAAGTCCAATCCTACCTCGCAACTTACAGAACTCAAAGGATCTGCTGCTCTTGGTGCCAGATACCACGGCACACCTTCAGGGGTCTAGTGGAATCCATGCCTTGATGAGTCAGGGGTGTTTTGGCAGCAAAATGAGGACCAACACAATATTAGAAAGGTGGTCATAATGTTATGCCTGTTCGGTGTATATATATTACATGTATGTGACAGTTAATATATTATAGACATCATATTAACTGTTGCATGTTTCACAAAGTTAGTTCATAGTGTTTAGCACAAGAACAATCTCATAATCTTTAATGGTGCTTGCATGCTGAGTGTGTTTGTCTTTTGGAAGATCATATTACAAATGCAATGCTAGATTTGTTTTGTACTTACACACATACTAAACACCACTTTTTTATTGCTGAGAAACTATCAGCTGAGTGACCTTAAAATAGTGTTTTGTCATGTTGAAAAAGAGTCATTGTGTAGAAGGAACACAAGCAGACTATTTTTACCACTGTGGAAGAATGTCCTTAAATACAAGTCATTTTAACTGACCATATGATAATGTGTGGGATAATTCCAACATCAACTTTAAAATACTTTTTACCCTACAGATATTGTCTTTTTTGTGTAATGTAATACATCTGATCCACAACTCAGCTAAATATAGTTTATCAGCAGGGTAGTTTGCCATCTGGTAATTATCTGAATCCAGATTATATTGTTTAAGTAAGTGGTGTCTGACTTGTTGCCAAAACATTTTTTGAGAATTCTCCCAGCTTTTTTCCATTTGGTTCTGTTCAACTGGGTGACCAAAGGCTCTGTTTACATGTAACCAACCTAGTTCTCTGTGTACTATTACACTTCAGTGGATAAGAGGCACAAATACAGCCATTTCATGCAGGCTGATATTGACTTCAGTGTGCCATTATATAACGGAGGTTACATGGAAGTGAAACGAGAGTCATTCATCTTGTAACAGAAGAAATCTATGGAAACAGGCCTGATACAATACATCAACTAAAGAAGAAAAGTCCTGCAAGACACCCTCAAATTATTATGATATAAACCACTTTGTCAAACTGTATTGCTTATACAACAGGCCACCTCCTTCACTCAAGGTTATTTTAAAGACATTTGCTGAATTATCGTTTTCATTTCATAAACAATGATGCAACATTTGGCCATATGGTTGTTATTAGTATTTAGAGTCTTTAGAGAAATAAGATATTTCAGAGATTGTTCACACAAAAATTAAAACTCTGTCATCATTTACTCACCCTCATGTTGTTTGCAACCTATTTTCTTCTGTGGAAAAGAAGAAAACAGTGAGTTGAACCGTAGAACTGATTCAATTCAAATTGTGAATAAATCATTGAGATTAGCTTTGTAAACTGAATCAACTGATTCACGGTAAAGATCCAAAAGAATAATTTAAAAGATTTAACAAAATTAAAAGTATGATTTCATTGTTCATTACTTGGATGTTGCTAGATTTTATCAATGACAATTTAAAATTTTACAGTGTTATCGTAAGACTTTAGAAGATATTTAGTTCACTCAAAAATGAAAATTCTGTCATTTCTTACTCACCCTCATGTCATTCTACACCCGTAAGACCTTCGTTCATCTTCAGAACACGAATTAAGGTATTTTTGATAAAATCTGATGGTTCAGTGAAGCCTCCATTGACAGCAAGATAATTTACACTTTCAGATGCCCAGAAAGCTACTAAAGACATATTTAAAACAGTTCATGTGACTACAGTGGTTCAACGTTGATGTTATGAAGCAACGAGAATACTTTTCGTGCACCAAAAAAAACTAAATAATGACTTTTCAACAATATCTAGTGATGGGCGATTTCAAAACACTGCTTCATGAAGCTTTGAAGGTTTACAAATCTTTAGTTTCGAATCAATGTTTCAGATTGCGTATCAAACTGCCAAAGTCACGTGAACTATTGAAATTTCAAAACACTTATGACCTAATGTTTACTGAAATCACATGACTTTGGTGCGACTGATTCGAAACAAAAGATTCGTAAAGCTTCGAAGAAGCATTTTGAAATCGGACATCACTAGATATTGTTGAAAAGTCATTATTTTCGCACAAAAAGTATTCTCGTCGCTTCATAACATTAAAGGGTTAGTTCACCCAAAAATGAAAATTCTGTCATTTATTACTCACCCTCATGCCATTCCACACCCGTAAGACCTTCGTTAATCTTCGGAACACAAATTAAGATATTTTAGTTGAAATCCGATGGCTCCGTGAGGTCTGCATAGGGAGCAATGACATTTCCTCTCTCAAGATCCATAAAGGTACTAAAAACAAGTACAATCTAAATCAGTTCATGTGAGTACAGTGGTTCAATATTAATATTATAAAGAGACGAGAACATTTTTGGTGTGCCAAAAAAAACTAAATAACGACATATAGTGATGGCCGATTTCAAAACACTGCTTCAGGAAGCATCGGAGCATTATGATTCAGCGTGTCGAATCTGCTGTTCGGAGCGCCAAAGTCACGTGATTTCAGCAGTTTGGCTGTTTGACAAGCGATCCGAATCATGATTCGATACGCTGATTCATTATGCTCCGAAGCTTCCTGAAGCAGTGTTTTGAAATTGGCCATCACTATACAAGTCGTTATTTTTTTTTTTTTTTGGTGCACCAAAAATATTCTCGTCACTTTATAATATTAATATTGAACCACTGTACTCACATGAACTGATTTAGATGTGTTTTTAGTACCTTTATGGATCTAGAGAGAGGAAATGTCATCGCTCCCTATGCAGGCCTCACGGAGCCATCGGATTTCAACTAAAATATCTTAATTTGTGTTCCGAAGATTAAAGAAGGTCTTACGGGTGTGGAACGGCATGAGGGTGAGTAATAAATGACAGAATTTTCATTTTTGGGTGAACTAACCCTTTAAGGCCAAACCACTGTAGTCACATGAACTTTTTAAAATGCTTTTAGTACCTTTCTGGGCATCTGAAAGTGTTAATTGTCTTGCTGGCAATGGAGGCCTCACTGAGCTCTCGGATTTCATCAAAAAATATCTTAATTTGTGTTCCAAAGATGAACGAAGGTCTTACGGGTGTGAAACGACATGAGGGTGAGTAATTAATGACAGAATTTTCATTTTTGGGTGAACTAACCCTTTAATAATAAATTATATTAATCATAATAAATACGTTTAATTATGTTTAATTTTATGGTGTTTTTTTTTTGTCATTTGTACCTTGATGGCCCTCATTCACTTTAAAAAAAATTAAAAGAATGATCAGGATATGCCTTGCTTTTGTTAAACAGAATATCAGAGTTTAGAACAACATGAAGGTGAATAAATATATCTTTCATTTTTGCGTGAGCTATGGTTTTAATCTTTATTATATCTGTGTGCTTTGTTTTAGCCATAGTTCCCCCCGACTTATAACATCCTCTTTACAACAATAGGAGCTTTTCAAAACATCAGCACAATCAAATCAGTCAAAGGACAATGCAAATATTTAGTGAAGGCTGGCACAAATATGTGTTTTGAGTAATGGTGTGTATGGTGTGCAAAAGCGTGGGAATTATGGGAGGAATGTGAAGGGCATGACCAACAGCATATCACAGGAAATTCACAGAGCGCATCCGGCAAGGATGAGAGGGGTAACAAAACATCAGCTTTGTATAAGTATCTGAAAGATGATAATAACATCTGTGCCTTTCAAGGATTATCACTAATCACCAGAGTCAAATTATTCTGTTGAACTAAAGAAACAAAAACACGCCAAGACACTGACATATAAAAATAGCTCAAAAGTAAATGAGAAAATTAGAATCTATTAGAAGTGTGCCAAACTGTCCAAGTCATAGCAATTAAAAGACAGTTATATACAGATTAAAGAGTACTAACTCAGAATTTATCTCAAACAAACACATGACAAGTATGTGGAGAAATGACAAGCATGTGGTTCCTGATAATTCACTGTTTGCTTTTGCACAATTGTGGTACCATTTGTTTGAAGGTATGCAGAATACGTGCCTTTTAACCTTTTATAGATCTATTCACATTCCTCTGTGCTGGCTTGCGCAAGATTTGTCAGAGATTAGATAGAAGGCAGCTCTTACTGGGATTATTGTTATGCATTGCAACTAATCTTCACTTTCTCATTCCATCAGACAGTTTGGTCATGGGTTTTCAAGCTAATTTAAAACAGGTGAACTACTTCACATTATTTAGGGAGTCATTCCAGTAAATGGAGGTCCAGGAGCAGAGGTTCAGTGCTTTTATTTGGGGTAACTTGGGTTTTCCATGCTGTTATGCTCTGAATCTGCCAACAATTATCTTTCCAGCTGGAATAGATGTGCATAACTGTGCAATATGCTGTATTGCAGTAATTATGAATGGAAAGGGGCATTGGTACAAAAAGCTTGAGCAATCTGTGAGAATACTTGAAATGGTTACAGATCCCTTTTTGAGGTCTGCGGTCATGCCTTCTTTTCAAATAGATAAAAAAAAAAAACTGAAAGGACCAGTCTTGAAATATACACATGCATCAAGGAAGCTGTTCCAGCATGGAAAAGACTTGAAGAGACTGAATTTATGGTGGCAGCGATGAGGAAAAATGAGCATCAGGTGTATCCCATCACTGTGGCCAGCAGTGATCCATTCTCACACTCAAACACTCCTGTTGTGAATCTGGAAGGGGATGCCGATAAGACTGACTGTAACTGAATGGTCATTGGAATTTGTAGTTCAGGAAACTGAACAATGTGTATTTGCAAAAGTGAGACAAAAGTGCATGGCCTAGTGCAGGGGTGTCCAATCCTGCTCCTGGAGGGCCACTGTCCTGCAGAGTTTAGCTCCAGCCCCAATTAAACATACCTGATCCAGCTAATCTAGCCCTTACTAGGCATACTATAGAAACTTCCAGGCAGTTGTATTGAGGCAAGTTGGAGCATCAGAGAAGAGATGTCGTTGGAAGAGGGAGGGGAAGTTATTTTGATTAAATATTACAAATGAATAAAAAAATAATGTTGTGGACAGATAAATCATTAATAATAAACACTGCACTATTCTATTAAAAATAAAAATTGTCAATTTTGATTTCATGATGACTTTAAGGGTGCTTTCACATCAGCACTTTTGGTGCGCACCCGGGTTCGATTGACGTCAGAGTTCGGTACGTTTGGATGATGTGAACACTGTCTTCTGAACTCGGGTGCGCACCAGCGAACCGTACCCGAGTCCGCTTAAAAAGGGTGGTCTGGGGTGCGGTTCAAGTGAACTCCGGTACGGTTCGCTTCTGATATGAATGCAAACGTACCAAATTGCGGAAGTGAACCGCTATTAATGCCGTATTATTTGATAAAAATGTGTGTTTTTGTATGTTTCACTCACTTTCCCGACGTGCGTGACTGACGTGCTGCAAACAGAGAGCTGTAGCGTAGCTTTTCTAATTTCTGCTCGCCTTCAGCATTCTACATTCGCGGCAGATAGACGCAAGAGCCGTTATGAACAAAACCAACGGTTCAAAAACAAAAATATAAAAATGAGGAGAGCAACGTTATGCATTTTGCCGCCTTCTCCTGCGCCATCGTTACTAAGCAACGTAGTAAACAGCTGCTGGTTTGATGACGTAAACGAACCGCGGGTCGGACCCAAATAATATAATGTGAACACAGTCCAGTGGGGGCAGGGGGAGGGGGGAGCAATCGAACTCGGGTTCGGTCCAGGCAATCGAACCAAGTGTGAAAGCACCCTAAGGCTACGATAGGTTAACGTATTCTAACAATAAAAAAATGACACGCTTCGGCTTTAAAGGGTTAGTTCACACAAAAATGAAAATTCTGTCATTAATTACTCACCCTCATGTCGTTCCACACCCGTATGACCTTCGTTCATCTTCAGAACACAAATTCAGATATTTTTGATGAAATCCATGAGCTTTTTGGCCTCCGATAGACGGCAACATAATTACCACTGTCAAGGCCCAAAGGTAGTAAAGACATAGTTAAAGGATTAGTTCACTTTCAAATGAAAATTACCTCAAGGTTTACTAACCCTCAAGCCATCCTCGGTGTATATGACTTTCTTGGTTCTGATGAAGACAATCGGAGAAATATTAATAAATATCCTGATGCATCCGAGCTTTATAATGGCAGTAATGCGTTACCCAGTGGTGTAATGTAACGAAGTAATAATACTTCGTTACAGTACTTAAGTATTTTTTGGGAGAATCTGTACTTTACTTGAGTTTTTATATTTCTGTCAACTTTTACTTTTACTCCACTACATTTCCTAAATAAATTTATACTTTTACTTCGACACATTTTCCCAAAGCATTTTCGTTACTTACTGCAAAATAAAGTAGGAAGAACACAGACTGCAAGCAAGCATGTGCAAACGAGTGCTCGCACAACCGCGGTTAATTTCATTTTCCAGGTTGCGTCCGTTGCTGGAGCGGATGAGAATATGCTCTGTCATTATACAGTACGAGAGCGACCTCTAGAGGCGAAATAAAAACTATCACTGATGCGTCGTAGAGTTAGTTTTGACACGTGACGTAAGGCTGTGCGCTGCACAGAGCGGGACACTTCAAAAAACGGATTTAAAACGGACAACATAACGGTATGTTATACAGTGTACACTACAGTACATGTTTTCATATCATTATAAAGTAATTCGTTTGTTGAGTAGATGCTGCATTAGTGGAGAACAGTAGTATGTTTGCCGTCGAGGCTGAGAGGATGCTAACATTAGTAGTACCTCAAGGGGTTAAAACAATGTGACAAAAACAACTGTTTAATGTCAGGATTGTTACCATTCATTTGCATTAGTTTGTATCCATTTGTTCGCGGTTATGCATTCGTTATCCAGCGAAGTTGCATATTTAAACTGTATGCAGCGACAGAAACATTGATCAGAAATGCATTCGATTTCAGTTTTTTTTTTTTTTTTATCGGCACTGTAACATATTTTGATTAGATAATCAAGTTTTCTAAAATAGAGGCAAATCATGTGTGAAAGTATACATATAATAGACTTAGGCTATGCCTTGTGTGTGTAAAGGTGATTTTTAAGCATGACTGGATTTATATGAAATGGTAAAACTACAATAAGAGTCCATTTGTATAAATAAGGTTTATAAAACTATTGTTCATTTTTAATTTCAACATTTACATTTTAACATTTTAAAGTTGTCTCTTACATTACTTGTAATGCACTATGAATTAACATGAATGATCAATGTATAATTAATATATTAGTATTTTTTATATTTAAAAATTACAATGAACATTTAGACATTTTTTTAATTCAAAGAAACAAAATGTAAGAGAGTTAAAATTGAACACAATCTTGCTGCTCAAACTGTGTATAGAACAATTTTTTATCATATTTTTTGCTCCTTTTGTATTTTACATTTACTTGTACTTTTACTTTCAATACTTAAGTACGTTTAATATCAAAAAAATACTTTTCGTACTTAAGTACAAAAAATATCACATACTTTACAACTTTTACGCAAGTAACATTCTAAACAGTGACTTTAACTTCTACCAAAGTCATTTTCTGGTAAGATAACTATACTTTCACTCAAGTATGGTTTTCGAGTACTTTATACACCACTGGCGTTACCAAACGAGTTTGAGCTGAAGAAAGTGTCTCCATCCACATCCATCCATCATAAACATATTCCACGCGGCTCCGGAGGGTTAATAAAGGCCTTCTGAAGCGAAGCGATGCATTTGTGTAAAAAAAAAAATCTATATTTAACAAGTTATGAAGTTAAATATCCAGCTTCCGCCAGACCGCCTTCCTTATTCAAATTACGGAAAAAACAGAACTGGCGTCACATCAGTTCCGTAAGTTGAATAGGGAAGGCGTAGGACATACAGTGTAAGCTTTTTGAAGAATACGAAAGGCGGTTTGGCGGAAGCTGGATATTTTACTTCATAACTTGTTTAATATGGATTTGTTTTTTTCGTTTCAGAAGGCCTTTATTAACCCTCCGGAGTGGAATATGTTTATGATGGATAGATGTGGATGGAGACACTTTCTTCAGCTCATACTCTTTTGGTAACGCATTACTGCCATTATAAAGAGTCTGGATATTTATTAATATTTCTCAGATTGTCTTCATCAGAAACAAGAAAGTCATATACATTGAGGATGGCTTGAGGGTGAGTAAAGCTTGGGGTCATTTTCATTTGAAAGTGAACTATCTTTAAAATAGTCCATGTGACATAGTAAATAAGTGCATGCGATGCGTGAGATGCTGACGCAGGAGCTGGCCAATAATGAGCTGGCGTTCTGACGTAGAACCTGGAAGTGCTGCACTGTATTTACTACGTGAAGAGCGTAGGAAACTGACATGGAAAAGAAGAAATTGTTGAATGAAGTTGTTATTTTTGTTTGTTTTTAGGTATTCTTGTTGCTTCATAACATTAAGGTTGGACCACTGTAGTCACGTGGACTACTTTAACGATGTCTTTACTACCTTTCTGGGCCTTGAAAGTGGTAATTACGTTGCAGTCTATCGGAGGCCAAAAAGCTCATGGATTTCATCAAAAATATCTGAATTTGTGTTCCGAAGAAGATTGAAGGTCTTACAGGTTCAGAACGACATGAGGGTGAGTACTTAATGACAAAATTTTCATTTTTGGGTGAACTAACCCTCTAAATTCTATCAGACACCAAACATTTCATAAATGTATTTCAGAAATAAAATATTTTACTAACTTCAATTTAAATAATATTTTCCTGTCATTGGGGTGGAAGCTTTACTATACCACTCTATTGCTTTTAGGTAGAACTTTGGCACCAGTGTCAGACTTTACAAATCAATGACAGGACATGAAGGATATAGAATGTCTTTGATATATAAAGCAAGACCGAACGCTAGACTAACATATCATAAACATGAAGTATCTTGGCACTGCAGGAGATAAAACAGAACCAGCCTTCAGAGTATCCTGCAGTCTGTCTCATTGATACATGCTGTCTGCATTGCCAAATGTCTTCTCATATAAAAACATTTTCGTTCACGCTCTACTGAGATTTAGGGTCCACCGTAATACATTCCCCACTCCTTATTTGTTGGGCCTTAAAGAACAACTATCCATAGCAACCCTGCAACATTCCAACAACGTCTGGCCCCTGGCCTGTCACAACACCATCTGCCCGAGAGCGAGCATTCAGACACTTTAAAGACTGAGGTGGAAGAAAACATCGATAAACTGAGACTTCTGATAAATTCCCACTGCACGGATCACTTCACTGTTTTTGTACGAAGCCTTATGAAAGCAAACAAGAAGCTTTGCTCTGTGTTGACATACGTTATGCTTTGACATTAGCAACAGCACATTTCCAGGAGTCCCACATGGTTCTCATTAACATTCCAAGCGCTCTTTTTCTTTCTCCTTCTCTTCCTCTCTCACTTTCCCACTCTCTTTTGTCTCCTGAGGAGGCCAAACTGACAGTGCTGGCTCCAGACCATGCATTCCATGGAATGTGTCAAAACCATTCTCTAAAGAGCACAGAAGGCCCACATAGGGGCACTTAGAGACACACACTCACATGCACACTCACAAATATAGAAGAGAGTGATGGAGAGATGGGTACATGTTTTCCATATTTGCTATGGTAGAAATAGAAATCCATTTATTTATGTTTGAGCCATTGTCTCATATCTGGAGGTTATCACATAAATGTTAACATTACAGAACAATACATACTTCATCAAAATGCGAGTTTCATTATTATCTAGACCAGAGGTCTTCAACATTTTTTCAGGCCAAGGACCTCTATAGACCTTATTCAGGGTAGTCCCTTATTTAATTTCTGATGAGTGAAAAGAAAGGCTGTGAGAGACAGAAGTATGATGTGTGTTTAATGCATCGTACTGTTTAACAGTACAACAGCTGTTTAGCTGATGAAACATTGTTCTAAAAGTCTTTCTGTAGACAAAATCTCCATGAAACAGAAGGTTGTGAGTTGAAAAATAGGATGTATTTATGCTTTATACTGTGCATGCCATTGTCAAGACTGTAAGTCTATCCATCACATTTTCATCTGCATGTTTTCATCTGATATTTACATCCATGTTGTACCATAATCATGTATTTAAATACTTCATGATACTTACAATGCAATGCCTTTAAAATAATCATTATTGATGTAAAGTCATTTTTATTTTACTTAATACATTTTAATGTAGGAAGTTAAACATTATCTTCTTAATTTCAGCTTTGGTTGAAGTTAATTCAATGTATTTTATATTGGTTTCGGACACCCTGTAGTAGCAACGAGCGTTTGAGATCTAGACCCTAAAAAAAATTTAAAAAATGGATAAAAAAATACATTGATTTTCTTCACATTATCAAAACTGTGTGTTCTATTCTTCATGTCAGTCCATCTAACACTGAAGAGGAAGCTGATAGTGAGATTTGGGCACAGCAGAGGTGAATCTGACTCACTGAATCACTGGAAATAGCCTTGAGACTCAGAAAGAGGACGTGAAATGTTGTGGAAAGCCCACTGCAGGATCCCATCTATAGGGCTCTGAATTCATCAAGACAAATATACTGTTAGGTGTCTCATCTGGGGCTTCAGGTACATACAGTTTCAATTGCTCACTTGCATGTATTATTTTTTTTTATATACTGTTAAGAAGCATTACGTCACCTCCCCCATTATAGAGTCCATTTCATCTCTGTTGAACAGCTGCTCTGATGGTGTTAAGCCCTGGTCACTCATGTGTTGACTCACCTGTGGGAATAAAAAAGACTAATAACATCGGTTAGGTTAGGAGGCCCAAAAGTGTTATTTTAGTGTATATGATATACCTGTAGACTCCTGGATGATGTTTCGCTTTCAGAGCCCCAAGACCTGGAGCAATTCCTACATCTTGTCTTTCCACTGAAGAGGCGATTAGGGGAAGAGAGAGAAAGAGACTGAGCTTCAATGCATGGTAGAATTCAGTTATTCTATTATAAATAACAGTAGAATTAGTACTTTGAGAAGTTGCAGAGAGCATGATAACTCTGCAGGCACTGAGGGCAGGTGATCAGCTCTCCTTGGATGAGATGGCAAATTCCACAAGCCATCCTGATCCCAACCATTTGACCATCAGAAGACTGACAAAGATTGAATATAAAAATAGCTAAAAATTACCATCATCCTGCCACTCGTCAGAGATATATGATTCAAATGATTGGAATGAAATGAGGGTGTGTGAATAAGATCTTAAATTTTTTAGGCTGAATAACGATAACTAGAAAGACAAATATATTAACTTCCACACCAAGGTATGATAAAGTTCTGTTTTATATGATGAACAGATTTAATTCAGGCTTTTATTCACATGTAAACATTCATCAACTCACACATCAGTTGTGGTAAACGGAAGCTCAAGCATGTTTGTTTGCCATGAGAGAACCAATGTGGTTCTTTCTTGTGTGTTATGCATTACGTTTGAGCTTCCACAAGAGGTTTGTTCAGGTTTGTTGAGCTTTTGTTTATGTTCACTGATCAATGTTTATATGTGAATGAAAGCCTAAATTATATCTTTTCATCATATAAAGTGATTGAGTCTCTTCAGAAAATTAGGACTAAACCACTCAATTCATATGGATTAGTTTTATGACTTCTTTATGAATATTTTGAAGCTTCAAAATGGTAGTCACGTAGCTGTCTATAGGGACAGAAAGCTCTCAGATTTCATCAAAAATATCTTAATTTGAGTTCTGAAAATGAACAAAAGTCTTACGGGTTTGGAACGACATGACGGTGAGTAATTAATGAAAGAATTTTCATTTTTGGGTGAACTAACCCTTAAATTGTCATCTGTTGCTTTAAATGCTAATGGTCTTTAAAGTCGGGTGGATTCTGATTGGCTGGCAATGTTTATCGTTCATCAGCTGGAAAAATATCATTCTGAAAGTTATTCCAACTATCATTATTGTTATAATTCCATCCTTCGGATGAGACGTTAAACCGAGGTCCTGACTCTCTGTGGTCATTAAAAATCCCATGGCACTTCTCGTAAAAGAGTAGGGGTGTAACCCCAGTGTCCTGGCCAAATTCCCTCCATAGGCCCTTACCAATCACGGCCTCCTAATAATCCCCATCCATTTAAATTGGCTCTTTCACTCTCTCTCCTCTCCACCTACAGCTGGTGTGTGGTGAGCGCACTGGCGCCGTTGTACTGTGGCTGCCGTCGCATCCTCCAAGTGGATGCTGCACACTGGTGGTGGATGAGGAGAGACCCCTGATTGTAAAGCGCTTTGGGTGTTCAGTTGTACATAGGAAAGCGCTATATAAATGCCTCATTCATTCATTCATTCATAATTGATGGACTTCCATGATCTCATAGAATTAGAATGATTATTAAAACTTAATCATTACAGTTATCGTCCTTGGTATGAATAAGCCTCAAACGTTTTGCTCCCATGTCAGTGTGTCTTTCATTGAGTCACATAGGAGTGTTACCTGGAGGCCCATTGGTGGAGCGCTTTTGCCTCCTGTGACTGTGGAGAGTGAGGTGGAGGACAGAGAGGAGAAGAAGGAGAAGTCCACAGCAGAGCTGGAGCTTGCCTCGGTCACTGGAGGATGAACTGTGGGCTAAAATAGGAGCAGAAAAGTTACCACTGCCATGACTACTAATAACAATCTCCCATCACTGCTCATCATATTGTACGTATATGTGTGAGCAACTGTAATGCAAGTGAATTAGTTATTGCAAATGGGAAAATTTTGCTTTCAATAAATTTAACGTGAATCTTGTCATGTTTTACCTGCAAGGGGGTGTATGTCCTGTCTTTCACTCTGTTGTTTTGGCATAGCTGACAGCGCCATGTACCACTGGAAACAAACACATTTCTAAAACTAGTGAGAGATGCCCAGTTTTTTTTGTTTTTTTAAAGAAACAAACTGGGAAACAAACAAAAATTATTTATTTTAAAAAGAAATATGATTTCTTATTTTATTGTATTTTTATTAAGTTAGATTGTTGTGATGTGTTATTATTATAATACTATTAATATTAATTGTATCAATAATAATATATTTTAATAACAATTACATCATCCTTAAAATTACATAACATTTTAGGGATTTACTAATACGGTAATATTATAGATGTATTATTAACATTACTTGTATAAATAATAATATATTCACCATATAATAGAGTTTAATGTAATCCTGCAGCTCCCTTTGGAAGTTTGCTGAGGCCCCCTAGTGGGTTCTGGCCCCCTGGGTGAGATATTGATGCAGAGTTTAAAAGTCTGAAACCAATTCAGTCTGAAACTGAAATTTAAAATCTCTTTTAAACCTGAAAATATACAGTTTTAAGGATTTTGTGACATTTAAAAATAAGAAACATAATGATCTAAAATAAATAGTAATTATTTTAGGTCAATAATTTTTGACATTGAAAATTCATTTTTTAAATGAATATTTCACTTAAATTATAATGCTAATGCTATAATTTGTAATTATTATTATTTTTTAAATCAAAATAGACATTTTCACTAGTGTTTTTAGACTGCTGAATCGTATTAATTGTACACAGTCTCATATTTTAGATTTTGTTTTTTTGTATTCTACCATGCAATTTATCAGCACTGACTAAAGCTTGACAGATAAAGACTAATGATGAGGTCAACTCTAGGCTTGGTAGTGTTAGTGGCCTGTGTGTCACATGACTGCTCTGTACCTGGGTATGGAGGTGAGGGGCGGGACCAGGCAGGTGAGGTGGAATGCGCAAGGACACCCATCACAGCAGATGAGCTCTCCACCATCTTTACACACTGCACACTCATCATCATTATGCTCTACCTGAACATATGCATCATAAACGTGATGAATACTGAATTACCTATTGTACCAGGTTAACATTGACAACTTATGCCTACATAATACTTTTCATATAGTATTTTTGTATCTTCAGTGTCTGTACTTTTCCATGAATCTTGTTCACTTACATCCATAGCTCTGGTGCTTGGCTCTCCCTGCTGGTGACTATAGTTTTGTGCAGTCTGTGCCTGGTGCACTCCAGCTGTCTCATCCAGTTTGCCAGAAGAGTAGAATTCTCCTCCAACCTTGATGCATTTTTTGGCACCTCCTGCAGGAAAGCGCAATTGAGACATCTGTGCTGCCAAAGTGTTTACATCGCAAGGTTACACTATCAAAACACGTTAAGAGCTAGAGCATTAGCTAAGTAAAGGCTTTCATCACAGTTTGGTAAGACTGTATTAAAGTGCTGAGCTCACCAGACTCAATGACCTGCTGGATCAGAATCCCCTCCACTGTCCCGCAGCCAGTAGGATGCTCACTGGCAGATACAGCCACGGCCCTCTGGACTGAGGTAGATACAGCCTGGACCCCTGCGTTTTGAGAGTCATATTTATTCATGGGCGATTTCATTAATCTACTGAAGTATATAGTCAAATAATAACACATTATACACAAGCATCACGTGATTACCGTTTCCCACTGAGACCTGAGAAAGTGCTGCTCCATCTGTCTTCCTCATCGGCTTGCCTTTGCTTCCTGGAACAGTTTAGATATTGAGTTATCAGGACTCGACTGTAAGCATCAAATCATACCCGTTCAAACTGGCATGTGTCAGATTTATTGGTTGTGTTAATAAAGTCATGTCGGAAAGATAATATTTACGAGTTGGAAAGTTGTAAGAAAGTTGGAAAGAGTGTTAAACTCTGGATTTGTTAAAGTCGCCATGAAACAAAAGTTGCAATAGTCTTTTCTTCCGTATTGTGACAAATATCCTAGTGAAATGGCTTCTCATACAAAGAAAAAATGTAGGGTGGGATTTTGTCCATTGAGAATTGATTGTATGGTTGTGGTTTGCTATTGCTGTGATCTCATGTGAGTGACTTTGTCCCGCCCTTTCACCAGTAAACACGTCATCAGAGAAGAGAAGAGAAGAGAAGAGAAGAGAAGAGAAGAGAAGAGAAGAGAAGAGAAGAGAAGAGAAGAGAGGAGAAGAGATGAGGGGAAGTAATTTTCATTAAAGATTACAGAGGAACATTAATTTAAAAAATAATGATGTGCACGGATAAATCATTTATAATAAATACTGCAATATTCCATAAAAAAAAGAAAAGAACTGTCAATTCTGATTTTATAGGGACTTTAAGACACTATGGATGCAGCATCTGTATTAATGGTAAATTTGTTCAAATGAATGAAATTATTTATTTTATTTACAATAAAACTATTTAAGTTGCATGTACAAAATACCATAGTATTGTACAATTGTGCTAAAAATATATAACGATTAAATTTAGAGCACATAAATTAAATAAAACATAAAAACACACCCAATGCACTTACTTTATTCACCATTTTGTAGATGTAAAGTTGTTGAATTTTATGCAAAAAAAAAAAAATCTTGTTGAATTGTTGAATTTGCCAAGCAATAAAATAAAATAAAATAAAAATCTACTTTCAACGTCTCCAAATAGTGCTGGAAACTCTACCAAACTGAAAGTCATGTTTTGAACGCATGTGATAACTAGAACTAAGGAGGTTTTGTTTGCGCGCGTACCTCCAAATTTTTTCTCTTACAAAAGACTGATCTGTCGACACAACACTATCAAAAAAATTTAGCATTTTATGAGATATTTATTACACTAGATTGGGCCTGTAAGTAGTAGGCCTAATACAGTGAAACGGAAGTAGGCTTTATGAATAATAATAATTAACCATTAATCAAAACGAAAACTGCATCTACTATCACATTACACAGTTGTAGGAAGAAGTGCCAGAAATGACATTCCACTTTGCACAATTTTGATATGACCTGAATTATAAGTTCCTGTGTGTCGGTGTCCATTACCTGAGCTGGATGTTATGGCTTTCTTGGAGTGGTGATGGGACCGGTGGGTCAGGTGTTTTTCAGCCACCCCTCTCTTTCTTCCTGAATGGCTGCGGATGTGCAGCTCAAGCCTGGGGTTCCCAGTGTGTCTGGCCACCTGCTTTAACCCTGCCAAATGAGATTATCATCACTTAAACTGTGATTATCCTCCAACCCACTTACTGTATGTTTTGCCAGGCCTGTGTACTGTACCTTTAGGGAGGTTCATAAACAGGGTTTCCAGTTTTGGGTAACACTCCTTATTATACTCTTTACAGAGATTGCTCCAGAAGGCCTGGAGGACAGTAGCATCTTGGTCCAGTAGCAAAGTGAGCAGTGAGTAGACAGCTTTGTGGATCCCATCCTTTTTCTTTCGCTCTAAAGTCTCCTTATAAGTCGGTGATAGTATTAGTTTGTTGTTTTAGCATTTCAGGAACTAACTACAACTGTGCAATCATCCGATTAGAACATGAAGACATTCTTCACAATATGCATGTTGACTTGAAATAGTGCTTTTGTATGAAAATGTTCACCCTCAGAATCTCTTCAGAGATGATGTCGTGATCCGCCAGCCCATACAGCAGTGGGAAGGGATCATGGATTGCCATGGCGATCTCAGTCCTACAGGCTCGTAGCTGTGAGCGCAGGTCAGTCTCTCCATAACCTTCCACCCTAGACATGCTTCCACAAGGAGTACTGGAGTCCTGCAGTATAGATCACAACTAACTCACACTGAACTTCTGGCCCTGATATTCAGAGAGCACAATATATTTCTTTAGATATTATAGATCGTGTACATGAATAGTTTTTAAACAAATCAGGGAGGACCCCTTGTTGGATAAAGAGATGGAGAAGGTTGCATATTATAAATTTGAGTGTTGTATTTTAAACTGACCAAAAATTAGTTTTAAAATGTCCTTCTTACAGTGTAATTATACATTTAAATACTGAGTATTATTAAATAACTACATGTACTTACAACATAATTAGGCTTAGTTGTTTGTAATTATGCATAATTTACTGTTTACTACATGTAAGACGTGTAACAGGGACACTGTAAAATAAAGTGTTACCATACATTTTTAATGTGGCAAGAACATTGAAATATTTAGATTAAAATTAATAAATGTAATATTTTGGTGTAAGCTTTTTATTTTTTACAAAAAATAGAGATCAAACCAGAATTGTGAGTACTGCTGCATACCCCTGAGAGTCACAGACCCCTATCCTAAATAATAAAAACAGTCATCAGTCATCATGCAACCTTTAGAGATAATGGTATATATAGATTTTTTTGGTACCTGACATTAAACACACACAAAAAATGAACATAGTACTTACAACAGATGCTGGTGATGAGGACTAGCGATACCTGTAATCTCCTTGCTTGTTTCCTTTTATTTGGTGTGATGGTTGTCAGTGATTGACATGGCTATTTTTGTGGTGGATAAATGGCTCTTGGCCTCTAGGGGCCATTGATTCATAAGACCTTTAGTCCTGCTGTAATAAGTGGTGACACTGAACTTCTATTTACAGTTAAAACACTAACTTGCACCTTGTAGGTTGGATAAAAATACCTGCCACTCATTTGTTCGCATTTATGCTCATTTGTGTGGTATGGCTTGGAAAGTCCACAGTTGGGCAAGAAACGATTTCTCGATCATGTGAGCCATCTACTTTTAGTCACCTGTCTCTCCTGAGGACTATAGTTTCCATGCCAAGGGGAATCCCAGTCTCTGTGCATCTCAATAAATGTACTAGATGTGGATTAGCCATTAATGCAGCATTTGAAATGTTGTGTGGGAATTATTAATAACGTTTTATGCTCCAAGTTATAATTGCTTTCAGCTTTCAATGAGTCCTACAAAATATAATTTGTCTTAAATTTGCAGTGAGGCGGGTGAATTTAGATTTATGAAATCAGAACTTCATTAAAACTTCCCTTTTTTTTTGCTTTGATTGAACAAGTACACACTTTTTATACAGCAGTTGAATTGCTGTATAAAATCAACATCACATTCAGCATTGTAGCAATAGACACTAGACAGTATGGTATTAAGACATGAATTTTATTGATTTTTTTTTTCAGACAGATGTCATGCTCATAAATGTCCTTACAGAGTGAATAAAGAGCCAACTACACTGCTCTACACAACCCTACGGCAACAACTTTGACAGATTCAATCCCCTCACACTATCAGCAGCAACTTCCTGTTCTTACATACAACCTTCCGCTTGCACTCGACTGTTCTGCAATTCTTCTCAACCAACTGTGAATTGGCTAGATGGTGTGAATACAACAATGTCGTCATAAATCCGTCCCTTCTATAACGTACGTGTTCTCAGGTAGCCATACAATGAAAGCTTTGCATTGTGATGCCACAATAACAGAAGGCACAACTAGTGTACAAAAGTGAAAGATGACAAAACGAAAGAAACGGAGGCTTGAGAAATGTGAAAGATGACATACTCAGTGCCCTGTTAATGCAAAACTCATTAACATCAGTCCCTCCCCATATATAGTTAATATCAGCGGGCCCTTCAATTATCCGAAAAACTAAAGTCAAGCCTAGTACCAACAATTCAGTCACAGTAATTCCTCATGTCCATTTTTGTTTGAATTAATAGAATTATTGGCACCAGAAAGAAACTAGCACTAACATTAAATATATTATAAATACCTAATATATCCTAAATTATCTCTATACAATCAGTGGTGTTAATCAGTGCATTTATGTAAACAATTCAAAATATAAAACAAAAAACAAATACATTAAATATTAAAGATACTATGTTTCCAGAGTTTTGTAAACAACTCACATTTCTTGAACGTACTGTTGCAATAACCAGAATGCTGTGAGTGGACTACAGGCGGGTACATTCTCTCTCAGCGCAGTTTTAAAAAGGTCTTCCCGTTTCAGGATTCTCTGAGATGAAAGTGTTCACCTGCAACATTTTGAATTTTAATCTACACATCCATTCGACACGTGCGAGAGACTACAAGAGCTTTACTACACAAATATATGAGGGATACGACAATCATTTGTCTGTTTCATCACTTTATGATGTGGTGAACCACACATTTCCTTGTCAGAACCCATAACAAAGTGCATGTATTTGAAATGAAAATCTGTTGTTTCCTAAGGCTCACCTTAAAATCGTCTTTCTCGCCCCAACCGAATGAATGACACTTATCTCATTCTTTTTAGTTCTAGTTGGCTGCAAAATGTAAAAAAAAAAAAAGAATAATAATAATTTAAAAATCATTTAAAAATCAACCCACATATCTGTGTAAAATATTTGAAGGGGTTTAACAGGAATAATAGTATTATTTCAGATATAATTTCTCTTAATCAATGAGTAAAACGGTGTAAGGCAACAGCAAAAATGCCCAAATCATAAATAATAGTTTACTACCAGTGTATGGCTACAGGTGAGACCGACAAAATAAGAGTGAAGCCCTTGTCGTATTAAAAAAAGAAGAAAGAAAAAAAACCACATTTGTACAGGTGAACATAAACCACGTCTAAATGATGGATGTTCACAATAATATAAATACTATATACAATACAGTACCGCCTGGCGGATCTAAAGTGTATACATGAAGCTAGCAGAAAAATCCATTGGTTCTTTGCAACAGTGCCACGGCACTTTAAAGGTTAGCCAGGTTAGTACGCGCACCTCTCATGGAGGCTGGTACTGGATTAGCATGTAGGATGTATACACTGACCCACATTAAGACTTTGAACAGGCCCTCTCTTTCTTGTCTTTTTTTCATTAAGTTCATTGTTTCGTTACTATTGATGTGTATGGACCAAAGGACATGACAGATTCTAAAAGTTGTCTCACATGCATGCTATAGACGAAAGACAGTTACTCCGCCATCCGTCTTGAATCTTAAACTCATTTTTTGTGAAGGCATCATTTAGTGCTTTTTGTAATGTACAAAAATACAAAACATAACAACTGATAATCCACTCTGAATGTTTTTGTCCGAAGATGGTACACATGCCACTTCCTGTCTTATATGAATCTGTTAGCTAGTCACTTTGAATTACCTATGATATTATTTTGGCAATTGAACAGACAGTGTAGATTTTTTTTTTCGTTCTTGCAACTGAGGAGTATAATTTTAGACTCAATCAGATAGATGTAAAACGCCTATATCCGATCATAAAGTTCAACAGGACATGGACCCATAGGAAGCAACAGAACAAGCGTGTGGTGTTAATGAAGGTCCGAACCGCTTTCTACTAACATGAGCACCCGCTTTCAGTGGCCGGAGGATCCGGCTGTTTGTCCAGCTTAATGTCGATCACTGGGAGGGGGTTGTGTGTCAAGGAAATCAAGGAAATGGTAATAAGTAGCTTTCCTATATACACTGTAAAAATTATTTTTCAAAGTACAAAATAGCATTTCAGTCTTTCTACTTCAAAAATTCACATTTAATACAATGTGTTATTTGCAATTTCTTTGTAATTAGTGAAGTGAAATTTACAAACAATTTCTGAGTGAAAATTGTTTAAATGTAAATCCTACACCAATTTTTTCAAACTATTATTGCTATCCCTTATTAAATGTGTCTTATTAAGTCTATCTTTACTTCCATCAATTCTATCTGGAGTGAAAACGCATAGTCAAAAATAAAAAATGTATAGCGACTATTGATTTTATCATGAAAAAATATCCAGGCAGTTGTTAGTGAGTTGTTGAAAATAAGGCTTGATGATGTCAACTATTAAAAAAAGAGATGGAACAAGCTATTCCATTTTAGACTTTAAATTACATAGACAATTTTTTCTTCTTTCGAATATATGTGCACCTACAAATCATGCACAATAAGATGAGGAAATTTCATGTTGACTGACTTGAATTGAGTGAATTGAGTAATTTTAGTTTCACTAGTGGAAACATAAATGGAAAAATAATGATTGTTTTCAGTTTTCGGAAACAGTCTCTCCATCTGCCATTGGTCGAATTGTGTTTAGATGGACAGGATGCCTAAACAAACATTTTGATTGCACCACAGAGCCAAGGGTTTATATTTTCCAGGGAAATCAAACTAAAAATGGCTCACTCATTTGGTTTACTCGTTTTGTCTCTGCATGATAAGCTGGGGCACATCCTCAGAAACAACACATATCACTTTAAATGTCACACATTAAAGGATACTTCCTTCTTTGTTATTATCATCCAAGCTCTCCATTCCGGGCAAAGCAGCAGCCACTCGCCGAAACAACTGATAAGCCAAACAGAAAGAGAATGAAATCAGACAAAGATTTTTTTTTTCCAGAGCAGACTGGTACAGCTAAAGCCCTTTGGGCAACAATTTAGTGGCTAAATCAAATCTTTTTAGAGGTTTCCATGTGTCATGTTACAGAGCATGAGCTCAATTAAATTACTATATTGAATCAAATCTATTTGCCTTTGTAATACTCTGAGACTCACCTGTTTAACATTGCTGCCAGTCTTTGCGCTAGTCTCAATAAACATCACATTCAGCTCTTTGGCCCGCTGCTCCCCCTCCTCTATAGTGATTTGCCTATCAGAGCAAAGGCCATGTACTTTAACAACGTGTTAAATTAAAGTAAAATTATCATTTTGAATAAATTAATTGAATACTTTTTTTTTTTTTAAATAAAAATGAAAATGGATACAGTAGAGACACTTACAAATGAAGAATTCTAGCACACACACAAAAAAAATTAAATGTTAATATTAGGGCTGGGTTAAAAATAACGATTTCTCAATTTTAATTGATTCTCATTTTGAAGAACTGATATCGATTCTTAAATCCCAATAATCGATCTTTCAGTCTATGCTGTTTTCAGTTAATGGATAAACAAAACATTGTAGCGCGCCTCCCATCCAATAGATCGCAATAACCTTTGTGCTTTGTTACTTCTGATATGAAGTCTCAGCTTTCAAATTCTGCCAATTTTATTATGAAATTCAAACAATAAATACCATTTTGGCATGACAAATCGCTGTAGCACCTCAGTTTTTCTTTTCCACTTTACTACTAGTTATAGCACTAAATAAACATGAACATCAGAAGGAATGTTAAAAGAAACAGTACAACTTACAGAAATCCGTATCATCACATATAATCAATCGCTCAATCATGTTTCAACCACCAAAAGACGTCAATAAAATAGCTTGTAAACAATGTCAGGTAATCTTACTTTTACCTTAGAAAACCATTCAAAACTCATTAGTCAGCTAGAAAAATAAACTCTAGAGAGTAAAATCTTCCTTATGTGTAATTTAAATGTAAGTAGCCTACAAATCAGTTCATTTTAACCTTTATTATTATAGTGATGTATCAACTGGGGTCCCCTGTTGATGTATTTTTTCCTTGAGGAAATTTGCCATGTACTGTACCTGACAGGCCTGAATTAATTGATATTGAATCGAACTGAATCGAATCGCAAGCTTGTGAATCAAAATCGAATCGAATCGTGAAATTTGTGTCAATGTCCAGCCCTAGTTAATAATATCAATGACTCCACCTCTTTTCCTCTAGGTCTGTTTTGTTGCCGACCAGCATGATAATGACATCACTTCCCCTCTCTGTTCTGACATCATCAATCCACTTGGAGGTTAGCTGGAATGAATTGATATCTGGAGCAAGAAAATAAAAAATATCAGTTTAATTGGAACATCTAGTGGTTATGTTAAATGCATATTCAGCATGGCAACACAAAAGCAGTTGCTTTTACATGTTTCATTTAATTGCTTAAAGTGTGTATGAGTGCATGTGTGTGGCTCACTTGTGATGTCATACACCACCACAGCCACTGTGGAGTCTCTAATGTAGCTCGGGATAAGACTCCTAAACCGCTCCTGCCCTGCAGTGTCCCAAAGCTGTAACCTCACCTGCAAAAAAAGACATACTTGTAGAAACTGCATTGTTTATGTGTATATATATATATATTAAATATAGTTAGTTTCAAAGCTTCTTACAGTTCGGTCCTCCAGATACATGGTTTTTGATAAAAAGTCAATTCCAATAGTTGCCTGTAATGACAATAAGATTCAAAGTAAGATACAAAATAACAGACATCTGAAAAATACTTTGTAAACTTCTACATTAATGCATGCACAAAAAAAGATAGTATACCTGATAAGTGTTGTCAAAACTGTCATACATGAACCTTGTTATCAGCGATGTTTTCCCAACTGTAACATAAACCAACAAAAACAGGATAATGTTCAGATTTAGATGAATCACACACAGTGAAGTAATTAATGACTTGCTTGTCCTGACATAACCCTATACAATATGTTTTCACTAATTGAATTACACTACCATACTGCAACATATGCTGAAACAAAGCACTGTCTTAACCTCTGTCCTTCAAATGACAGTACATTTCTTAAGGATTAGACAGAGAATGTAATTTGGACTTCACTTTTATTTAGAGTTACAACAACATGAAAAAATAGCTTGAAAATGCAGCAGTGCATGACAGCAAAATTCCTGAGTACATATTTCATACACTCACTACAGGACTGCTTGTTTCAGGCCAGTCTGGTCAGGCCTGTTTGTCAGGCTGAGCTGAGATACTAAAATCATCAAACAGCACAATGCCAATAGTTATACTGGAGCTCATAGAACGAGGGGGAATAATGGACCCATTCTTCTCTGGAAGGATGAGGGTTGTTCTGCTTATATCTTGAAACAAGTTCAACCAAATCTGACCAGATTCAGGACCATGGACAGCAGAAGACAAGTGGTCTTTTGACATTAAAGGGACATTTCGCCCAAACCATGTTAGCATTTACTCACTCTCGTGTTGCTTCAAACCTGCATGACTTCATTTTTCACTAATTATTCGCTTTTATTCTATGAAAAAAAGATGAGTAGTGACTGAGAATGTCATTCCTCCTAACATCTCCTTTTGTGTTCCACAGAAAAAAAAAGAGAAAAGTTTAACACCATAAAGGTGAGTACATTTTCATTAAGTTGGCATTCCATCATTGAAAAATGATTTTTCTAGCAGGTGGTAATATCTATCATCATATACAGGTTGCAATGGATTTATGATTTCATTCTCATAGATAAGATGCAGACAGCTGTCTCTCTGGGAATTTAGTCTTAATTTCTGCAATTAAAAATTGTGATTAAATGCTCTTTCATACTGTATAGGGCCCTCTGTCTGACTGGCTGTCCATTTTCTCCATACGAACAGAGAATGATGAAGAGATAACCACTGTATCAGGAGCTATAAGCATTACTAGATAACGTATGGCACATATATGCACACTCAAGACAAAAAAATATCTCAAGAACACGTGAACTTTACGGTGACGCCATGTTCAGTGTTATATTTTGCCATGTTTGGCTGTCCAGTCATCAAATGACAGACATGATCTCAAATGCCCGTCTGATTACGTCTTCACAAACACCGACAGTGACAGTGACACTGATAACAACATCATACAGCCAAATGAATATACCAGGATATCTATTCCCATTATATAGTCTGATCTTATGACTGCTCATAAAATGATGCGTGAGGTTCTTATTTTTGCACTGCTGAAGAATCCCACAGACACTGACTGCCAACCTGGGTGTGTCTCCTGTAGACACACGGGAAATGCAAAGCCTCTGCGCCTTTCTGTTTCATGACATATTAAATCAGTGGATCATCTATATAAATAAAGCGATTTACATTTCTTTCGAATGAAATATTTCACATTATTTGTTTTGAGCGATTTAGACTGCGCTAGAATATAAGCGATCAATAATCCTCCAATGGAAAATGCAAGTGACAATCATAACAGTTGTTCAAATAACGATTATGTCACGTTATATTCACAGATGGGTGTTAAGTAGTGTAATGACGCTGCATAGCTATACATTTTTACGACTAATCAAAAATTAAACATATGCAACCGACTTGTTTGACAGGGAATCGATTATAGAGAGAACATCGTTTGAAATAACACCACAAACAAGCAGATACGCGAAAGACTCAACAACATACTAATGTACTTCATACATGTGTTGAAAGGTTAATGGGTTCGTCTAAACCCAGTCGTGGCAAACCCAAAGACTCACCGCTTTGCTCCCCTAGAAAAACAAGTTTGAATTTCCGTAAAGGGTTCCCAAAGTCACTTCCCATGGACATGATTGCTTTAATGACACAGTTGTTATGGATTAATATGTACAGGTGATACCAGTCTTGCGAGAATGCAGATGGATAATCTTCGGTCTCGAATCGATGGATATTGCAGTACTGCTCCGCGATGTCAATTCTCCAGCTCTGTGCGCATGCGCAGCAGTGGCGATACGCCCGTCTGATATCACTGTGTGTTTACGGAAACGTCCCCGCAAACTCTCCTTGCACACTAAACCGCAGGCCACGCATCCGTTCACCAATGCTTGCAGCGCATATTTATATACTTTCAACGTCTTTTGCAGACACTCGAAGACTGCATTTAGACCTAAGCTGTCTCTGTATAAACCCATATGTGTGTTCAAGTGAATAATTTTGAATAGAAGGTGTTAAACAAAATATTGCACACTCTTTGTATGTGTGCACATTACCATGTAAAATTTGTTGTTACTTTATGTGACATCAATAGGCTATATAGAAAATAAGAAACATTAAACTTGGTAATTTATACAGTAACTATTAAACTAACTTATAAAGTAACTAATATAGTAAAAGCAATTAAATAAAGATAATATTTTGTATAAGGCTATGGGTTTTTGACTTTGTTGGTAGAGCAAAGAGGAAATTTGAAGGAGAGAGATTGGCTAATTCAAACCAGGATCCACATGATGAGCATCATGTGTAAAAATGCCATAGCCTATGTGTTTTAACATTTAATACATTTTATTTTGACATCAAAGACAAAACTGCAAGCAGTAAAATATGCAAATTATATCACAAAATATGCCTTTTTGACCTGTTGGGTTATTTATAAATCATTCTCTTCCAGTACATTCTAGTCTGAAAAGATGAAAAATAAGGGAGCAAAGTTTCAAAGTACATATTTGATGATGATTTTTTTCAGCAGATAAATAGCAAATTGGAACACTTACAGAAATATTGTGCAACAGTGGAGGATGATATTAAAGTGTATCCAAATTAAATTCAAGACTGTGTCTAATAGTGGTCAGATCATTACTTTGTCCTGGAAACTTCAAAGCATGTTAAAGCATTTTTGATGAAATCCGAAAGCGGTCTGATTCCTCCATAGACAGCAATTTAACCACCACTTTCACAGTCCAGAAAAGTAGTAAAGATATCATTAAAATCCATGTGACTGCAGTGGTTCGACCTTAATTTTATGAAGCAACGAAAATACTTTTTGTGGCAAAAATAATGACTTTATTCAACAATGTCTTCTCTTCTGTGTCATTCTCCTACGTTGTTTACATTGTTTAGTACCTTTCTGGACCTTGTAAGTGGTGGTTAAATTGCTGTTTTTTAGAGGAGTCAGAGAGCTCTCGGATTTCATCAAAAATATCTTAATTTATGTTCTGAAGATGAACGAAGGTCTTGGTGTGGAGGGTGAGTTTATAATTAATGACAGAATTTTCATTTTTGGGTGAACTAACCCTTTAATGTACTGAAGTTTAGATTGTTTCTTGTGAAAGAAAGTGTAGCAGGAAGTTATCACGGACTCATTAGTGATTAATCACACAAAACAGCGCTTTTCAAACAAAATAAAGGTTTATTTATAAAAGAGATAGGACAAACATCAAAATTTGTGAAATGCACATGGCTGTAAGACTGTTTTGGCCAGATTCTTATCATTATATAATCATGGTTTTTATTTATAAGGTACGTTTTACCTGATGCTGCATTACAAAGTACTAAATAACACACAGTAGTCATAGTCTTTCTTGTCATTCGTTTATCTGTATTCAAATGCATGTCAAAATAATTATTCAAAATTATTTTGTATTCAAAATAATTATCAATTATATTGTGTTCATATACAGTATAAACCATCACCGCATTCAAAAACATCAAAAATCAAACAACTCTGCTTCTTTCTCCTTCCAGAAGGTGAAACTACGATCAATATATTTACAAATTTCATCATTACTAAACATTGAGAAATCATTGCTTCCATCTCTGCTGAGATGTCCTCCATCAATTGGTGTGGTATTCTCGATGATAACTTGCGGCACAGCTTTAACCTCGGCACAAGAATCCTTCACAGACTCCTTGGAAACTCCATTTTCTCTTTTCCCAAAGTACTGCATTTTGATGTCCTCAAAACCATCTTTCCACTCGCGTCTCCCAGCCTCAATGTCCTTGAGGACGGCCCTGTGGAAGTCTCGGACTGTCTCCCAGGGAAAGTTCCCTATGTGGTCGAACACCTCAAAGCATAACAGGTGCCTCATCTTGCGTTCCTCAGCTGGGAGGTCCTGCTCGAGAATGTGAAAATACCCAAGCATGAACAGGTCAAGGGTCAGGCTGTCATAAGCAACAGGAGCGCCGTCCACACGAGGAAGGAACTGCTCCGGCGAGTAGGTCACACGCTTCCTCTGGAGGCTTCGAATCTGTCGTGATGGGACCCCTGAGGCGACGCGTTTCCAGTTGCCGATCATCTTGTCTATTGCGGTTCTTTGCCTGTAGAGATGATACAGTGATCTGGTTCCTGGCTTGGATACTGGAGTTGTTATTGCTTCTCCTGTAAGAGTGCCAAGCTCTTGTTTCATCTTGGCTCGCACTGATATTGCATACGCAGACCTTTTCCAGTGGCTCAAAAAAAGGACAACGATACGTTCCTTCCGCAAGCAGGTGGTCTCCATCACTTTAGTTGCATCTTTGCCCAGTGCCTGTTGGCATTTTATGGCACTGTCATTAACGTGATTTATGTCAGTGCTTTGGATTGTCCCCATGGACTGCTCATTTCGATTTGTTGATGTAGACAGTTTTTGCTGCCTTGTGTCAGACGTGTTGTTTAAAAGGCCAGAAAATGGGTAGATGTTTCCTATCTGACCTTCAAAGTTGGACCTTAAATTTCTCACAGAAACTCCTGATTGCTGGATCTCCAGCTCCACCTTCTGCCTTCGTCCTCTGATTGAACTTTGCCTCTCTGGATGGTATGTGAAGACCGATGCCAGATCCGTGTTACAGATCCCATCCTCACCGTTTGTTTCTGAGAGGTTTGTCAGGAGAAGTGACATGCTCTTTACTATATTTGAGATACGATTGTACCACACTGGAAGAGGTAGAGATTCCTCCATGTTTGGGAGCTTCTGGCACTGGGTGTTGACGGTGATATTAACGATGGGAGCAGGGAGGATGGCCCTAAGTTCCTCCGCCAGCCGGGCAAGCTCTAGTTCATAGGCCTGGCATCGTTTTTGAAGGGAAATTGTTTCAATCTGTCCCTCCAAGTAGACCAGGTCATCTTCGGTAAGCAGTTCTCCGAAGGGGCCCAAAATTACATTGTGTACTTGGGAATACCTCCAACCATCCACCTCAATATGTTTGTCACTGTTGTCCTGTATAGGATGAAACAATTGTTATTGTCATATTGTATGACATAGAGTGTGTTATGGAAGGACATTTTTGCAATACAGTTTTATGTTGGAGGGGTTTGAGCAGTTTACTTTTCTGCAGTGGTTGTCTTCGTTCTGCAGTCGAGCCTGAAGCTTGCGCACCATAACCTGCCTCTTCCATTCAGCAATGGGCCTCCCGTTCTCATCATGAGTCGGGATCAGAGAATCAATGTCAGCAAGATTTGCTTCCATCTCTGCAAGCGGAACAATTCCATTCTCTCCTTTCTGGAAACAGATTCATACAAACTCATACAGATTAACCTGTGATTATAATATCACTATACTGCCTATAGTTACAAATAAACACATTCACTTTAAGTCAAAATAAAGTGGCATTTGCCACTTTATTTGCCACATTCAGGTCTGAATGTATTTTACATTTGTACATTCAGACCTGAATGTACATTTACTACTCCCCTCTTGAAGCACTGAAGACACCCACTTTTGATCAAGTTGAGGTCTAGTTCTAATCAAGTGCTAAACTTGTAAATGAAATTACTGATGAATGTTCATTGATGAGTTTATTTATATATATATATATATATATATCATATGATTTGTACAGTAAAATGTGCATCATGGCAATAATTATGAGCTCAGGTTTGAAACCTGAAGATTTTTAAAAAGCTACATTATCAACCAGTACAGTAAGTCTAAGCCTATACTGTAAAGTAGCCTACTTCTGCCATGGAATAAAAAAAAATTAATTGCGACACAATTCTGACAAAATTTTGAGTTACCATCCCGCAATTCTGACATTTATCTTTGAATTGCAACTTTATAACACATCCAGATTTATTTCTCACAATTTCAAGTTTATATCTTAATTCTTTCCCCCTTGGAATTCTTGCGGAAACAGGCTTTCATGTATTGGTGACATCAGCTGAAAAAGAAAAAATGTTTCAGAAGTCTACTTTGATGACAAATTATGAAGAAACTTGTTTTCTTTGGAATAACACGCACTGATAATTTGAGGACAGTAAGACCTGAAAGATAAAGTACATTTTAATTGTGATTTCATGTTGACTTTTTCATGTTGAGGCTATAGCACATACATTTATTGTTTGTCCAGTGAAGACCGCTGTGATTCCTGCTTGTCTCAGCGACCTCATGGACTTATGAGATAAAACCGTCTCCTCTTCCTCAAGGTGTTTCCTCATGTTAAATGAAGTTACAACTATACACCAAAGACAGAGAAAATGAGTTAAATTTAGATATATATTTTCTTATTATGAATGTTGACCTTTAGAGATCTGTAAAGGTCTGTAAGATCATATACTCTCGCCTGAGCTGAACACATGCGCAGGATCATGCACTCTCACCTGTAGAGGCCACTTGCATGTGTTGAATGGTTCCAGTTCCAGCTCCAGCTCTCTTGGCCTGTGAGGAGGACGGTGATGTGGTTGAGGTATCCAGACATGCTGGAGAGGGACGAGGCTGGGGAGGCACTTCATTCACCGGCTGCTAGGAACACCAAAACAGCCGAATTGATTAAGAACGAGTGTCTTGTCATGTTTGCTTAATAAAATCAGTTTATAATAAAATAAAATCATCACCTTGCAATTTTCCATCCGGCCACTGTGTCCAAGTTCACAGGACTGGTTGTTAATGTCCTGGTAGGGGTTGGTTGTGTTAAACAAGGTCCTTTCCTCCTCTATGAGAACAATGCCTGCAGACTGCTGGAGTAAAGCAATAAGAGAACAGTGTTTTTCTGAATTTAAACTTAATTTCTTCATAGCAAACTGGTGCAAAATACAGTCTTGAAGCACAATGTACATTCTGATCTGCCCCCAGTGAGTGAAACAGAAGCTTAAACTGTTTAGTATAGCAGACCTCCCACTTAGTTAACAAAGGAAAACTGCCTATAGAGTTCAGTCATCCGATCGGATGGTTCAAATGACCCATACCTGCAATTGCAGTGATTGACTTCTCTTATGGCCACTTGTGAACTCTCTTCTTGCATTTGAAGCTTGCTAAATTATTTTGTAACGTTCATAATGTGCCATACAGTACATTACAGCAGCTGAAAGTTATTTTTAAGCTTTTTAATGCACTGTATGCCAAAATGCCAAAAAAAAAAAAAATTCAGAGTCAGTAATATCTTTTTTTTTATTTTTTATTTTTTTATCTGTTCTTTTGAACTTTCTTTTCATCAAAAAATCCTGAAAAGAATGACCACTGTTTCCACAAAAATATTAAGAAACATAACTCTTTTCAACACTGATAATAATAAAAAATGTAGCACAAATGTTTCCATCTTTTACCTCATTTTTTACACTATAAGGACAGGATGTTATTAGTCATGCTTAAATATAGTCTTTNCTTGTGAACTCTCTTCTTGCATTTGAAGCTTGCTAAATTATTTTGTAACGTTCATAATGTGCCATACAGTACATTACAGCAGCTGAAAGTTATTACATAAGCTTTTTAATGCACTGTATGCCAAAATGCCAAAAAAAAAAAAAAATTCAGAGTCAGTAATATCTTTTTTTTAATTTTTTATTTTTTTATCTGTTCTTTTGAACTTTCTTTTCATCAAAAAATCCTGAAAAGAATGACCAATGTTTCCACAAAAATATTAAGAAACATAACTCTTTTCAACACTGATAATAATAAGAAATGTAGCACAAATGTTTCCATCTTTTACCTCATTTTTTACACTATAAGGACAGGATGTTATTAGTCATGCTTAAATATAGTATAAAATATATATCTGATTCTCACCATAAAGAGAAAACTTTATTGATATGCACAATATTTTCCCAAAGGCAGTTGTTGTTGTTTTTAATCTGATATTGATTTTACAGTTTTAGTGAAGCATTACTGAGAACACCTAAAAAACTCTTAAATCATATGATTCCTCAAACCAATACATGCTTTAGTAATTTTGAAGATATTTCAAAGATTATTTTCTAAGCAGTATTATTTTCTATTGATGTATAAAATCCTACACATTTAATGAATAGGTTTCACATCATAAAATATATTTAGAAAAGTAAAAGAATGATGAATGATCATGTTTATAAAATCTGAAATAACTTACAGTCCACAGCTTCACACCTCAAGTCTTCACAAGTATATCAGCTCAGTGTAATGAGAGCAGCCACAATCACATCAGTGCTCCAGCCATCCAGTGGCCAAATGCTTAAGGATCAGCACACTATAAACAGTGAGCTCAGACAGGAGGTCTTCATAGTAAAGTATGAATAATTAAAGGGTGGGATTAGGTGAACCGACAGTTTAAAGGTCTAAAGGCTGCCAAACGTTCCTCAGCACACGTTCCTTGCCACGTTTCTTAAATTCACCAAAACTCAAGTGTGTGTGTTTCTCACTATTATTATTTTTTTCTTTACTGAACTTCAGTCACTAAACAATGTTGTTCTGAATGTCTTGTAATGTGGTAAGATAATTACTTCAATTCCACAAAAGAGCAAAAATAAAAGAACAGGTCTTGATGGTGAATCGACACATGTACATGAACAGACAGTTCTAATCTCTATTGTGGTGTCACATTAATATCTATCCGTAACTAATTTGCCGTTACGCATATTTAAAAGAGCTTCACTTAATACCTCTGTCACAGGCACCTCAACCGACCAGGAGCAAAGAGGTCAACACACATCAGTTACACAGACGATTACATATGCAGGAGGAACAGGCAATCCTATCTAAGCATCAGATCACACCAATTCTATTAACTTGCAGGCACTTCATGCAAGCTATATTATATTATATTATATTACAAACCCGATTCCAAAAAAGTTGGGACACTGTACAAATTGTGAATAAAAACAGAATGCAATGATGTGGAAGTTTCAAATTTCAATATTTTATTCAGAATACAACATAGATGACATATCAAATGTTTAAACTGAGAAGATGTATAATTTTAAGGGAAAAATAAGTTGATTTTAAATTTCATGGCATCAGCACATCTCAAAAAAGTTGGGACAAGACCATGTTTACCACTGTGTGGCATCCCCTCTTCTTTTTATAACAGTGTGCAAACATCTGGGGACTGAGGAGACAAGTTGCTCAAGTTTAGGAATAGGAATGTTGTCCCATTCTTGTCTAATACAGGCTTTTAGTTAGTCAACTGTCTTAGGTCTTCTTTGTCGCATCTTCCTCTTTATGATGCGACAAATGTTTTCTATGGGTGAAAGATCTGGACTGCAGGCTGGCCATTTCAGTACCCGAATCCTTCTTCTACGCAGCCATGATGTTGTAATTGATGCAGCATGTGGTCTGGCATTGTCATGTTGGAAAATGCAAGGTCTTCCCTGAAAGAGACGACGTGTGGATGGGAGCATATGTTGTTCTAGAACTTGGATATACCTTTCAGCATTGATGGTGCCTTTCCAGATGTGTAAGCTGCCCATGCCACACGCACTCATGCAACCCCATACCATCAGAGATGCAGGCTTCTGAACTGAGCGCTGATAACAACTTGGGTTGTCCTTGTCCTCTTTAGTCCGGATGACATGGCATCCCAGTTTTCCAAAAAGAACTTCAAATTTTGATTGTCTGACCACAGAACAGTTTTCCACTTTGCCACAGTCCATTTTAAATGAGCCTTGGCCCAGAGAAAACGCCTGCGCTTCTGGATCATGTTTAGATATGGCTTCTTTTTTGACCTATAGAGATTTAGCCGGCAACAGCGAATGGCCGGGTGGATTGTGTTCACCGACAATGTTTTCTGGAAGTATTCCTGAGCCCATGTTGTGATTTCCATTACAGTAGCATTCCTGTATGTGATGCAGTGCCATCTAAGAGCCCGAAGATCACGGGCATCCAGTATGGTTTTCCGGCCTTGACCCTTACGCACAGAGATTGTTCCAGATTCTCTGAGTCTTTGGATGATATTATGCACTGTAGATGATGATAACTTCAAACTCTTTGCAATTTTTCTCTGAGAAACTCCTTTCTGATATTGCTCCACTATTTTTCACCGCAGCATTGGGGGAATTGGTGATCCTCTGCCCATCTTGACTTCTGAGAGACACTGCCACTCTGAGAGGCTCTTTTTATACACAATCATGTTGCCAATTGACCTAATAAGTTGCAAATTGGTCCTCCAGCTGTTCCTTATATGTACATTTAACTTTTCCGGCCTCTTATTGCTACCTGTCCCAACTTTTTTGGAATGTGTAGCTCTCATGAAATCCAAAATGAGCCAATATTTGGCATGACATTTCAAAATGTCTCACTTTCAACATTTGATATGTTATCTATATTCTATTATGAATAAAATATAAGTTTATGAGATTTGTAAATTATTGCATTCCTTTTTTATTCAAAATTTGTACAGTGTCCCAACTTTTTTGGAATCGGGTTTGTATATTATATTATATTACATTATATTATTATTTCTTCCGTATTATATGTTGTGGAACTTATCAAGCCATTCTAAGCAACAGATAACACCAAAATTATTAATTTGCAAGCATTTCATGCAGGCTCTATTATATTATTGTATTATATTATATTATATTACACTGAACAAAATTATAAACGCAACACTTTTGTTTTTGCCCCCATTTTTCATGAGCTGAACTCAAAGATCTAAGATTTTTTCTATGTACACAAAAGGCCTATTTCTCTCAAATATTGTTCAGAAATATGTCTAAATCTGTGTTAGTGAGCACTTCTCCTTTGCCGAGATAATCCATCCACCTCACAGGTGTGGCATATCAAGATGCTGATTAGACAGCATGATTATTGCACAGGTGTGTCTTAGGCTGGCCACAATAAAAGGCCACTCTAAAATGTGCAGTTTTACTGTATTGGGGGGTCCGGGGGGTCCGTAAACCAGTCAGTATCTGGTGTGACCACCATTTGCCTCATGCAGTGCAACACATCTCCTTCGCATAGAGTTGATCAGGTTGTTGATTGTGGCCTGTGGAATGTTGGTCCATTCCTCTTCAATGGTTGTGCGAAGTTGCTGGATATTGGCAGGAACTGGAATACGCTGTCGTATACACCGATCCAGAGCATCCCAAACATGCTCAATGGGTGACATGTCCGGTGAGTATGCAGATTTAGACTGATTTGTAAACAATATTTGAGAGAAATAGGCCTTTTGTGTACATAGAAAAAGTCTTAGATCTTTGAGTTCAGCTCATGAAAAATGGGGGCAAAAACAAAAGTGTTGTGTTTATAATTTTGTTCAGTGTATATTATATAAATTTTTTTATTAAATAGGGAAAAACTTTTGCTTACACTCAGGTAAGACTTTTTTTCCCCCAAAGTATGTCAATTTTACATTTGAATTTGTACATTCTCTCAATTTTCAGACAACTTATTTCATATTATATATACAGTATACTGTGTATATTATATATATACTGTGCCAATATTGTGAATGAATGTTTTGAATTATATTAGAATTAACCAGTCTATTTTGCATTATGTCTGCATTTTTCTTCATTAGCTTTCTGTGGTAATAATTAAACTGATCTTGTGTAATTATTCCTCCTGTAAACAATAATTATTGTCAAGAACCCCACTGTGCTGCTCACACTCTCCTTTGGGGAGACCCATACACACAGAACAAGCTGTCAGATCTGATGCTATGCCAGCGTAAACAAACAAAACATCAGCACACAAACTGGTGAGAACGGCACATCTCTCTCTCGTCGGCTTTGTGATCGATTGACCGAGCATGAGCAACTCCAAAAACACAGGAGTAAAATGCCCTCTGACAAACCAACTGACTGCGTTTATAAGCCTCTGACACCTGAGACGGAGGATCTTATATCGTCCTCACCCCTGGGGCTCTGGAGCTTGTGCTGAGAGGGGCGTGAGTGATAGCTGATAGGTCCTTCATGCGCCAACCAGACAGTACTAAGTGTCTTGCTAATTAGCTTGTGTCAGGCCATAATGTTTTAATATGCCATCGTAGTTATGCTATCAAAAGAAAGAATGACGCTTGCATAGTTTGACATATCAAATGACATATCTGATTCCCTTTCGCAAAGGAGTGACAAAGGAGGTGGAGCTGAACTATATATTTATGATCCTATCAGAAGTCTTGTTCATCATTCTCTTGACTAGATTCTGACCTTTAGTCCATCACTCAAGTTATGAATGACATAAAGTATCCAGCTATGCTCTTTAAATATTCACTTTACAAAGGCACAAAAAGGACCAGGCAATTAAATCATTAAATTTCATGCCACAAGTAACATTTTCCTTGAATTGTCCAATGACAACATTCTCCAAGAGAATAAATACACACTTGTCAACACTTTTACTCTTAGCAGACGTGGATCAAATTATAATCAAATTATTGATGCCTGTTATTAAAGGATTAAAGGTATCTGTTCAGCCTTATGAATAGGACGTTCCTGTGAAGAATATCTTGTCCCATATCTGATAAATAATGGAATCAGTTGGCCACAATGTGGGGTTTAATAAATGCACTTTAATATGTGTTCCTTGTCCTCTATTTTGCAGCATGACTCAGCCAATATGAGCTATTTCATTAGCTCAGTGTATTCATGCTAGAGAAGTGCAGTGTTTGTCTGTAGGTGGCAGTAACAGATTGTTATTACAAGGTGGAGCCTTACCAAAACCCAGACCATCAGCTGTCAATGTTTGCAATATTAATGGGTGTAAAGTACTTGAATAAATGTACTTAATTGCTATACTTAAGTATTATAATTAAATGTGGGAAACTTGTTTACCTAAGTGTGTAATCTGACTTTAAATTTTGACACAGTATCCATACCTTAAGTGAACTACAGTTCAACAGTTTGGGATTTTTAAAAAATATTTTTTAAAGAGATCTCTTATGTTCACCAAGGCTGCATTTATTTGATCATCAGTAATATTGTGAAATATTATCACAGTTTAAAATAACTGTTTGAATATATTTTAAAATGTAATTTATTCCTGTGATGGCAAAGCTGAATTTTCAGCATCATTACTCATATGATCCTTCAGAAATCATTCTAATTTTCTGCTCAAGAAACATTTCTTATCATCTTCAATGTTGAAAACTGTTGTGCTGCATAATATTTTTTGTGTAGACCGTGATACTTTTTCAGGATTCTTTGATTTATGGAAAGTTCAAAAGAACAGCATTTATCTGACATAGAAATCTGCTGGAACATTATAAATGTCTTTACTGTTATAATTTAATGTGTCCTTGCTGAATAAATGTATTCATTTCTTTCAAATGAAATAAAAATAAAATCTTACCGCCCCCCAAATATTTGAACATTAGTGTATACGGAAGAAACTGTATGAAAATAATTAGCAATGTAAAAACATCTTATCTAATTAAAAAAAAAATGCTTGCAGTTAAAGAAGTTGTGCTGAGGAAAGTACTATTTATCTTACATGAGCATCAGCATCACGGAGGAAGTTGGCACAATCATGATAGCCATTGTATTCTGCCAGGTCCACTGCAGTAAACCCATCCGAATCTCTCTCCAGTGGACTGATGTGATTATTCAGCAGCACTCGGCAGCACTGAAGGAAAGAGAGATTACAGCTGTCATTCAAAACCTCTGATAAAGCATTTCAAACACTACTTAAACTGTATAATTCTCAGAGTGGTCATGGTAAGGATTTGTGATTGGAAGTGAAGGAACAGTGACAGACACCTCCAGTTCTCCATTCTCCGCCGCATCATGCAGGGGGGTCCCACCCCAGAGGTCTTTCAGGACTTTTGCTCCCATCAGTAAGAGACGCTCCACGATGCGATGGTGGCCCTCGCTAGCGGCGAAGTGCAGTGCTGTGGCTCCATCTCTGTCCTGAGAGGACAGATCCAGATCTGTGAAGGAGGCCTAAAGAACCATATCAGAGACAGTCAGTGATAACTCAAATACATTCAATAACAGCTGAGTGAAATCATGACAAAGTGACTGAAGAAGCTGTAACTCACCAGCCAGACCACCAAGGCGTGGTGTCCCATGTGGGCAGCTGCATGCAATACACTCATGCCATCTTTGGCCTGCACATGGACATTTGCACCACAGTCCTTCACCAGGTATTCAACCACATGCAGATGCCCCTCCTGACAGGCTAGATACAATGGTGTGGCCCCAGTACCTGTCTGGCAGTCCACACACCTGCACAAATAATACATTTTAGACTTTGGACCTATAGACAGCATGACCTTAATATGATTATAGCTCATTTCAGTCATTTTAGTGAAGTGTCAGGTATGTTTACATGCACTCATGTTCATCAATTGGAATGAATCTGATCCGATTTTGAAAATTCTGATTATATAAACCCTAAACTTTACAATCCAATTTACATATCTGTTTACATGTGTATTGCATGTATTCCAAATAAAACTGTACCCAGTTGCTGTGTTTAGCAAGAGTATAATTGTCGTTTTCGCTGAAAAAATGCTGACATATATGTCCGAAGAGCTATTTTAGAAAATATTTAGTCTCCTCCACTGACCGAACTATGCACCTTCTTAAGACGTAGAACGTATGTAAATATACGCATCTCAGCACTGCGCATACAGTATGTGAAAGATATTTTTGAACCTCATTGAGAAAATTGTTCAGATTCAATCATTGCTTAAAGTTCACACAAAAATTTTAATTCTGTCATCATTTACTCACCCTCAAGTTATTCCAAACCTGTATGAATTTCTTTGTTCTGCTGAGCACAAAAGAAGATATTTGGAAGAATGTCAGTAACCAAACAGATCTCGCCCCCCATTGACTACCATAGTATTTTTTTCCTACTATGGTAATAAATGGGGGGCGAGATCTGTCTGGTTACTGACATTCTTTAAAATATATTCCTTTGTGTTCATACAGGTTTGGAATTACTTGAGGATAAGAAAATGATGACAGAATTTAAATTTTTGGGTGAACTATCCCTTTAATTGATCTGATTATTTCACATTGAAATTTAATTCAGATTGAGCTCAATCAGATCAATTGTGGTGTTTATAAGAAGGCTTTTTAATGTAATGGAGCTATCAGTCCTATTTACAGATTATTTGGTTGCATGTAAACATAGCTAGTAAGAGGTATTGCATCATTAAGTAGAAGTTGGTAGTTATGCAGATGTACAGTAAACACACAGGTGGCGTCATGTGGCAGGTAAGAGGCTCCTCATGTATAATAGAGGACAGAGCCCAGATGGTGGGTTTGACATGTGTCAGATGACCTTTTCCCAGCCTCCCTGATGAGCAACAGCTCCCAATAAATGGCAACGTGACTCTAAACTGCTGCCTTTATGTGTATTTGTGTAAGCATGATGACCCATGGTTTTGCCCACACAAACACACACAACAGTCACGTGTAGCGCTGGGAGCATCTAACAGTAGCGATGCTAACTAAACTATATTTTTATAGTGACCAATTGTGACACAACTATGAAATGGTCCTTTTTCTATGGAAGTCCATTTCAGCCACATAATAAAAAAATCATGCTTTGGTCAATCATAATTATGAGAGCTATAAGTATGACATAAAAGGTCATGATTATGAGAAACTAAGTAATAATTATGAAATATAAAGTCGAAATTATGAGATACATCAATTATGAGATAAAAATCAAAATTTTTATGAATTTTATAATTTCAAGTCATAATTGTTTTTATGTCATAATTTTGACTCTCTCATAATTGACTTAGTATGTCATTATTTTGACATTTTATTTGAATTTATATGATTTACCAAAGTATGGCATAGGCTTCTCATATGTGTGGCATTAAAATAAATTGGTTCATCCGATACAGTTCTCTCTAATATATAGCATTCAAAAGCCTGATTAATTTTAATGAATCAATTCATAATAAATGGTCCTTTCTCTGATATAGCATATGAAAGTCTGATTCATTCTAGTGAATCGGTTCATTTGAGTTCAAATTAAATAACAATTCACATGTTCTTTTTATTTATATGCTGTCGTTCTTTACAGTTTTCGACTCATTTATAGAAATTGACTAAATTATATTCTTTTAATTTATATTTATGTTTTTTTCTATTCAATTTTGATGATAGGCTATTTATCCTATTTGAGATTCCAAACTGAAAGTTTTGTCATTACTCACCCTCATGCCGTTCCAAACCTGTATGATCTGCAGAACACAAAAGAAGATATTTTGAAGAAAGCTGGTAACCAAACAGTTTTGGTTACCATTGACTTCCATGAGAACAAAAAAAACCCCCCACAATTTTCAAAATATCTTCTTTTGTGTGTCTGGAAACGAAAGGAAAGTCTGCTTCAATGTAGTTGAAACAACTTTTGTTGGTAGTTTGTAGCCAAATCAATTTTTCAAAAGAGCAGTCTGCCTGTAGTTTACTTTAAATTACAAGAAGCTTCTAATTTGACAAGCTAAAAGTATACATACTTTACTGAAAGGTGAATTAAAGTGAAAGCTTTTAGCCAGTCAGGGATGGCGTAACAGTCTGTGAGCCTCACCGCGGGGAGCTGGACATGAGCAGTTTGAGGGAGGTGAGATCTCCGCTGGCTGCTGCGTAATGGACAGGTCGAGCTCCACAATCTGTCTCTGCCTCTGTGCTGCCTCCCTCAAACAACAGCCACTGTACTGCCTCCGCATGGCCAAACCTGGCAGCCAGGTGCAGGGCCGTCGCTCCCTCGCCATCACGATCCTGTAGGCCAAAGCACATACAAATGTCAGCATCCAATAGCCAGTTTGAAGAGGTCTGAATTATGGGCATAGTAAGTAGTACATCACAATGACCTTTCAATACACTGATATACCATTATACCATCAGTGATATTAATAAAAGAGATGCTTCTTTGCCCACATTGTACATCCATCATCAATGACCTGTGTAAGTGACAGTAAAGGAAACTGACACAGCAGCCCATCCTCAAGAACACCATCAATCCCGTTGTCAAATGTAATTTTTCTCTCAATTTATCATGGCACTCACCTCAATCCCACACTTCTCCTGTCTCAGCAGCCACTGCAACTCCCGCACGTGCCCAGTGGCAGCAGCATCATGGGCGGCCGTAGCTCCATTTCTCGTACGGGTGTGGCAGGGGAAACAAGCTTCATTTACCAGAAACTCCAGGCAGCCCAGTTGCCCACAGCGGGCGGCGTGGTGGACGGGTGAAGCTCCCTGGGTGTCTGTGATGGCTGGACTGAGGCATCCGGACACATGCAGGACCCTCAGAGCCTCCACATCCCCCTCACGAGCTGCCTGAATGGCCCTGTGGAGCACCATGCTAGACCTCGGCCAGTCGAAACAAAAGTGTCAGGGGTCCTTGGGTTGTGCCCAGCTATCTCTCTCGCTCCCTTTCTAAAATGATACCTGAGCTTGCTGACAGATGTCCATGGGAGAGATGAAGGGGGTGGATAGCACTGAGCCAGAAATGTAATGAGAGCCCTCATGTGAAAATATACATCTGCTTATATTCTCAGATATAATAACAAATGCTCCGCTTAAGAACAATGTGCATTGAATGGTAACATATTTAGACATAAGTTTAACATGTGCAGGATGAAGTTGCATCATCCAATGTGTTATTAAGGGAAATAAATAGAAACATTTGCTAATTTAGTTGTCATTGCATAACAAAAACTGCAAAATGATTTAAAGAGGGGTACTTACCCACTGGGATAAGAAGCCCTTTTGTAATTATTCTTATTAATAATTCGATATTTTTTAAAGTGTTATTAATGAAAAATACTAAATCAATAATTCTATTTAAAAATTGTTTTGTCAATTTAGTTATAACTGAATAATTGAATAATCAATGACAAGCAAAGCACAATCCCAATAAAAGAGATTCATCTGAAAATTTAAGTTATTCTGTGAATTGTATGCATATATAATCCCCTATATAATTTTTTTGTTTTATTGAAGACATGTCATAATAGCAACACTTTGAATTCAAATTGAATGATTTCACTCAGTTAGCCTATAAGTTTTAATTAATAGCCTGAAATGTACATCAGCTCATGGAATTATTGAATAATAACACCATTAATTACATTAAGTATTCGATTAAATTTTTTAAAGATTTTTTAAAGAAATGTTTTATTAGATTAAGATTTCTGTGCCAGTTCTAGGGTGAGGAGTGCATCTTACCCCAAGAGTCTTAGCTTTTCACAACAAAAAAAAAATCCAGCAGTTCTAAAAAATATTATTAATTCATCCACAAAAACCTCATTACCAATTAGACACAAAAAACTTTGACATTCAGCAAAATACAGTGTCACAAATCACTATTTTCCAGAGACACAACATTAGATTAATTAACCTCAAAAATGTTTAAAATCTCACAAATGTGGTGGGTCTTACCTCATTTTACCCTATTACTTTTAAAAGTTAAAAAAGACCATAAGTGATCAAAGATGATGGGAGCAATTTTTGATTAAAATGCTTATTTTGTCCAGAAATGATTCAAGAATTATCATATTTTGCATTGCTATCATTTAGATCAGAGATGTTAAGCAGGTCCTGTGGGCCAAAGCTAGATCTTCCTTTACAAGACGATGGCTGCGTCCGAAAACCTAGGTAGCTGTCTTATAAGAGAATGACTTGTACGGCAGCGTTTGTGCATGAAGGTACCTCACGAAACTGATTTCAGACAAACTTCTGAGGCTATGGTTGCCAACTGTTCCGTATAATACGGAATCGTCCCGTATTTAAGGCATCAATGAAGCGTTCCGTATGCCTTTCAGTTTGTCCCGTATTCTCAGGCATACGCTCTAAATTGAGAATTAATTATTCCTTTGAGACAAATTAGCAAAGAGCCGTTCGCGGAAGGTTTTAAGACCAAGCAGACTCCTCTGCCGGCTGGTCGCTCCTACTTCACAGCGAGCGGGTCTCGCGCTAACGACAAATCCCTTTCACTGTTCGCGTTTTGATTTCAGCAACATTCAGCCACACAAGACAACATGCAAACTCCCTTTTGCTAATGTTGTTAAATAGAGAAAAAACATGTTACGCTCATTTAAGTAGCCTAAATTGTAGCGTAGGCTATTCTTGGACCTTATTATTGAAACAAAAAATAATAAAGTCTCACGCACCGAAAGCAGCCCACACTAGGCTTATTTTCTAAGTTCTCTACTTCTCTTTAATTGAAAAATATGAATTTTCATTTATTCAAACATGGTTGTAAGTTACAACATTTATTTTAAACTTTTAAGTGCCATTGTTTAAAAACAAATGCTTTATTGGCTGAAATTTCAAAGATGTTCAGTTATTATGCTTTCAAATGTTATGCCATCTTGGTAGGCCTAACTTCCTGACAAATTTTTTACATTAAAAAAAAAAAAAAGTTTTTTAAGTTTATGGTTCTGAATAGAGGTTGATGTTTAATATTCGTTGTAGCTATATATATATATATATATAGAAAATGGGTCAAATTCAACAATTTGAACATGGAGCCACATTATGGGACTGAATCATTTAGGGCCTTTAAAATGAAGATTACAAAAGAAAAGTTTATTAAGAATGAGAATATAGACAGATATTGAGATATCTTTAATACTTTTAGAATTACAGGCACACAGACTTTGGAAAAATACTATTTATGGCACTCAGACAGGAATGTTCAATTGTGTTGATAGAAAAAACGAGATACATTTCTAGTTTCAACATCATTTGTTCTTCAGAAAATGTGCGACCATTGAAAATGTGTACCGATTTACTCATGGAGGCACATTGGGATCCTTATCTCTAGAAATTAACCCTATTGGGCCTTAAATAAGGAAAGAAAAGTTTTTTAAGAATTAGAATCTATAAGGATATTAAGATATCTGTAAAATGAGTTACAGAAATGCAAGCTTTGGGCGAAAAACACAAGAAGTGCTTGTTGCCATTTTTGCACTGTTGGCATATAATGCAACAAAGATTGCTAACATCAACAGAATTCACTAATAGACGATCTCTGTGTAAAAATAAAATAATGATGTTGTTCTCAAGTCATTTTACCCCCCTCTAATATCTGACTCCAAATCTCAGGTGAAAATTGTAATTCTGACCCCCCTCTACAAAATATTGGATTACTCAGTAAATATACATCCATTACATTTAATATAGTAGTCAACATTTGAAGTGGATCAAAACCTTTCATAATAGTTGTCCTAAAACCTTCTTCTTAGGACAACTTTGATGAACTTTTTTGATCCAATTCAAATGTTGACTACTGTATTTTGGCTTTCTTCTTCATTTATGTTCGTCTTTCTTCAGAAAAAAAAGAAAATCAAAAATTTGAGCAGGGAAAGTTTCTGAAATTTGGTTGATTTTGACACGAAAATTACCCAAATGTGTTTATGTCTGAGAACCTTTTATACATCTTTTATACACATACTTAACTGCAGATACTGAAATGACACATTTATTGAGTGGTACAGTACAAATATTTTGAGTGTCCCTTATTCTGTCCCTTATTTTCCTATAAAGAACCACGATTGTCCCTTATTTTCCTTTCCAGAAGTTGGCAACCCTATCTGAGGCAGCGTAACAGTTTAATGATCTACAGCAAAATAGCGCAAGCTTTGGTGAGAACTAAACAAATAATTAATTACTACAGTAGTAATTTCTCGATAGAAATGATATCAAAATTGAAATATGTTGGTCAAAATCGTACATTTATACACAAACTGAGCAGCAAACGCAACTTTCGGACGCCATCTTTATTTTTCTAGCTCAACTGTCACAGAATGGAAAGCACAGGATTGTGGGATATCAAAGGCAGCTAAGGATACATCTATGCTTCCTTCAAAAATCGATCTGAGGAAGGTATCTCATGAGACAGGAAGTGAAGCTAACATTGGATTCGGACGTGCCTTGATGCCTTCCTACCTTGAAATGTGTCCTCAGAAGGCAGCATTTTCCAATTTTCGGACGCAGCCATCATCTCAGTGCCCCCTCGCTAGGAAAACACGATTAAGAGGTCTGAATGCATAGCATATATACTCTAACACAACATATTTAGTGGCTGCCTCCAAAAGCTTAAAAATGCTGCCTTTGGAGGAAGCATTCTAAGGTAGGAAGGCACCAAGGCACGTACGAATCCACAGCTTCCCTTCCTGTCTCCTGAGATACCTTCATCAGATCAATTTTTGAAGGCAGCATAGATGTATCCTTCAATGCCTATGATATTGCACAATCCTGTGAGTTTCATTTCATGACAGTTGGGCTAAAAAATAAAGATGCTGTCTGAAAGTTGCGGTTGGTGGCCAGTTTGAGTGTAAATGTATGTTTTTAAACACTTTTGATGTCTTTTCTAGCGAGAAATAACTATTGAAGTAATTACATATTCACTTAGTTTTCACCAAAGCTCACTCTATTTTGTTGTAGATCATTAACCATTACACTTCCTCAGAAGTCTCATCGAAATCAGTATCGTGAGGTACCTTTGTGCGCAAACGCTGCCTGGAAAGTCATTGCCTGATAAGGCAGCAAAGGAACTAAGCTTTCGGATGCAGCCTAAGTTGCTAGAGCATTAAGACCCATGATGAACTTTGATTTGGAGCACCATGTCATTTCACAAGAGGGTGGGAAATAGGAAAAAATATGCCATTAAAGCATATCTTAATTTCTAGTTGTTTAACATATTTTTTTAACTTCTTCCTGAGTCTCTCCATCAGTGTCCGACTCCGGTTTGAACAATGTAAGGATGAACACTGTTACCGACAGTCGTCATTTTGGCTGCGTGAGATTCTCCAGCTTTGTCGTTGTTGAGCAACCAAAGAGCAATCTGTTAAAGCTCCGCCCTCTTCTGGAAAGCAGCTGGAGAAGCAGCTCATTTGCACAAAAACGGTGTGTTTTTGCTCACACCCAAATAGGGGCAAATTTGACAAGCTATAATAAACTATCCGTGGGGAATTTTGAGCTGAAACTTCACAGACACATTCTGGGGACACCAGAGACTTATATTACATCTTGTAAAAGTGGCATTAAAGGTCCTCTTTAAGTTTGATGTTTGACCCTTCATAAAAGTTTACTCTGCATCTAAACAAATAAAAAGTCCAAACTCTTGCAACGTTGAGCATATTTCACATTTATTTCACACCCGACAAAGTGTTAAGTGTCCACAGACATTAGAAGACACAGGTCCAACACTCAAAGAACTTGAGCACTGAGTACACTACAGCCCATTCATTATGGTATAAAGTGGTTACAGCTGTGTACTAGACCACAGTTGGGTTTATATACAGAGCAAATCAACAGAAATATTGAAGCAATTACAGTAGGTACACTTAGTCTATATTGAGTTTTTCTTTTTTAAATTTGGAATATTTGGATGGATGAAAGATGTTTGTTCAAAATGATTCTCGGAAAGACGTGGTTCCATTGAGAGTGAAAGAGAGAAAAAGAGAGACACATTATCAACTACAAACCCTAAAAATCGTATTTATCTGCAGTATATATGTATGTTGACAAAGTTCTTCAGGGCATCATGTCAATGCGAAAACTACATGCTCATAGTCGACTGTGATCCTTCAAATCGGTAAATACGACTGAATCTATTATTTTTATGTAAATGCTACTCTTATACTGTATGGAGGCAAATGCGATACATTTGATACATTTCATTTAAAAGCTAAATAAATATGTACAGCATGCTATCACATACATAGCATTGTCAAAGATAGGAATGGATCAAAAAAATGAAAATAAAAAAAAACGTCAGGGCACTGGGAGGTATGACTGTCAACACATGGTCCAAAACTTAATCGTCTGTCCCTAATTTACATTTCAGATCCATAGTCAATGTAAGATTCTATAAAGGCATACTTATACGGCTCCTTGTAAAGAAACTGTTTTGAGAGGTAAAGATCAGAATAGCTCAAATCTCTCAGCTAAAACGTTGCTGCTACGTTTTGTGCTCTTTTTAGGTTGGCTGACCCATTGCGCAAAACATCCATCCTCACGAGCAACATACTAAATGGCTGACTGACCAATAGCATGAGCCCAAACCAAACAAGAGATTTCGGAGTTCATCTGGATACGCTACGGTGAACACGGCCTCTGGTAATACACGACTTTTCTATACTTTGTATACACACATCTTCATCGTACAAGGCAAAGGGTGGAGCAAAAACAAGGTGTATGGGTATATGCTTTTTATAACCGATACATCCTAAAAAAAAAAAGTTATGTTCTCTATTTTGGGGATCACAAAACATTTAGTTTATAGACTTTTTGTTTTATGTTGTAACACTAAAAATGGATCTTCTCTTACAAGACATCATCTCATTGTCACCTCCCTAGGAAAACACCATGTAATAGGTTTGAATACAGATATTCTATTATAACATGTAAGGCTGGGATGACCTAAACATAGCAGCTACAAAAGAGAAACTATGCAATCAAGATACAGTGTTTCTGAACATAAACCTCCTGCATTATATTATTTGAAATATGTGATATAATGTGCTCTGATGTATTTGCGTTCAGTGTAACAGTAACAGGAAATTTAGCAACACCGCACTCTAATTTTGTGTGTCAAAATAAGTTGATTAAAAATAAACATTAAAGGTATAGTTCACTCAAAAATGAAAATTCTGTCATCATTTACTCACCCTCAAGTTGTTCCAAACCTGTATAAATTTCTTTGTTCTGCTGTACACAAAGGAAGATATTTGGAAGAATTTGTAACCAAGCAGATCTCGCCCCCCACTGACTACCATATTAGGGGAAAAAATACTATGGTTGTCAACGGGGGGCGAGATTTGCTTGGTTACAAACATTCTTCCAAATATATTCCTTTGTGTACAGCATAACAAAGAAATTTATACAGGTTTAGAACAACTTGAGGGTGAGTAAATGATGGCACAATTTTCATTTTTGGGTGAACCATCCCTTTAAAGAAGCTGATTCTCTTAGCAGCAGAGCTCTTGTGCAAATGAACCAAAATGAACCTAGTAAATAAAGCTAATTATCAAAAGTGCAAGGTGAAAGTTTTTTTTTTCTTTTCTGTAGCGCACTACAAAGAGTGACCTCTTAATAAATTATGTTTATAAAACATACAATGCTTAATAAATAAGTAAACGTAAAGATGTAATGTAAAAAAGACATTACAGATGAAAGTAAAACACAAATTCAACTTCTGTATGGTAGATGTTTTGTACTTTTCTGATGCTGATTTTTGTTGAAATAATTACTTCTTTTATTCTAAAATCCATCACAGTTCTATCTTCTATCGTCCAATGCATAAAATGCATCTCTTCGAAAAGCACAATGATCATGGCAGAATGATCAAAACCAAGAGGCAACTACTAAAGCCCAGGTAAAAGCACTTGACGTCTACTCTGAAGCAGCACATACACAAACAGAGCATTGAGTAGCATTTACAAATGAACGAATGCAGTTAAGAGTAGGGCTGTGTCTATGATGCTGTTTTGCCATTCTAGCTGTTAGCTATGTTAGCGGGAAGTGCTGAATATATTTCAATGTTGTAAATTTACACTAAATAGGGCCTGAAACACACAAACACACACTCTGTGAAGCCAAGCCCTCAGTCTATGGTTGGCATGGACAGACCAGGGAGGAATGCTGGGACGGGCAGGCAAGAGGCAGCTGTGATGACATGGGGACAGGGCACTTATGATCACATGACCTAATTACATCGCAAAGGCCTATTAGGCCTTTTTGTGGTTTGAGCCAGAGGAAAAAAATGGTTTCACATCCTCATCGGCCCTGATTTTCTTCTGGAAAGCTTAGACCTGTGGGTAGAGAGAGAGAATAGGAGAAATTCAGGGATATCACTGACCATGACCACTTACAGCATTGGTTCTCAACTGCTGAGCTGCAACCCAAAAATGGGTCGCACATCTATTTTCATACCTTGGGCCCTATCATACACTCGGCACAATGCGACAACGCCAGGCGTGACGCAAATGTTTATTAAAGATTATTATTGTGTACATAAAGATAAAAATGCCTACATGTCATAATGGATAGTCATTGCATATATCAGAATGACCTATTTGCAGTAATGACAAATGAAATTGGCTAATTATTTGAGCAATCGAGGCAATACACACATGTATTTAAACTGACTCGTCAGGTTGAGGGTGTCTATATTCCGCCATGTAAATAGCAATCCGCCATGGTACAAGCGCACCTGGCTTTTAAAGGGAACGAGAGTTGACACTCTGATTGGTTTATTGCACGTTCTGCCCAAAACACACCCATGACTCATTAAGAGACTAGGTACAATCCTTTTGGACCATGTGCCGGGCACGCCAACCATTTTTTTTCGTCGTGAAACTATCAAAAGTGGATTCGGGCACGCCCCAAGTGCATCTGCGCTATACGCTTCAGATCATGTGCTTAGGTTGTAAAAATAGTGTGTTGTCCCTTGTGTCTAAAGTAGCTCTTAAATGTCACTATGACATTTTGGTGCATATTCATGTGTCTTGGTAGAATTAGGCAGATGCCAATAATTTAGTATTATTTAAAGTGCCCCTATTATGCTATTTTAAAGGTTCCTAATTTTGTTTTGGAGGTCTCCTGCAATAAGTTTACATGCATCCAAGGTCAAAAACCACTTTACTTTTCTCATAATATACATTGCACATCACCTCAAAGAGTCTGAAAATGGTTTGTTCGAAGATTTAGTCTCTCTAAACCCCTCCTTTCCGTGAGCTTACTCTGCTCTGATTGGTCAGACGGCCCAGTCAGTTGTGATTGGTCTACTGCTTACAGCGCATGTCGGAAACGAAACAGTCATTACCATATCTGAATTTCAGCTCCAGAGGCTTCCTCTGCGCTTGATACACAGTGATAAAAACAGTAACTATGGCGTTGGTTTTTCCATATCAATTTCAGCGTGAGTCCTCATCCTTTTGAGGTGCATGCAAAGTGGATTTGCAGCCCTAAAAACAGCATCTTCTCGAGTTGTCGACAACATGAACCAAACTCTTCCAGGCCTGTTACAACTACAGTGTTTTTGAGGGCGAGTCAAAGTAGACGTTTTTCGCGGGCAGCCAATGAAGACCATAAGCTGGCATTATGCAAATTTGTTACAATGTTACGTAGGTTTGTATCAGGAAGTGAGACTGGAATTGCTGATGACTCGTTTCGGCAGTTCAGAATCGATTCCATCTTTTTAAAAGACAACTTTATTTGTCGTGCACTTTAATCTTTAAAACTTTGCAGACCTTTTACATTCACAAACAGCTATACTGCATGAAAGTAATATTTGAAAAAGCATAATAGCGGCACTTTCAGTACTATTAGAGTATTTATTCATATTATGAATTTTTGATTTCATTTTAATTTGTTTAAGTTTGTCATTTTGTGCTTTGTCATTTTTAAGTTTTTTTTTTTTTTAATATAGCTTTTAGTCATTTTAGTATTTAAACTTATTTTATTTCAGTTAGTTGCCAATAAAACATTTCACATTTTTATTAAAGTTTAAGTTTTTCAACTAATATTTATATTTTATTTTATTTGAAGCTTTATTTCAATTAATGAAACAAAATGAGTTAACAATAACAACAATCATGTTCAACAAAGACAGGTTGTGACAAAAAAAAAAACTATGAAAGGTGAAATAATAAATAAATAAAATGAAATAAAATAAAATATAGCTAGTTTGTTGTAACGACAGTTTGTTTTATGTGGTGAATTACTAGCTTAATAGATTTAAATGGTTGATTTTGGCATTTTGGTTTATTTTTTTACTTTATAAACAAATTCGTTATTGTGTTGGGTTGCTATGTAATGTTCAATGTAAAAACTTGGTCCTAAAGCAAAACCAGTGGAGAAGCACTGACTTCAAGTATTTAATGAAATTAAAGAGAGACCATTATTGAATGAAGACTTTAATATGTGTAATGTGACGTGCTAAAGGAAATGAAATCACTTAATTTATTTTGAATACCTGATAGTTCCTGCCAGCAGTGGGTTGAATGCGTACAACCAGTCATGCATCTCTTTGTCATTGCCTGCTTGAAGGAGAATGTTCCGGTGCTCAGTGCACACTGCAAAAGTGTTAGGTGCCTGAAAACAAAACATCACATGGGTTAACAAAATCAGTTGACAGTCTTTACTTTACTCAGTAATCATGTGTATAATGTCATTGGACGAGGAGTAAATGGCTCTTACCCTCAGCATGGTCTGCTGATCTTCGCTGTACTCCACCTGAGCAGAGGACAGGTTGATGACGGCTCTCTCCACACAGTCTCTCTCACTGCGGTACAGGTAGACGTAAGGCCGCCGTACCACAATGTACCGCTTCACCCAGCCACTGGTGTGTGGCTCAAGAAAGTGTAGATAGCCTTTCTTTGACACAATGGGGCTGCAGTCATAGGAAAAATTATAACAGATAAAGGTATATAATGAATTATTGCAGTGAATTATTATTATTACTCAGTACTTAAATGAATAATTACACTATAACACGGACACTGTTACAGTGTAACTGTTTTTGGTCCCACTCTATATATTTGGTTTCTTTAACTACTATGTACAAACATATAAAATTAATCATTTGTAACAATGCACTTATTGTGTACACACGTATTTACATTGTACTTATATTTTTTAAATACCTACATGTAATTACAGCTATAATTAATGTATGTAATTACATCTATAATTGCACTGTTGACCCTTACACCTTA
>RJVU01044706.1:8731768-8792364 GCA_003731715.1 Anabarilius grahami | reverse complement strand
CTGTTGGGGGTGCTACCTGACACGAATCTCCTGGATGTTCGGGATAAAGGTGCAGCTCCTGGGTTTTCTCTCTATGGGGCTGAATGGGTCGAGATCAGGGCTAGAGGCACCAGAGTTAGCCTCAGCTCCTCTGTAAAATCACACAGAACAAGAAAGTTCTGTTAGAAATAAAGTATTTAAGGTGTTCTGAGACAAAACAGACAGTAATCTGATTCTGAACAGGTTTTAGCCATACTGTGATCATATTAGAAGGGGACTAGAAGGGTTTGTTGTTGAAAATACACCGACCTGAGGTCTGGATTGCCATAGTGACTGTCCACCAGTGACGGGCAGGTGGAGGATGGTGTCAAAGTGCTTAGAGGTGAAGAAGAACCGTCTCTTAAAAGGGATGCGGACATCTCTGACAGCTAATAAAGAAAAGAAAAAAAAGAGCACCACCAGATGATAAAGCAGGCAACACATTAAAGTGTCTCATACATATTCCAGAAAATGCCATGCTTACCCTTAAAGCATCTATTACACTAATCATGCTGCTCTACTCTAAACGAGTAAATGAGAGAAGTGAAGTGAACACAAATTCTTTTATGTCTTTTTAAATGACAAAAGAACTGCTAAATGAGACTTAGAAAGATATAGGAAGAGGGAGAGAGAGAGATCTGGTCTGCATGGGCAAGAAAATGAGGCAAGGTCTGTATGGACACTAGGGCAGTAAAGTCTCACCTTGCTCTCACTGAGACTGCTGCTCACCTGGCTGTACTGCCTGTTGAAGGTGTGCATGAGCAGTCGCACACACTGAAGAGAGAAAGTAGGAAAAAAAAGGGAATAAAATACATAAAGTAACAACAAAAGGGTTTAAAGGCACAATATGTAGTTTTTCGCCACTAGAGGTCGCCTCTAAACAAAGGCATAGCGTGATGACGTTGAGATTGAGCGCGGAATCATTGGAGATGTCGTCTACACCTCACAACCGGTGGAAAATGATTGTCCTGGTTAAAATTGCTTATTTCTCTGGATTTAAACATTCTTGGTAACATCTGGGATAATGTAAGTACACAAGTCAACAAAATATATAATACTGTTCTAGTGGTTTTTGGATATTTTAATCCAAAAATCTTACATATTGTGAGTACACATTTTTACATTACACATTTCAGAGTGTTTTTTTAGAATGAAGTACATTGTGAAAAAAATTATTAAATAAATAGTTTTTTTTTATTAAGTATTACTACTTGAGAAGCAAAATTGTGTAAGAAAATAAGACTTATGAGACTAATCTTCAATTATATTTAATTTGCTTGCCCAACTGGCAATTTTTTCAACATAAAATGTGCTACATTTTGTGATACTCTTTTTGAGAAACGATAGATAGATAGATAGATAGATTAGATAGATAGATAGATAGATAGATAGATAGATAGATAGATAGATAGATAGATAGATATGCAATTTTGCTTCACAAGTAAATTTATTTTGTTTTAGGGATGACATTTTTACTTAAAATATAGTAATTAATAAAATGCTTTATATTTTGTTTAAATTAGTTTGATTTATTCAACTGAACTGGTGGGAATAGGCTATTAGTGTGACATTATGTGGATATGTAGCAGTAGGCATTCACCTTGGCAGCCAGCTCCCTCTGCCTCTCGTTGGGACTGTCCAGACCCAGACTGACTATTGGGCTGATCATGGGGCTGGAGGCTTTAGGTGAGTCCATCAGGTCTTTGCCACAGAAAGAGTCCTGTCCCAGCAACAGAGATGCTTCTAGCTTCTCTCTCAGCAGAAGGTAATGCCTGGTCTTCTCTACCTGTAAACATACACACACCTCACAGTCATTTACTTGACTGAAAACAAAAGTCAGATTATAGCCAAGATTAAAAGCCCTTAAACCATCAGATGGACCATATTTTACCTCTTGTAGGAGGCTAAGTTTCTCTAGCTCCCACTGGTGGTCCAGGATGAGGCTGTCACTGCGGGGCCTCCAACCCGCAAGGTTCTCCTCGCCACGTACATACGCCACTGAGGTGTCCAGCACCCGTCTGCGCCTCCTTTGCATACCTGCACCATCATGGTCAAAGCGGAACAACAAAATGAATCAAACAACTAAGTAAAATGTGTGATAAAATGAGGTTATTTGTCTGAATTTGGACACGATAACTTACCAGGACTTCCAATGTCAGCCAAATGGCAGAGGCTTAATTCGTACACTCCAGTCACACGGTTACTGAGACACAAAAGAGAATCATAGTGTTTAACAAAACATTTAACTCCTCTACTGTGATGATAATTCAAGTTAAAAAAAATTTCAGATATCAAGTCTTGAGCATTAAAGCTTCAAATGGTGCAATGGTTGACTCAAGATCAATTTACTTGACTGCAGAGAGAGGCCAGCAAAATTTCCTCACCTCTCAGAGGGCCTAAAGGCACCAGTGCTGAAAAGGTTTCGAATGGAGCGAGATGCAGGAAGTTTAGCGTCTCTGGAGTAGAACACCATGCAAAAGTCCTTAGTGATGACAGTGGGTTGAGTGCAGTTCTCCATCTAAACATTATAGCAAAAACTTAGTGGAACTTCTCATAATCAAGTAACAGGCATACATTTAAATTCACTATTAAAAAATATCCCACATTGATTAAATGTCATAATTTGATAACTTTATTGTCGAAAAAGGTGAGTTTTTCTCACCTCAAGATAGGCGGAGAGGGTGATGTAAATTTTCTCTCCATATGGAGTGACACGGTTCAGCAGAAGGGAGTTGTGCATGGAGCTATCCCATGCTGCCTCAAAGCGGTAAAATGTCCTGAAAAGTAGTAAACAGCTTTGAGAATTATATAAGTGCTTATATTTTTTCTTTATTTGTACAAGTTTGAAGGCTTAAGGTGGGTTGCAATAAAAAAAATAAAAATACTGTATACTGGGAAAAAAAACATACCTATGGTCAATTCCCAATGACACTCTGACAGGAAGCAATAAAGACCATGGAAACAATAAATTCCCATGTTAGTGAATTATAATTTTGTTATTTTTTTAACACACACACATGCACGCACGCGCACGCACACACACACACACACACACACACACACAAACACAAACACACACATAATTAGAGTATTAAGAATGTAATTTAAATACTTTGTTGTAATTACCACATCTAAGTTATGAATTATTAGTGTTGTTAACACATTATAATTAGTAATAAGAATAATTGATTAACATTGTTTAGATACTTTGGTATTGCTAACATTGCTAATTCAATATGACATGATAGGCAGCAAAAACTGCTTTTAAAAGCATTTTGTTATTTAGAGGTACTGGAGGAAGTATCTTTCTTTACACATCAGTGGTGTACCTGTCATCATAAGATGGTCGTATGTAGCCTGAAGACAGGATGTTGAGGGACAGGATGTTGGGGTCGATGATAGTCTCATCTGCCTCGGGTGTGTTACGGATGCGCCCTAAAAAAGAACAGAAGCGATGCCGAGTCATCTGAAACTCTGCCTCAACATTCACCATAACATCACCATTTGTCCCCAATCCAACTGGTGTTTAATGTGATGGAAGCCAAAAATTCTGAAAAATTTAGCATTTTCTAACCTATGACGAGCTCTTTAACCTCCTTCCACTCAATATCATTGCCGGTTTCATGGGCTATGGTGACTGTAATTCTCCTTTGGATGCCCTGCGGAAAATGTGTCAAAGGTGAAAATCGCAAATCTCTCATTTCAATCCCAAACTATACTATTGTTCAAACCTTTGGGGTCTGTAGGATGTTTTTTTAAAAGAAACTAATACAAGTATTCAGCAAGGATGTATTAAACTGCTCAGGAAAGACGTTATAATGGAACAAAATATTTATATTTCAAATAAATTCAGAATCTTGAAACAAGCGTATTAAAATTAAGCTTTGCGATCACATGAATAAATTACATTTTAAAATGTATTCAAATAGAAAACAGTTATTCTAATATATGTAATAATATTACAATATTACTGTTTTTATATATTTTTGTTCAAATAAATGCAAATTTTGATCAAATAAATGCAGCCTTGGTGAGCATAAGAGACTTATTTATAAAAAATAAAAATAAAAATTTTTTAAAAATCTTACCAAACCCAAACTTTTGAACGGTAGTGTAAATAATATATAATCTGTTATCATCTGTATTACCATTATTAGTTAGGGACAGAAAGATGGATTCATGTTTACCTGATGCAACAGGAATGTACCATGGCAGGGCATTCCACCCCTGTGATCAACAACAGCTGGGATGTAGCTAAGAAAGTACACAAACAGGTTCAAGGATTACATAACATATGAATAACTTACCATACATACAGACTTCAATGAGTAACTTACTAGGCACTGATATACCACAAGTCATGAGTTTATCAGATACTCACTCCCCATTGGCCTCCAGCTCACAGATCTCAAAAAATGCCATAAGGTCATATTTGCAGTGACATGGGCCAGCGGTGGAGCGTGTGAGCGTGCTCAGTTTTGTGGCAGGCACTGAGGGGAGACAAAGGTAGAGCTCAGACATGGACAGACCACAGGTAATGGCCAAGAAAGTGTCAAAAGAGTCAAAATATCAACTCACCTGGCTTTGACAAAGGCATAACCCTAGGGAACTGCCTTCTTGTTGGACGTAAGGAACTATAGGGAGATTTTAGTTGACATTTTAGGTGACTAAAAATAAATAATAATAATAGTAATCTCAAAAAATGTTGCTCACCTAATCAAGTCCTTACAGAGAGGAGGGAAGGGCTGTTTTTGATAATGGCCAAATACCTCAAAAACGATTGGCTGACTCTTGATGTATTCCACAAAAGACTTGGTGACCTCTACGGTTATCTGCAATAGTAGCAAACAGCACATAAATAATTTATGTTTGATTTATTTCTAACATCTCAGATATGGTTGAATTACTAGATTAGCAAATGGCACAAAGGTTGTGATTACATTCTGTACATGGTAGAATCCCAGAGGAGGCCCTCGGCCGGTATTCTTTAATGGCTCAGTGGAAAATGCCTCGTCATGCCTGTGAATAAAGCTGGAAAAAGACACAGGGTGGCTGAGATGAGATTGCATCAGATGTCTTATAAGCTCCTTGAATCAGTGATTGCAGAAGTGTCAACCCCATTCAAACTGAGGGGGCACGTTATTTTTGAGTGGCTTTCAAAAAAATATAGATTTGAAAATTAAGCAGCATGATCATTTTTTTTTTTTTAAAGCGTTTGTCTAAAACACTGTGGCAGAAACGTGTGCATGATGTGCATTAGTGTTTGCCTTTCAAACCCTAAAATCTTTTTTTATTGTTATGGAAAACCCTGATAAATCTATGAATGAACAAAACTTACTTGGAATACATCTACTCACTTGAACTGGCAGAAGATATCTGCATACTCAGCAGAGATGCTGGAGGCCTGAAGCACTGTGACCCTGAAGGTGAAGTTGCTGCCGATTTTTAAGTGCTGGAAGGATTTTTCCAGAGTCTCATCAAGAGGACATTCCAGACCCTTGAGAGGACTGTTAGGAACATCAGGAGAGGCTAGATGGAACAATGCATGAGAAAACAGATCAAATTAGAATACAAACACTTGCTGACTCTTCTTTAGTGTAAGTCACAATTTACACATGATACACAGCATGATTATTGGGCATGTTATTTTATGTTGTGGCATGCATAAATTCATCATAATACGTTGTGCAAAATTGATCAATAAATGAATGAATGTGCGTATATGAATATTAGTTTTTTCATCAGTAATGGTTTTTTAACGAATTACCCGCACAGGTGTTGTTGTTGACCTCATCAGCACTGAGCCCCATCTCTGAGTTTTGTCCTTCTCCTTCTACGATGCGCAGCTCCTCTTGAGATGTGTTTGAGTGAGACATCCCAGCGGTGCATGTTTCTGTCTGGAACTGAGCAGAGAGAAAAACTTGATTGTTATTCTCTTGAGTGTGTCTCATCTTCTATGAAAACAATTTAATTCCTGAAATTCCAAATCCCATCTCAACTATTGAGATCATAATTGCGAGAATGAACAGTTGCATAAAATGTGTAACACAACCAACCTTCTCAAATTGTTGATCCTCAAATGAAATCTTAGCAGTTCCTGATTGTCTTACACCGGAGCCATAATCAGGAGCTTCTTCATCAGCTGTGACAAGAAATAAAAGATTATAGTTGAACATTTCAGGGCAGCTAGTAGGGGGGGACATTGGGAATGAGTACAGGGGGACCAGAGTTTTTGGGGGGCTGATCTGCATCTTTTTAAATATTTATTCATATTTAATTTTTAAGATCATTTTGATGATATACAAAACATATCTAAACATAATCAGGACCAGAGGCAACAAATTATGAAGAAAAAAAAAAAAGCAAAACAAAATCCTGTATTAATAAGACCCAAGGGAATTAACCAATGAAATAAGAAAACACAATCGGTCTGAATACTGAGCCTTGTGGTACTCCTTTACTATTATAAAAAAAAAAAACATGAATACTGATAAATCAATTTTATTTCCAGTCAGTTTAATTTCTGTTTGGAATCTGAAAGCATAATGAAGATGATCTTACCTGATATGGCTTGTACTGCGACTCGGAGGAAACCCTTGACCTCGCCTTTCTCACTTACAATGGCCACACGGTGCACTAATGGCACAGGGTACAGCAGATTACTCAGATACACAAATGCCCTATGCAAGAAAAAGGAGAGGATGATGGGAAAAAGGAGGAGAGCCGAAGAAAGAAGAGGGATTTGAGACAGTTGATGGGGTGAAAAAAAGAAGAAAAAAAAAGGGTTAAAAATAATGGAAAAAAGAAATTTAAATAGGAAAAAATGTCAGTGAAGATCAACTCAGCCACACTGCCACTAGACAACACAACATCAGACACAAAAAAGCAACCAAACAAGAAGCTGCTCCAGCGAAAGCCAATAAGTGACCTGTAATACTGCGGTTCGTCTGTTAATACTCTATTATAGCCCCCATTCTCATAAAATAATACAGAAAGTTGTGATTGCAAGGATTTTGGTCTCTATGGGGGTTGGTGAAGTGTTTCAAGAACAAGCATATAGAGGAGAACTGCACCACAAGCTACTTTACACTACAACTTTTGACTGATCAATTGTCTAAATTGTCAAGTCATACACACAGGCGAAGACTTGGAAATCACACATCTAGATTTTATTGATGTTTCAGTAACTGATTGAAGGACAAACTACAATTCAACATCAAAATCGTGTGTCTAATATGAAATCCCTGAACAAGGCATTGTATCCAGTCAAGTTTGGTGACAGATTGGCCAACAAATTCATTAATTCACTGGGATCTGCCCTCTTGATCCCAATGTGTTGCTGGACGAAGCTTGACAGGCAGGGGTCAAGAGTGGCAGGAGGCGTGGCCAGAGGGGAGGAGTTTTCGACAAGATTGGTGAGGCGCAAATATAGCATGCTCAGATAAACAAAATATTTAGTGAGAAAAAAAAATTCTAATTTGGCTTATTGGGCCAGATGCAAACTGGAAAGCAAAAAATTGAAATGACATTAACATACATGAATTTGACCCCCCATCAACTTAAAAGGAAAATCAAAATCAACACACGTCACAAATCTTGTATGTTGCATGTGTGCAGGGAAGTGAGAGTGTGAAAGCCAATCAAAACCGTGATACAAATTTTAGCTCTGGCATGCCTGATTGAGACTGCTGTAGTCGAAACCAGCTCTTTCATCGTAAGCGCTGTAGTTTTTCAGACAAAACAATCTGCTGATTTATACCGATCACAGAAACAACAAAATTCTGCAGAGGACGCCAATTTCATTTCAGAAAAGAGCAGACAAAAATGTATTACATTGCCATATAGTGCTGTATCTTTCAAAGCAGGGCAGAATAGATGTGATTGGCATTCAAAACACTTGCATATTAATTTAATCCTGTAGAGCCACCCATTTTCAAATGATTTCAAATGGCAAAAAGTTGGCCCTTGTAACAATAAACATCCATTAGGGATCTGTCACCAGTAGTCTACAATGATTTTCACAGGAAGTATCTTCACTTTGCTATTCCTTTCAGTTCGGTTTCCTCTCATTCAGTTACTGAACACTTCAAATACCATTGAAATGGCTCATTCAACACTGTATGCAACAATATTAGATTATCAATGCATAGGAAAATGGTAAAATTCCTTCAGATCAGGCCAACAGTTTCATACTTTCAAACTCAAATCTTGTAAGCTAATGAACTATATTATTACTATTAATAAATGTATTTGTATATTGTTGACATAATGGCATCATTGTTAATTATTTAAACTTGGCAATAGATATTGTGACCCCTGCCGGTGCTGTTCATGTGTTTGATGCCCTGGTAGGAAGTTCTAGTAACAGACCCTGTTATCTGTGTCTCAGTGTGAAAGAGCTAGTTTCCTCTGACAGCATGCTCCTGAAACCTCACCAACCTTCCCACTAAACTGAACAGAGGCCAGCGGTCGTAAAAGGGGTCCTGGCCATCGCTGACACCTGGGCAGTGCTCCCCCACACCATCCTCCTCCTCTCTCCCAAGCTCTGAGCCAGGGTCCTCCAAAAAGATCTCATCGTCCAGGTCCTCCAACTCCTCATCCTCCACCTCGACTTTCCCATAATGCCGCTCATCGGCAAGCTCGGTTATGTCAGAGTCAGAGTCGGGGTCGGAGAGGGTGGGGGAAAGGGTAAGGCCACTCATGCGCTCGGTCATGCACGTGTTGAGAATGGGAGTGCTGGTGCAGCCGGAGACACGGGAACTGGGTTAGTACAACACCACAAGCGCACACGCTGTCGCACACGTGCACACACTCGCTCACATGTACAAGGCATTGTTATATGCCAGCATAAACCCAGTCATGAGCCTCCAAATCTGTGTTCGGCTAATGATCTAGTGTGTTTGGTAAGGAGTGTCCAAGCTTAGGTTTAGCATTTGGATTGTCTGAATATTGAAAAATCAGTGCAAAATTGCTCACTTGAACGAAGGCTGCACATAGCTTGCCATTCCACTCAAAAGTGAAGGAATAATGCAAATCATAGGCAGTTTCAGGTCATGTACAGTGGAAAAACCAGCATCCACATGGTACTTTAGAGTTGCACAGCATACAGTATGAGCTTGACTTATTGATTACTCACCGACCAACCAAGCGGAACCATGGAAAGCGGTCATAGAAGGGGTCACCACCGGACATCATATGATCACAGTCCTCGACTGCCGTACTGGGCACCTCTGCTGCTCGGTCATACATTTCTCTCATCAAATCCAGTCTTTGTCTGCAGAGACAATAGTAATGCATCAGCAAAAGCAACAAAACATACTCTGTAATGTTTATCTACTATGTTCTCTTTATTTGCTGAATTTATAAGCAAAAACCATCTGAAATTCTTTTAAACCCATTAGTTTTAGCCTATTAGCTTTAAGATCATCAATATGCTAGTCTACCCCTAAAAGGTGAAATGAACTTTTAGTAGCTATAAGCATTTAAAATGTACAATATTTCTCTTCTTGGAAAATATTCATGACACATTCTGCACATTTTTGTCTAATCAAATGCTTTTTAGAATGAGTATGAACCTTAGTCTAATACCACCTGCCTTCTGATTAGCAATACAAAATAATGGTTCATAGCTATGATGCAAATTAAAGGGCATAAGCATTGATAGACCAGAAAATTAGATCTTTTTTGAGACCTTGAGTGTTGAGGATATTAACAAGCTAAAGGCCAGTCTTTATTCAATTGAAAAAATAATAGTTATTTGAATAGTTAGTTAAAATAGTTATACACTACTAGCTACTAACAAAAAATAATAAAGATTTTTAATATGACAATGCCTTTTTAATGCATAAGCAGATGATATATCATTTAATCAAAGCAGTATTTAGCTAGTGCAAATACAATGAGGGTTGTTAAACTCAAAGATGCACAAGAAATCAGTTTATTTACATAAACCGTCTGAACTAACCAATTCACTGAAATGGATCAGACTTACCAATTCGATATCAATGAAGACATTTTTTTCATGTTACACCACTTCTGGTGTAAAAAGTAGCTCATTACTGGAAAAGCAACACCATTTTGAAAACAGCTGAGCTACATAGTTAGTAGCATTGTCGCTGCTTTTAATTGATCACTTACTCCTAATCCATAACTACAGGGCTAGACTCACTCTTGTGGGCATATTATGTATATTTAATCTCACTGCACCTGAGCTTGTCCAGAGTCCAGTAGTGTGTGGCACCATTTTTCTGGTCCTGAACCTCTACTGCTACAATGGTGCGAGGGAATAGCCTTTTCTCCCTGTCTTTGGCTATGCTGGGGGGCAGGAGGTCAGGGGGCAGTGGGGAGTACAGTGTGTCCGTTAACAGCACAAACTGAAACTGAACCTGCAGTGAAAAAGAGGGAAAAAATATCATATTTATTCAGTGGGACTGCAACTTATCTAAAAAATAAAATAAAATTTAAATAACTTTTAAATAATGATCATAAGGCTGACCTAAAATGATTTCAATGTACCTTTTTCTTCAGCTCCACACTAATGGCATTAGCCTCCTTGAGGAAAATTGCATTTCCCCAGAGCAGGTCTCTGAGAGAGGTGAACTGATAGAATCGCCATTTCCGGAAAGCCCAGAGGGCCAGTTCCGTCTCCCGCTTTGTCCACGGCACTGCAGTATCAAAATATGAACCTATTTTAAATGTGATGTCTCAGAAACATCTCAACTTTTTCTACATTTTTTAGTGATCGAGAACTTCATATAGAATATGTTTTGAGTTTGCAAACATATTACTGTATTTGATATATCTCAATCAGATCATACCCATGTCATTTAAACTGTTACCCACCTTCCTCTTCGGGTTCCTCCTCTTCCTCTGTAGTTTCTGGGTAATATCTGGAGTTGACCTGTCTCTGAAGAGCTTCCAGCTTACTTTCATAGTCCTAAACAAAAATAAATGTTAAATTTGGTTTAATTGCCAGCTTCTTCTGTTTTTTTTTTCTACCACTTATAGACTAATTAATTTCTTACTAGTCTGAAATGGCTTACCAGTCTCTGCTGTTCCAGAAGGTTGCTTGCTTCTTCTCTCTCCTTGCGGTACTGGTCCTCCAGCTCCTGTAACCTGTAAACGATGTAAGCATCAGAAAAAAGACACAAAAAATAGATATTGTAGCTGGTACTAATCATAGGTTGGTTGGTTTGCTTGTTTATCTGGTGTTTTTAGATGGGCTGTTTATGCCTTTTGATATAATTGTCATGGATGATAAAAAAAAAAAAGTAGGATTCATGATGTTTTAGGACCACAGAACTGACAGAAGTGCTACCTTTGCTCCATCTCTTGTTTCATGTCAATGCCTTGTTTCTCCAATAGCTCTCTCTGGGCAAAGGCCCAGTCCACCGGCTCCACAGGTGTGTCTGCACACGGGGTCCTCTCCCTCTCTTGCCGTGCTTGCTCTGGGTCATTGAAACGGAACACGTGGCTCTTGCCCATAATGATACGGTTACCTAAGATTACAGACGGGGTCACAATCTGGGTCTTACAGGCACCAAAAAAAGTGTTGTTCATCAGACTGAGCCTATTTTTAGCCTGGAAACTGACAAGCTACCTGATCTGAGAAAAGTGGGCTCTGTCACTCTCTTGCCGTTAACGTAAGTCTCTGCTCCTTCACAGGGCTCCAGGACAACCGTACCCTCTCCTGAGGCATTTGTAGTACTTGTAAATATACAGTGTTCATCTTTAATGAAATGGCCGCTCAGGACAATGTCCTGCCGACTGCTGGCATCCTCACGGCCGACCCTGCAGAGGAAAATATGGAGGCCATATGTCATCATGATAAAGGGAAACAGATACAGATAGAGAAATGCTGTGGGAAAATGCAAAATAGATATTGGAAAAAACAGATATTGATTAATACTCTTATAAAAATTCTAGTATAATGACTAGAGGTAACTTCGAAAGTACATGTCAACTTATTCTACTAACCCTAACACCTAAAAGTCTATTAATACTCTAATTAGAGTTAGTTGACATGTAGTGGCAAAGTTACTTATAGCTAGTAGAATGTAAAGTCTAAAGTGGACTATCAGAATCAAGTGTAACCCTAAAAGGCATTTACTGTACATTCAGTTAACCATTAATTATTGGCTTATTTCTGGTTATTTATCCTTCAAATGTTTGATAAGTTGTAAATAATGCTAATATGCCCTTAATATATGTTCAATATGTTCAGTTAATCATCAACTAGCTGTGTGTTAATGCTTAACAGCATAATTATGGACTCTTAAAATAAAGAACTACCAAAATATTTTTTATTAAAAATAAGATTTTTTTCCCCATAAATTTAAAAAGAGCTTTTAATACTTTATAATATAGTTATAAATGGTTTGAAATTTGTGTTTAATGCCATGCCAGCTACCATGACTATTTTCATGGCGAGTAACAAGTAAAAAAAAAAAAACTATTAACATTAGTTTACATTCATTTTAGTTAATGTATTAACATAAACAACTAGCATTATATCTTACAGCATTTATTAACCTTTGTTAATGTTTGTTGATAAAAATGTTTATGTTAGTTTAGTGCTTTCATTCATTTTAACATACAACTTTTGATTTTAAAAATGTATTCGTAAATGTTGAGATTAACTGATATTGATGTAGTGCTGTAGAAGTGTTGATCATTATTAGTTCATGTTAACTGATGTTGTTAACCAATGTTAACAAATAAAACCTTATTATAAGGTGTTACTGAAATTTTTTGTATATATATCTGTCCACAGACACTGTGCAATGTCTTTGCAGACCCCCAGTGGTCAATGGTCATAAATAAACAACATTCTTACTTGGTGATTCCATCTTTAATGTAGTACAATAAGCATTCAGACATCAGTGGATCTTCATTGAGGTTGACCAGGTGTGGAGTCTGAAACATTAAGAAGTGCTGGTTGAAGCATGTGACTTGACTAGCTTCCTTTTAGAATACACTAAACAATCCTCTAACCTTCTTTGGTGAAAAGACTCCAACGGTTCCTCCATCTTCCCTCATCGCCACACCCATTTCAGCTAAAAGTGCCTCCCTTAATGACAATAGATGTTTTTTTTTTTTTTACAAATGTACTAAGAAACTTGAATAATTTCAGACACATTTCAAGATAAGAGCCCTGCCAGGGGCCTCCAACCTTTCCATTCGAATGGCCTCAGTGCGGCGAAGCTTCTCTTCCCAAGTTTCATTGAGTTCTGCGATTATCTTCTCAGTTTCCTAGTTGGAAAAGAGGTCAATGTTAAAAAGATCAGCACTGGCCCTTATTAATTTATCAAAGCATCCATCCAGCCATCCCATCATCTTCTCGCTCACCTTCAGCCTCTCAATGGCTTCCTCGCTTCCCGGGCTGAACATGATCCGGTCATGCAGGCTGCTGATGGAGCCAGCTCGGCTGGACAGGGCAGAGAGTGAGGGGGAGGGGCTCATCCCTGTCATGGCATTGGTCACTGTGGAGAAATCACCCCTTTGATTGATAGCCTGGATGCTATTGATATTAGTCTTGTAACTGGACAAGTCTGGGCAACAAGTGGGAACGACAGGTCGGAGAGTCAATGGAGAAATTTGTGGTAAGAGAAAAAGGAAAACCATGGAAACAGAAAAGAAGGGGAAGGAGGAAGAGTAAAAAGTGTCAAACATAAAGCTCAACAGCTAATTAAACAGGTTATAAAGCTGCAGGGCGCAGGGCAGACGGCATCAATTTGAGGACTTCGGACATTGTTGTGTGTGTGTGTTTTTAAGTAATTCAGAATATCAAAAACATGATTATTAATTGATTTTCCCCTCATGCCTCAAATTCATTGTACCATGCTTGAGATAATGAGCATGGAGATGAACTGAACACTCAATGTAATACTGATCTGTGACTGCACAGACCACATGGATGACTACATGCCTGTGCTTTACATAAGAGGCAAATTCCAAGCAAAACTCTAGAGCGCCTCTGGACCATCAGAGCAGCAGTGTACAATTGAGTCAGAATAATACGTTTAATTTAAACTGATTAGATGAATCCACACAGCATAGACTTTGGTGGTCCAGAGATTCCCGCTTTGGTTATCGCAGGGGTCGGCAACATTACAAATGGTCAATATTGGCAGATACATGAAAAGGACAGAGGATTTATGATTGTTTTATGATTGTAATATTATTTAGTTGTTTATGTTGAAGCCAGAGTCCAAAATTAATACTCGTCAAGCAGCAAATATGAGTCTTTGGAGAGCAAATGTTGTATAATCTGAATTTGAATGGCAAAACAAAATAATATTTCAATATTAAATAATAAACTCATTGATATGTGATGTGTGCAATTCAAATTAAAGGCATGCTAATCTCCTATAAACCCCAGTTCATTAAATGTATCCAAAACTCTAAATGGCAACACATATGTGAAATATTAATCATATTAAAGGTTCACTCAAAAATAAAAATTTGTTTACTCATCCTCATGTCGCTCCAAACCTGTATGATTTTCTTTCTTCTATGGAGCACAAAGTGAGATATTTTGTTGGTAACCAATCAACATTGGACCCCATTGACTTCCACTGGGAAAAAATACATTTCTCAAAATATCTTCTTTTATGTTCAGCAGAAGAAAGTAATTCATATGGGTTTGGAATGACATGAGGGGGATCAAATAATGAAATCAAATAGTGATCTCTTTAAGCCATCAAAGCAAAAACGTAAGAAAAATCATGATGGATCAGATAGCGCAGTGCAAACCAAAAACTGACCCGTGCAACCCTAATAAATGTCTATCCTATGAGCTGCACAGTCCAGTTCGCATGGGTGACAAACTTTGGCACTGCTTTGTTTATTTTTGCTCTCAAAAAAATATGGCTTTATTACGAAAAAATAAATAAACTGGATTTCATATAAAAAAGAAAAAAAAGTTGCCGACCCCTGGGTTATTGTAAGCTGCGAAGCATTTAGAGTGCCAAAATACACACATTTGAGAGCAGATATCCCAGGAGCTTGTGCCCGATATGCTGAGAGAAACAGAGAGAGAAGACAAATCCTTCAGACACATTCCTAGAGCTTTCTGACCCTCAGGTTTCTGATCATGTATTTGTAGATAATGTTTGCTTTACTAGGATCATTGTCATGGCAGCATTTGCATTTGAGATGAAATTTTAAGTTGAGTGAAATGTTGTAACTCCTCAGTTAGAAATATATCACAAGTGACTCACTCTCAATGATGTCTCCAAGACCCTGAGCATAGAGCAGATCCTTCAGACGAGCCACCTCGTCCTTCAACTCACGCACCAGGCGGTTGTTGGGGTCTTCATTGATGACGGCGTTGCAACGGATCTGCTTGGCTCGGTCAGCATACCTGTGACAGTGATATTGCTTTTAACTTCAAAACAGCATCAGAACGTCCCAAACAGTTCAGTATTCAGAATCAACTGCTAAGGCATCAAATGACATACTGTAAAAAAATTCTTTATACTAATCACAACTCTGACTGAACACCTACATCAGCCCAGAAGAATGGCTGATTCATGTTCATTTTTATATTCAATTACAGATCATCAAGATGAGGGTGGTGATCATTGTTTTCTATAAAGTGCAACACATGCATATCTTTTAACATACCAAAAAAAGTGTGTATTAATTCATGACCCTAGGTTATTAGTCTAATATTCAGTAATGCCTTTATGGCATCATGAGGTTCTTACCTGAGTGTGCTGAGAGTCTCATCATAGTTAATATCAGCAGGGCTTAGAGCTGCTACCATGGCAGTGCGCGAGTTACCTCCTGAAAAATGAAAAACATTTTGACCTTCAGAAATGTTTTTGGACCATACAACAGTTAAACCGACCATGTTGACTGCAATATGAAATGCTTTAACTGATGGAGAGCAATGATTATTGTTAAGAAGTTGTGTGCAAGGTGCCTAAAGACTCGTACCGAGGTTTTCCCTCAGCAGCCATGTCAGAACTGAATCTCTGTATGGAATAAAGCTCTCAACTTTCTTCTTCTTCTTGTTCTGTAGGGAGAACAGAAGCCATGTCAATTGTCAAAGCTACAGCTATAATGATTGATTTTTAAAGAAAGATTAAACCGATCCTCACCTTGTTTGGTGCAGAGTCCTACAAAACAATAAAAGAAAATATTTTTTAAATGTTTACCGATTTTCACTTTTCTTTTAAGAACATTTCTATTTAAATTGAAAAACTTCTTACAATCTCGGCCAACGCAGAGATAACTTTGCCCAGTGTTGTTAAAGATTTGTTGATATTGGCTCCTTCCTAGAAAAGGGACAAAGCATGCACATTTAATCGATGCACTCATCTGAAATGACACATTTCATCAAAATCTGTTGAACTCAAAGTGACCCACCTTGAGTCTAGTGCCTTTAGCTCCAGTAGAATCAGCACGCTCACTTCCTGCCAAGTCTACCAAGCTGATTTTGCTGACCTGTTTGGAAACAGAAATGTTGTGTCTCAGAACGGTAAAGCGCTCTAATGCACATACCAGCAACTTCAGCAACTGACAAACTGCCAACATCCATCAGTGATGTTCGAACTGCAGAGTGTCTACTCACCTACTTTTGCATTCTAGTCTATTTCTAAACAGGCAGTCAGATTTTCACATACAGAACAATGCTAAACACTGCCATAAATGGAGGCTAGGTGGAAAAGGCTGAAGGAGAGGATGCGGTACCTTTTCAGATGTGTTCTCTGTCTCACCATCGTGTCGTTTCTGTGTGAAGATTATGTTGAATACAGCATGGGAGCGGCTGCTGGTCTCATTCATGTTGGTGGCCGCCACAGTCCTGAGAACAAACAGCATGGTAAGCAAAAGTTATGCAGTGGCGAAATGATTTGTTCAATTTCAGTACCAAACTTAAATACATTCTCTTTCCAAAAAAGTAAGGATTTATACTTCTTTTTAGATAAACTTCCTGAGGAGTCATGAGCGAGGATAGTACATCCTTCTCTCGTATCCTAAGGGGGTGAAGCTGGGATGCGAGGAAAGGAAATGAGAATGCACAAATAAGAAATGAGAAGCACCCATAAAAAGCCATGCTTTCCATTGCCATTATGACTGCTTCTTGTCATGACCTTTTGCCAGTTTCTTGGATATCACGTTTATTGGATTACTGTTTTTGCCTTGGTTGCATCTTTGGACTGTCTATTTTGTACACTGAACCTAGCCTGCATCTTTGACCATCTCTTTGCCTGTTGATTTGTATTTATTGCTTCAAATAAAACTTATGCAAAGGGATTCAAAACCAAAACCAAGCCTGAGTCCATTACAGAATACTTCAACAAAAATGAATCCAGCAGAGGTATCAAAGCTCCAGGCAGCCTACACATACCAGAGAGAGTTACTACAGGAGTTAAGGCCAACTCTTCAGCCTAGGAGCAGCCAACAAACATTTAACCCAGTACATTCAATCACTTCTGCCAACTAGAGCTGAACCGGTAAGGTTTGCACTACCTGATAAATTTAATGGCGCTGCTGAAAATTGCTGAGGCTTTTTATGTTCATTAAATGTTCATTTATGATGACTTCAAAGTGCTTTCAACCTTATTTCGAAGGGGATGAATGGAGAACTGCCTTCGTCACCACTATGGGGCACTATAAATACCAAATTATGCCATATGGTCTGGTCAATATATATGTGTACAAAATATGAGTTCCATAACACGAGCACTACGTTCTTGGGATACATCATCAGTCATCACGGTGTGGAGATGGACCTATCAAGTCAAAGCAGTCATCGAATAGCCACAGCCTACCACTATCAAAAATCTTCAATGATTTCTTGATTTTGCAAAGCTCTACAGAAGATTTATTAGGAATTACAGCATCATTGCAGCCCCTCTAACATCACTACTCAAGGACAAACCCAAGAAACTTCAATGGAATGAATCTGCTAACACTGCTTTTAACACCCTTAAAACCAGCTTCACTACTGCACCAATCCTCAAGCATCCTGAGTCTGACTCAAGACTACCCTTCACCACTGAAGTAGATGCTTCCAACAGTGGAATTGGGGCTGTTCTCTCTCAAATACATGGAACAACAGGCTGGTGGGCAGGAAGTACACATGTATGAATATACACATGTGCCTTCTATTCTAGAAAACTCATGGCTGCTAAAAGAAATTACGATGTGGGTAACAAGGAACTACTTTGTATGAAAGCAGAAATGGAGGAATGGAGACACTGGCTAGAGGTAGCGGAACATCAATTTCAAATCATTACCGACCATAAGAACTTGGAATACGTCAAGAGTGCTAAGAGACTCAATCCACAACAAGTCCGTTGGTCTCTGTTCTTCACCAGATTCCAATTCACAGTTATCTACTGTCCTGGAAGTAAGAACAGTAAAGCAGAAGGTATGACCTTATATCTGTCCAAAATAACCAAGATTCCACTCTCCCCTCATCAGTGGTTGTAGCCCTCATTCACTGGGACATCATGGAAGAGTTTCAATGGGCACAACAAACAGATCCTCCTCTACCTTCCTGCCCACCAACCAAGCAGTACATCCAACACATCCTACAACAAAGTGTGATCCAATGGGTACATACTTCTCTTAGCACTGGACATCCAGGTATTCAACAAACCATTGCCTTAATACCCAAATCATTCTGGTGGTCAGACTTAACTAAAGATGTTACCTCATACAGTATGTCAAGTCTTGTCCTGTATGTGCTCAGTCAAAAATCCCAGAGGAACTACCTTCTGAACTCCTGGAACCCCTACCCATTCCTCAGAGGCCCAGGTCCCATCTATCAGTAGACTTTGTCACAGATCAAATTTTACCACAATTCTAGTAATCACTGACCATTTTTCTAAAACTTGTCGTCTTTATCCACTGAAAGGCCTTCCCACTGCCAAGGAAAAAAACACTGCCTTGTTCCATCATGTGTTCCAGGTATATGGATTACCAGAGGACATTGTCACGGACTGGGGTCCGGGTATCAAGGATATGGCAGGAATTTTGCAAACAGTTGGACATTAATGTCACTTTAACCTCAGGCTACCACCCACAGGCTAATGGACAAGTGGAGAGATTGAACCAGGAGATCGGACGTTACCTCAGGCCATACTGTAGTCGGGAACAACAGAAGTGGAGTCAGTTTCTTCCATGGGCTGAATATGCCCAAAATTCACTAATTCATTCATCAACAGGACTCACCCCCTTTCAATATGTGCTGGGTTATCAATCTCCTCTGTTCTCTTCGTCTGATGAACCATCTACGGCAGAGAAAATGGATGACTGGACTAGAAGTAGTGAACGGGGGTAGGACAGTGCTCATGTGAGGCTTCAACGTGTCAACGTTTGGTCGCAAAGAATCCAGCCAGACCAGAACGTCTGACTTTCCACCCATCATCTGGCCCTGAAACCATGGAACCTGAACCTCCGCCACCCTTGGGGATTGATGGAGCACCAGCATACTTGGTAAAGGAAGAAGAGGGGATCCTTCCCTTATCCACAATTTCCACCAAGCTCACCCTGACCACCCAGCACCCAGACCAAGGGGATACCCCAGTTGAAGAATNATGGGGGGGGGGGTTCTGTAACATCTGCTCACTTGAAAACTGACTACACTCCATTTCTTCAACATTTACTGTTTGTTAGACATAAAGAGCCATGCTTTCCACTAACACTTTGCAAATTATTGCCAGTCTTACCTTACTTAAGAGTTCTTTCCATTGCCATTGTGACAGCTTCTTGTCATGACCTTTTGCCTGTTTTTTGGATATCACATTTATTGGATTACTGTTTTTGCCTTGGTTGCCTCTTTGGACTGTCTATTTTGTTCATTAAACCTAGCCTGTATCTTTGACCATCTCTTTGCCTGTTAATTTGGATTTCTTGCTTCAAAAAAACTTCTGCAAAACCAAAACCAAGCCTGGTTCTGTTGCAATCATGGTTTCCACAACAACATTAAGCAACACAACTGTTTCAACATTGACAATAATAAATGTTTCCTGAGCAGCAAATCAGCATATTAGAATGATTTCTGAAGGATCATGTGACACTGAAGAAGTAATGTTATGATGCTGAAAATGTGAAGTAATGTTATGATGTTGAAAATTCAGCTTTGCCACCACAGGAATAAATTACATTTTAAATATATTAAAATAGAAAGCTGTTATTTTAAATTGCAATAATATTTCACAATATTACTGCTGTAACTGTATTTTTTAATCAAATAAATGCAGTCTTGGTGAGCATATGAGACTTCTTTGAAAAACATAAAAAACTAGCGGCAGTGTAATTCAGAGATGCCCAATACAACACTTAAATTTGTCACCTGGCTTTGTTTCCAGAGTCCATAAGGTCCTGAATGTCATTGTAGGAAGTAACAGCCAGTTTTGATAGGTCCTCCACGTATGGCCCCATCAGAGGATGCTCTCGCACACGCAGATTCCCTTTGTTCTTTGGGTTCAGAAGGTCCCGCACACGCTCACAGTAGATCTCCATGTAACTCACCTAAAAAAAACAGAACCATTTTCTTTTGCTATACAGTTGTAAGAATTGTAAGAACAATGGTAAGAATGCAATTTAGGATGGTGTTGCTCTTACCTCAACCGAGTATGACATGTTGTTGTCATTATTGTCACTGATCTTGGTAAACAGGTCCTCACATAGCTGTCACAAAGAGATTTATTATTAAGAATGTGTTTCTGCAAACATGGCAGCATCTAAGCTATTTGCTACAATATCAAAGGCAGCGATGATGTCAATAACAAATGGTATTGTAGTATACTACCAGTGGGATGATGCCTTCTTGGTCCTTCTCTTGCTTGCCCATCATGGTATATGACTTTCCAGCCCCAGTTTGCCCATAGGCAAAGATACAGACGTTATATCCCTCAAAGGCATGCAGAAGCATTTCCTCCCCTATGTCTTTATAAACCTGCTTTTGGCATGCATAGTTCACATCTTCTGGCTGTTGAAGACAGAAACACATAGAGCACCAAAGAAAATCATCTTAAATGTCTCAAGAACATCCATCATCATGATCATAGTAGAATTAAAAATAGCAGCAGTGAGTTGCATAAGAGGCAGATTCACCAGTTAATGTGTCAAGAAACTCACCGTTGTATGTGACCAATAGGAATAGTCAAAGTTGAAGCTCTTGTTCTCTTTTGGCTGTTTTGGATTTATAATTGCTAGAAAGCAAACAGAACATGTCTATGAGAATAAATCTACAATCTAATGGACAAAACAACAAACTACCATACATTAAACTATTTCCCCATTTTCATTTCATTTCATTCATGATCAGACCTGAAATCTCTTATAGCAAAAGATGGTGCTAAAAATCTCATAATGAGGATAGAAGAACTTCCCTATTCCTGTAAATATATTTATACACTACTGTTCAAAAGTTTGGAGTCGGTAAGATTTTTTTTTTTTAAGAAATAATACTTTTATTTAGCAGGGCCGCATTAAATTGATCAAAGTGACAATAAAGACATAATGCATTTCTGTTAAAAATAAATGCTGCTTTTTTAAAACTTTTTATTCAAAGAATTCTGAGGGGAAAAAATAACAGTTTCCACAAAAATATAAAGCAGCTGTTAACTGTTTTCAACATTGATAATAATAATAAATGTTTCTTGAACAGCAAATCAGCATATCAGAATGATTTCTGAAGGATCATGTGACAATGAAGACTGGAGTAATGATGCTAAAAATCCAGCTTTGACATCACAGCAATAAATTACATTTTAAAGCTGCAGTCTGCGATTTTTGGCCCTCTAGCGGTTAATAAACAGAACTGCACGCGTCTTGCGGAAGAACATTGTAGCCGGAACTACTTTTCTCCGTGTATGTCTATGGCTCACGCAGTTACTGTGATACTCTGCGGCGGGTCCTACCAGTCCGGTCTGAAATAGTCTGAATATAAACACTTATTATAAGTGTACCATAATGATTCAGAGTAAGACAAAAACACGGTTTGGAAAATGGATTCATGTTGTACATTCTCATTATATAATTTTTTTACATTTACATTTAAGCATTTGGCAGACGCTTTTATCCAAAGCGACTTACATTGCATTATCCTATACATTTATATCCGAGTATGTGCAATCCCTGGGATCGAACCCATGACCTTGGCATTGCTAGTGCCATGCTCTAACCACTGAGCTACAGGAAAGCTTTTTTACATTTTGAACACAAAAAAAGTTACAGACAGCAGCTTTAAAATATATTCAAAGTGAAAACAGTTTTTTTAGATTGTAATAACATTTCACAATATTACTGTTTTTACTGTATTTTTGATCAAATAAATGCAGCCTGGTTGAGAATAGACAAAAATAATAAAAATCAATCAATATCTCGATGTAGTCATCATAACAACATACTGGTTATATACCCTATAAGGCCATATATGCATAATATAGGCATGTTTCAAGACAGATGAGTCTAAGGAAGCGCGAATCATGCCGTCCCTTGGGTTCTGAGAATGAGGTCATGAACCTCCCTGCATCCTCTCACCAGCACAAAGCCATGCAGTGTGTCTGACCTCACACTCTGCATCAGCTGACTCTGTTTTCCCACTCACACTACAGGCAGAACAACAGGACGGTTTACAGTTTTTGGAGCTGCTCTAGAAACAGGGGCTGGAAATGCCACAGAATTGGCCTGAAACTGTTCCTGAACATTTACAGCCAGGATCCAAAGCTTTTTGCTACATGGATTAGGAAAATCTAACCGAGACAAATATTTCTAACTGTTCATGAAATTATATTTTTCCCATTATTTTATTAAAAAACAATTGCACATTTTTTTATTATTATTGCAAGATTATCTTGCTGTTTTTCTTGCATATTAGTGACAAATAATTAGTGTTATTGTGGCATTCTCATACTGCATCATACTGTATATGCAAGGGTGCACATAACTTTTTTGGTCTGGTTTTCAAGGGAGCACCTGGAGATGTTGCTTGGTACTCAAATTTTACGCGACACACTTATCCTTAAAAGCTGTCCTCATCACTTTCCTCCTGACTGCGCTCCTCAATATCTTCTTTTCTCTCGAACATGGTAGATGATGATAATGATTTTTTATTTTACTTTATTTTACTAAAATCAATGACAGACAACAGCAAGAATATTAGGCTGCTCTCACTTTAAGAAGGAAAGCACGGACCGAATAACTGACACACATCACTTATGACATAAGTCGAGACAGGTATTTTAACATAATTTTGTGTGTATGTGTCCGTTCAAGCGAAGTAAATTAGTTTTGTTACTGAGAACCAAACAGTAAACCTGAAGTCAACAAATCTGGTCAGATGGTGACAGCACTCCCAATCAATTAAAGCTAACCTTTACCGAAAACAATAGCATGACCCCTTTGACATTTTCAAACCCATAAGCCTAGAGATGCAATATTTCCTCTCATGGGGGTGCTGATGAGAGACCATGGAAATAAATATTTCATTACAATCATAAATAATTACTACAGCACACTGACACCCATCTCTTACCCAAATGAGTTCAAATAATAATTGACAGCAAGTGAAAACAGATGTTTTGAAAGAGCACTCACTGGTTGTGTTGCCTGACATCTGGATAATACACTTGCTATCTTTTCCAATCTCTCGTGAATTGAAGGGACGGACCCTCACAGCTACTTTCACCGAGGCACCTGCCATGGTGTCTGAGTGCTGGGGCTTTGCTACTGCACAGGATCTGATGCGACGAAGCCCAGCCAGGAATCAGAGGCCACCTGCCACCTGTAGAGAATAAAACATTCTATGTGTGCATTCTATGTTGCAATCTCAAAAGAAAAGAATAGGAACATTTCTATCCTTTATATATGTGAAACTTACTTCACTATAGAATTAAGAGTGCAGTAAAGATGCATAAATGTATTAAGGCCTACACTTTAGATTTAGTACCTCAGCAATTCACTTCAAGAAATAATTAAGGAAAATCCCCATATATCTGTTCAGGATACTGTACTGGCTGAGCTACGCTATTGATAATCTAATTTAGGTAATGGAGCTCTCTGAGATCCAGACCCATGACTCATCAGGACTATCACATTCAGTAAATTACTGTACACTTGATATGGCTGTGTGAATTCATAACCTCTAAAACTGTAGCTGTAGCAAAAACAGGCTAACAAACTGGTTTAGGATGCATATGTGCACATTTATTAAAAGAACTAACAAACAGCCTGTTCAAAACATCTGTTACAATGACCTATACATGCTGCAAATCAAACTCTGGGTTAGTGACATCTCACTTCAACAACTCTGTACAAGACACTATGACATCTCACATAACCCATTTAATATCAGCCCATCTGTGGATATAGTCTTTTAATCCATTTAAAAGACTGACAAAAAAATTGTGTCAAAGTTATCGCCTAAATTATTTCATGCTACAAAATATATCAGGCTACAAATCATGGTTTAAATCTAAATCATAATGATGGATTAGAAAAATTGTCCAAACAACCATACTGAACCATTCCAAAGAACCAAATTTACTTCAGGTGCCTCGATTTAGAAATAAACTGAAAAATAGACAGAAAATGATGCCTATTTCAACATTTAATACGGAAAATTGTCCTATTCATTTACAGTTGAATTTAATTGGCAACTTCATGTACATAGCCTACCTATATCCCTTGTCAAAAATAAGTGAAATATTGAAAATGAAAAATAAAATGTACTAAAACAAGCTGTGGGTAAATTTGTAGATTTGTCTACAGACTGTTCTCTATCCAGAAAAAGACTGGGCTACGTGCCATCCTTCGAGTGGAAAATCATAGTTAGCTATGTTTGTACACAATACGGCGCATTGAGCAAATGTTATTCGCACATATAATCCTCGTAGAATCTACTGAAAATGGCTGCCGACTGTCAGCCAATAGTCATGAATAAGCTGTGATGGACGGGCATTTGCGTCAGCTTTAGCCCACCCGGCAAAACAAACGCAATGAAGCCGTTTCAACGGGCACTGAGCAAACCACGGATGACAAGCGGATATCCTAAACAAGGTTATCATATACAAATATGTATTCCATCTGTTTATATTTAGAGCTGCCTCTGCGTAGATGCTGTGATGCGGCAGTAACACCCCATATACACTGCTAGAGACGCAACATATAAGAACGCTCCCAGTATTCAACGAAACTACCTACACAATTATAATCGACATCACTAGTTTGCATTGTGTATGCATTGTATAATCGAGAATTACAATAGGAGCGTGTCTCGTCGCGGAAGACTTGGGGTGTTAAAGAAGTGTGACGCCTCTGTTACTATGGCAATATTTTCTCAGAATCTTTAGTCCAGAGCAAAATACAGGCAAATATACAGAATTTCCGTATATTATATTAAATTAAATACGTAAATCGTTTCACATACACGTACTGTATATAGCCTACCCTCCCTAACGCACCTCAAAATAAAATAATAATTCGCCACGTCGTTACATACAGGCCTATTTATACAGAAGGCATTTCACTTAGTAATTATCCGTTCAGTCTGACCGGGCTTTGAAATTGACAACATCTGAATAATGAAAAAGGCCCCGATTTCATGTCATGGCCTCACCCTAACAACATAAACAGCATCCTTCAGCACTGTGGCCAATCTCCGAACTGTCAATACATAGGCCTAAATACGACTGAATAAAGCAATTAACCTACACATTAAATGTCCTTTGATATCCAATAATAATAATGCTATTTATGAGTATACATGCTAAAATAGTATCATTATAGTACAAGATCAAATTTGAACAAATAATTCTATATCTATCTTCTCTGTGAATACAGTTCCCCTTTCCTTAAAACATCTATCTCGATTTCTTTTATTTTTTGCTTACTGTTTTGTATTTCAACAGCCTCTGTGTGGCTTTCCAGACAAAACAAGAGTGGAATAGGGCACCACCCTCTTTAGTCTCATAAGAGACATAAAAAACACTGGTTATAAAATACACAAATCACACAGACAATAATTAAGATTTCACTCAACTGATTCCTGATGGCAATATCCTGTTGAGATTGCGGAGAGCAGTGGGTTATTCCATCAAGTCTGCTTCCATCCGCCGTCTTCTTCCTCACCCAGTTGTTTTATTTTTTCCTTTAGGCTTTCAGCCTCTCCCTAGTTCAGCAACATCAATGCAGGTGGAGCCCCCCCTGGCAAGACCATCAGACTGAGGGAGTCTGGTTTTGCAGGGCCTGGTACGCAGTGGTGCATCAAGAAGGGCCAAGCAGAGGGAGGGGTTAATGGACGTGGGGATGTGTTGAGAGAGAGCGTTTCTTCAGACTAACACAAAATGGCTCTTATGGTGGAGCCAAGGATGCTGATCAGCCGTGAGCCGCTGATGACATCATCAGTGTGGGAGCTAGCGGCATTGATGCAGCACAGGGAGTGGGAGGGAGGAACGGAGGGAGAGAGAGAGAGAGAGAGAGAGAGAGAGGGAAATGAGAGGCTGAGAGCCACAGACAGAAAGGAGGGGTGTGATAACAACATCACAGGAGGCTGTTAAAAAAGACCACGGTCATGGATTTGCTTCCGTGTCCTCGAATATAAACCACAGTGTTAAAAGCTCAAAGAGCTCATTTCAAATTCCAAGCCTAGCCGGCAGAATGTGTCTCAGCATGCACAGCACAGACTCCTCTCAATGAACTCATTATGAAGGGTAGAGGGCTAGATAAGCTTATGCAAGGAGACAAACAAATTAGGGTTACTTAAAAAAGGACTAATAATAACTTTTCTGGTAAATCACAAAAAAATCATGTCTGCTGTTCACACAAGCAAGCTTTCTGTCTTTTTTACCATTAAGAAACCCTTCACACATCAGAAGGTGAAAGCTGTGATGGCAATAATCGGAAATCACCTTTAAAGTCGGCATGAAACGGAAGTTGTGAAGTATTTTCCTCCCTACTGTGACGTATATTCGAGTATAAAGGCTTCTGGAACAAGAAATAATATAGGGAGGGACTTGATTTTGTCTATCAGGAACTGATTGGATCATTGTGGATCTCATGTCAATGACAGGTTGTGAGGCATAAGGTTACTGTGAGATATAAAGTCAATGAAGTTGCAATTGTGAGATATGAGGTCATGTGAAATATAAAATCAAAATGATGACTAATAAAGTTGGAATTGTGAGATATGGTCACATTGTGAGATATAAAATTATGAGAAATAAAGTTGCTGTTGTGACATATAAAGTCAACATTCTTAGAAATAAAGTTGCAATTATGAAATATAAGGTTGTATTGTGAGATTTTAAGTCAAAATTGTTAGAAATAAAGTTGTAATTATGAGATATAAAGTCACATTATGAGATGGGAAGTATTTTTTTATACTCTGGAGCAGAAATGGGCTTCCATAAGGAAGAGCCCATCAGCTCATGCCATTATCTGCATACAAAGAATATTGTCATCATTAGAAAAGTAACTTTTTAAAATCTGAATAAAAAAATAAAAATGGGGTAAGGTTTTTTTTTCTTCAGCAAGGATGCATTAAATTGATCAAAAGTGAAAGTAAAGGCATTTATAATGTTACAAAAGATTGATATTTTAAATAAAGCTTTTGAAATTTCAACCATCAAATAATCCTGAAAATAATCAACTATTTTCAACATTGATAATAATAATAGGAAATGTTTGAAGTAATAAGAAATAAGAATAGACTGAAGAATAGGCTGATGAAAATACAGCTTTGCCATCACAGGAATAAATTATATTTTACAATATTTTTGATCAAATAAATGATGTCTTGGTGAGCATATAGAAGACTTCTCTCAAAAACAAACAAAAAAAATCATACATTCAAAAGTTTGGGTTCAGTGTGTTCATAAACTATATTTTTTAACATCCATGTAAACTTCTTTGATAGCTGTACAAAGGAATACCTGGGGCAATATATACATTTTTTACTCTGACGCAAACATAAGCAAGAAAATAAGTTTTTTAATTTCTTTTGAATATAAATCTATTGTACTAAAGACAAATAAAAATGACTGAAATAGTTTTAGCAGAACAGCCCCATCTACTGGGCAGCTGACATCATTCTGCTCACTATATTACACAAGTGAATGTCAATTTAATGACAAATATATACTCTTTTTTTTATATATATTGGCTTTTGAATCGTAGTTGAATGGGGTCAAGGTCATCCATGTCTCCATTAGTCAATAAGAATTACATCAAGGTACATGTCTTGTCTTTCACAAAAGCATTGCAAGAGAATCTCTCTTACTCTGGCCAGTCAACTGGGTGTTGAGCCCCACCACAGTGCAAAGGGCACACAAGGGTAAACATTGCGTTTCCACTTATTTACTGTGTAGACTAATTATTTACTGCAGGATAAGTGATGGGGACCAGTACTCCGGTCAAAGTCCCTGCTCTGACATCAGCATCTGCTTCCTATGACACACGACTGGTGTGTTTTTGGAGAATCACTGTGTTCTGATCAGGTCGTTTTGTACAGAGTAAGCATTTTAGTATGGGAACAGCACAATCTATTCATGTTAACGCTTTGCTCATACACAGTTATATAAATATTGTCAAATTAAATATAGCTGAATATTAAATATATTAATCATATACATAATTAAAATAATAAAATTAGCATTTAGCTACTGGATGCATTAGAAATGAATGATTCAAATGCAAATAATGAGAAAAAAAAACTTTTAGACAGATATTACATATTTATTAAGTCTTAATATTCAGCTGTGAAATTTTTCAGTATTTCACAGACATTTGTTAAAACAATTGACACTTTTTAATAGCTTCTTTTTACAAAAAAAAATTGAGAATCAAAATAGTAAAATTGCTCTTGTAAACTGAAATAACAGAATTACAATGAATATGTGCACCAGCCATGTCTACATTAACATGCTCTGTAGATCTAATAGCATGTGCTGCACTGACCATATGAGGGACAAATGAAATGTGAGTTGGATGTATCGGTGTGTTCATGTGTTTGTTTACCTCAACCAATCGACTGTACTGAGAAGTGTACACTCCTCCACTGAGCTGGTAAACAAGTGGACAATGAATGAATCAATAGAGCACCTTGTATACTAGGATGCAAACAAAAACTCACTTTTAACTTTTTATCTGTTTGATAAAACAGTCATTTATAGGCCTTACGTACTTTACATATTTCTCTTTACCTGAAGAGGGCAGACATTACTATAGTTTCCAGCTAACTAAACCAGCATCAAACTCACTCTAAAAATATGAATAAATATAGATTAGATATTCATTCAAAATATACAGTACTGCTTTTAATTCATTGACTAATCGACTGCAACATTTTTTTCTCTCAGTACAGCGCCGTTTAACTGTGAAGAAGTTCAGATAAACACCTGTGCTCTGTTTACGTACTTTTGTGAGGTCTCAGGAAACTAACTAAGGTTAAAATATTGAATCAAAGGACGAAATAAACATACAGCCTTACATAATACAGGACAGCTTCTCGGTCATTAGGATTCTACCACCCTTTGTTGTTTTGTTATGCTGTTCAGAACATCCCTCATATCTACCTCTGGACCGTTATACCTTGTTTGGAAGATGAAGGGCGGGGGCATTTTTTGCCAAAAGCATGACGCATGTTGCTCTGTGTTCCAGGGGTCAAAGACCCGTTTGTTTAAAATGTTGGACAAACGCAAAGCTTTTTCGTTCAAACGAACTGCAGCGAGAAGAAACATGATGCCGAGGACTGTCCTGTCCAGATGCGCGCGCTTGGCAAAGCAGGTGCCGTTGGAATGCGCGCGGTCCACTAAACACAGCGTCCACCGCGGGATGTCCTCTGTGACCATCCCTCCACCGGCGTGCATGCTCCGGCCGCTCGAGGCTCCATTCCGGTACCTGTTCGGACCAGGGCCATCTAATGTGCCGCCTCGTATTTTAGCGGCAGGAGGGAGACCTATAATAGGTCATATGCACTCAGAAATGTTTGAGGTAAATTGTGCGTTTTTGCACCAACGCATTTTACAACTTTGATATGGGTCGTTGTTTAAAAAAAAAAAAAAATCTAGTTTAAAACACGTACAAAGTTCTTAGAAATGTAATAGGACTTAAGGTTGCACTTTATTTTACAATACTTACCTAAGAAAGTACTGGTTATTACAAGCTAACTTCATGGGTTAAGGTTAGTGTTAGTACCTTGTTATACTAATTACAGTAACTGGTGATTAAAATATTTAATGACCATAAAAATGCATATTTCAGGTGGTAACAATTTAAGCATTTTTTTTTTTCAAAAAACAATTTCAAATATTTTAAAAAGGTAAAAAACTTCAAATATTCATATTAAAAACGTGTCTTTTTATATTAAAAACTCAAAATATGTTAAGTTGAAATATTTAATATTTTATAAAAAAAATATTTTAAATACTATAAATATTTTATCAAATTTAAAGAAAAATATAAAAAAATAAAATGAAACATGCCAAACTACTTACGCCAACATTTAAAAAAAAATAATATCAGCCTGTAAAATACACTTTTGGACAGATTCTATAGACTGCTTCACATTATTTACCTGTGTTTTAATTTTATTTAAAGAAATATCAAAATATTCAAGTCATTTTAATGCATTTTTAAATAATTGATTCATAGATCTGAGCTGACTTTGTGGAAACTATTAAACTCTGATGTTTTGAAGAATCTAACAGTCAATGCGCATCTTTTGTTGTAGATTATGAATGATATCAAGAAAGGAATCCAGTATGCTTTTCAGACCAGTAACAACATGACTCTGGCCATGAGTGGCTCTGGCCACACTGCGATGGAATGTGCCGTGTTCAACATTGTGGAGCCTGGAGAAAGTGTTCTCGTTGCCGTCAATGGAATCTGGGGAGAACGAGTCGCAGAAATCGCTGAGCGAATGGGTATGAATCAAATAATAAAGATTTTTTACAGAACGGGCAGACATTATCTGTTAATGAGAGCACACTTTATTTACATCTTTCTTTACCCAGGTGCAAAAGTTCACACCTTGGCAAAAACACCTGGAGGATATTTTACTAATGCAGAAATTGAACAGGTATAACATTTACTTCAATTATAAATGATGTTGAGACAAGTTTCCATTGCATATTGTTTCTATTATGGCCACTGTAAGTTATATGACTAGCAAAGCAAATCTCTGCTCTATAACCAACATTTGTCATTCTACAGGCTCTGGCTAAACATAAGCCAGTTCTCTTCTTTCTCGCACATGGAGAGTCATCAGCTGGTCTGGTGCACCCAGTGGACGGCATTGGGGAAATGTGTCACAAGTAAGAATATTCTACAATCATTTAGCTTAATGTGTGACTTCTATTGACCTTTTTGTTTGTAAATTTTTTCATGATTCTGTTTGACCCCAAGTACAAAAACATGAATAAACGCAATGATTTTTTTTTTTTTTTTTTTTTTACACATGCAAGATTTTATGATTGGTGCACACACTATAGAGATCCACAAATGATCCACTGTCAGGAGTGTAAAACAAAATGTAATATCTGGCTACTGGGTTTAAACGAGGTCCTCGAATATGTTAAAAGAAATGTAAAGGCAAAATTAAGTTTACGATTAAGTAGTTTTGGTAAAAATAAAAAAAGTGTTCTAAGAATTTTTTAAGATAAATGTCTGTATTGTCCACTGATGTGCTCGTGCATGGTTTTGTCTATACAGATACAACTGTTTGCTCTTAGTGGATTCAGTGGCGTCATTGGGAGCTGCACCACTTTTAATGGACCAACAAAGTGAGTGGAGGACCATTAGATCATGTGCATATTCTAAATCTCTGTGTAATTCAACCATTTGTGTTCTACATAATGAATCATTTTTTTTGTAGATATTGATATTCTGTATACTGGATCCCAGAAAGCATTGAATGCTCCACCCGGCACAGCACCAATTTCATTTAGCGAAAGAGCATGGTGAGGAGAGACTTGTAAATAAATACGAGTATGTTTCCGCACACATAGAATCATTCTAACAGTTAGTGGAAACCACTAATGTTATTTATTTCCCCTCAAATGTGATATAGCCACAAGATGTTCAACAGGAAAACAAAGCCAGTATCCTACCTCCTTGATATGACCCATTTATCCAATTACTGGGGCAATGATGGCAAGCCAGACAGAATGTAAGCATAGCAAACACAAACTGTTGCTTTTGCGAGGCTCAATAGAGGACTGAGTTAAGGATTGCGTAAAACTAACTAAACTATGTTTCAGATATCATCACACAGGACCTGTGTCTGGGTTTTTTGCCCTGAGGGAAAGTCTGGCTATCCTTGCTGAAACGGTAGGGCCTGGATATTTTTTTTTTTCTCAAAGTAAACATTTAACACCTGTTCATAATACTCGTAGATGTTGGTTAACCCCTTAGTCCCTACTGCTTGTTTTCTCAACTATGTATTTTTCTTTAAACTATAACAGGCTGGGTGCTTAGACTTATGAATTACATGCACTGCCATTCAAAAGTTTGGGGTTGTTGTTTTTTTTTTAAATGCTCCCCAAGGCTACATTTATTTGATCAAAAATACAGTAAAACAGTAATATTGTAATATATTATAATTTAAAATAATTTCTATTTGAATATATTTTAAAATGTAATTTATTCCTGTGATGGCAAAGCTGAATTTTCAGCATCATTACTCCAGTCTTCAATGTCACATGATCCTTCAGAAATTCTAATATGCTGATTTGCTGCTCAAGAAACATTTCTTATTACCAATCCTTATCAGGATTATTTGATGAACAGAAACAGAAATCTTTGTAATAATATAAATGTCTTTCCTATCATTTTTGATCAATTTAATATGTCCTTGCTGAATAAAAGGATTATCTTTTAACAATATCAATATCTTACTGAGGCCAAACTTTTGAACGGTAGTGTATTTGTTACAAAATATGTCTGCATAGGCAGTAGGCAGTCAGTACATTTGGTTTTTAATGAGTAGTATGTGATACCATGAGGTTAATAATTCTAAAATCCCTGCTCAAGGGTCTTGAGAAATCATGGAGGCATCATGAAGAAGTTGCAGAGTATCTCTGGAAAGGCTTGCAAGACCTGGACTTGAAGCTGTTTATCAAGGACAGGGTAACTTTGTGTTGAATTCACTTACTAATTCTGAAAATAATAATATACCCTAAAAGAGAAAGCAGTTAAACTATATTCCCATATCCAAAGGATCTGAGATTACCCTCAGTCACCACCATTGCCATCCCCGAGGGATATAACTGGAAGGAATTGCTGGCTTACATCATGAAACATCACCAAATAGAGTTCACAGGGGGTCTGGGGCCCTCTGTTGGCATGGTGAGTAAAAGTTAGTCAACATAACATAAGTGTATGACAACGCATTCAACTACATGGCTGAATAATTATCCTCTGAACTGATTTCTAGGTATTGCGGATTGGACTCATGGGATACAACTGCAACAAGGCCAATGCTGCGAAGGCTCTTGCAGCTCTGGAAGACGGCTTGAAGCAGTGTCGAAAGGCCAAAGCCTAAAGGCTACCTGTTTACTTTTGCAATTTCTTATGGTGATGCTTGTAGTGTGGATATTACACATTAATGTAAAGGAAGAGCTATTATATATGGTGTTTTCATAACGGCTGGTATAATGGAGAAGAATTTTAGCTGATTAGAAATTGTGCCTCCATATCAATCAAAAGCAGCTGTTCTGAACAGTTTTTCTCAATGTCCTTTTTAACGTTTCGACAAGCATCACTCCAGCACTTGAATAACCTTCATAAAAACATTACTGAGAAATAAATCATTCATATAAATTCAACATTTGAGTTTACAATGTGAGTTTAGTTACACAGTAAACAGGATGTTCACACCATTGTGTTATTGACTGTCTTAACTGAATTTACTCTCCTTCAAGAAACTGAGAAACATAATGCCAAAAACTAACAACTTTCACCAATATTTAAACTGGTGATAAAAATAAAAGTAGTGCTCAGGCATTTCCAGACTAAACAACAGTCCCTGAAACTCAACAACAACAAAAATACAGACATTTACATTATTAAAATTACAAAAAGTGCAACATTTTAATGAACAAGAAGCAAGAAAAAAGCTTGAGGAAAATAAAAATATTCCAAAATCATCTTTGGATATTTACAACTCAAAATACTGCCAGAATCATTCCAACTTTTCTAAACGTAAACCAACCAGATAATGCAACATTTTCAAGATTCTCCCCCAAAGTGCCTTTTCACTTTGGCTGCTGGGAATGCAGTACTTAACTGCACCAAAAAGTACTGCTGAAGCATCTCCATCCACACAAAGGTCATTTTGACCTTTCCCTCCACATCCTCGTACACGATGATGAACTGCTCACCTTCGTATTCCAAGTCTACCGCTCTAAGTTTATTGGCCATCTTGACAGGAGAACTCACACACCAGAAGGGACGCTGAGCCTCATCCAGAACTGTCAGAGTCATCATACAGCAACGCTTGAGGGGTGGAGCAAGTAAACACTGTTACTTTTCGCATCCCAATTCCTCGATTTAAAAGGAATATTTAAGATATGCAAAATACATAATAAACAGTGCACACTTGTATATTACAATGCATACAGTAAGTCTTCAGCATTTTGCTTTGTCTATGTTCCCCATTCACACAGTGTGATACCTACCCATCTATTTATAGACAATATCCTAAGAATAGCATGCCAGAACTGACTGACCAGTCAGTTCCAGAGAGAAATGAAGTCTAAATAAAGTGGCCAATGAGTGCAAGAATCCGGAATGAATCATAGGTACCTCAACATCTCCCTGCACTCCTTCTGCTTGCCATGGGAGGCTGATCTTTGCCACAGGCTTGTGCTCAGGCACATCAGCCAAATTAATGGCGATTAACTGCACATAGTCCTCTTGAAACGGCACTGTAAAGCACAAAAACAATGTGCAAACACTCACATTATTCATATTTTATTTAAATATCAAAATGTTGATCATAATTGGTTGAAAATAAATTTAATTAAGTTTTCATAAAATAAAATGAGTTTACGGATATATACGCTTTGAGATTAAATTAAACGAAACAATTAAATTCAATGTGTCCATTTAGATTGTAAAAAATGCCATGCGCATATAAAAATATTGAAAATATAAAAATATTATAGAAAATACTATTTAATGATACATTTGATATGTTTTAGTGGTAAACCATGATGATTAATTGTAATAAAACATTAAAATTATAAACAATTATATCATTTAATTTTAAATATCAAAATGTTGATCATAATGTGTTGAAAATGAATTAGTTTAGTGAAGGTTGATTTAGCACACAATTATATATTTACCTCTGCTGGTGTAGAGTGGGGAGAAATGCTGACACATGATTCGCCGAACTGGATTGTGAAGCACAATGTGCAGAGTGTATCCGTGGCGTCCACAGTCAGGGTCTGCAGCAGTGCCACCCGTGGGTATGTAGGGACTATTGATGTGAATGCAGATACTTTACATGTTAAGGGACTATGCGTTAACTTTAGCAGCATATTAAATAACTTTAATGCCTATTAAGAGTTCAGTACCAAAATCTTGACCCAAGGAGACTTCTTTCAATCAGTTTGTGGAAGTGTAGGTTGACCATGATAAAGGCAATTTTCCAATTGCCCTGCAAACACCACAGATGAACATAAAAGAAAAAAACAGATAAAACATCCATATAGACGTGATGTTGAATAATGTTTGCAATAAAGTTTATTTTATTAAAAAAAAAAAAATGTATATTAGGTATGCACCAATAAGCCAATATAGATCATTATTTTCATGTTATGGCTGATAATGATTAAAGGGCTGATATTAAAATTCTACACTATTTTGTCTTAATTAATGAAAACTAAAATCAGTAATTTAAAATGTTGCAAGTAAATATAGGCATCACAACATTAAAAGGTACAATTTGAAAAAAAAATTAACATTCATTTTTAGATTTGCAACAGATTATATTTAACAGTGTTATTAAATTATCAGTTAGAGCTGTATGATTCTGGAAATTGAGAATCATGATTTTTTTGTTTAAAATAGAGATCTTGATTCTCCCACGATTCTAAATAGACAACTACACAAAACGTGATTTACTAGAGGTTCTGACAAAATGTTTGTCTATTTAAAAAAAATAATAATTAATTTGAATCGATTATTTTTTTCAGTTTCAATCAGTTTGAATGAATGATTTAATGACTCATTCATTAAGACTTAAAGGGGTCATAAACTGAATTTTTTTTTCTCTGATGTTCACCTATAAGGTTAGCAAGATTTTTAAATAAAATATTTTTTTTTTTTAAATCCTAATTTAGAAGTAATAAGCTATTTTCTATCCTGTTTTTGACCCTCTCCTTCAAACACTCTGTTTTGATGGGCGTCACATTCAAGAGTCGGGAGAAATAATAATAATAATAATACATTTAATTTGTAATGCACTTTTATATTTAAACAAAATTCCAAAGTGCTACAATTTAAAAAACAAAAGAACAATGAAAAAGGTTAAAAATCAACCAAAAGCTCTGCTAAAAAAGTGGGTAAAAAGTTGGGCTGAGCAGAAAGCCTGATCTCCCATAGTACAGATCTTGGTCCTGGGGGTTTCAGGAGATATGCTGAAACAGAACAAAGGGTAGGTGTAGAGGTTTGTGGAGTGAGGAGTTCCTTGAGGTTGGGGGTGTGGGAGGGGGGCATTACCATGGATACACTGGTGGGTGAAGAGGGAAACCATGTATTAAATCCTGAATGAGACAGGGAGCCAATTGAGTGATTTGTTTGATGTGGGCCTCAAATGTCAGATGAGAGTCCATTTTAACACCCAGGTTGGTAACTGATGTTGAAAGTGGAATATCCTGGCCAGAGAAGGTAATGCTGGTAATGACAGATGTCCAGACTTGGTTTGGAGTGCCGACTAGGTTGGCTTCAGTCTTGGAGCTGTTTAGCTGCAAGAAGTTGCTTCATCCATGCCTTTATCTCCTCCAGGCAGGTGGTCAAATTGGATGAAGAGGGGGTTGAGTTTGTCCTGATGTAGAGTTGAGTGTCATCAGCATAGCAATGAAAAGAAATTCCATGCCTGCTGGATTTCGTCCTCCACATATAAGCTTAATGAAGCCTGAACCTTGAATAGCAAACAACTCTTACACCGGTTTCACACTGCAAGCTTGAGCAGCGCGTGAGCAGTGTGTGAGAGTAACTACATCGTCACTGCAGCTGCAGAGACACGCGAGTATTCACACTGTAAGCGTTTGTACAGCATCACAGCAGGATTTCTTAAAGACAGCTATAAATTTGTTTTTATAAGTTGGTCATTTATAAACTTGATAGTCTTGAAAGTTTTTTAACATGGTAAGGTGTACAATATTCGCATATAAACATAAAAAAATAAATAAAAGCCTCGTGTTATCCATTGCTGCACACGAATGAGGTAAGCTTTGTGTTTTACATCATCTGCCGCGTGCACGTTTACAAGACAGCAAACTCGCTCAAAAAAGACAGCAAACTCGGGTTTGATTTGGGTGTGCTGCAGCCTATATATCTGTCTGTGTAATAAATAAAAGAATGTTTATATATCATATTTTCTGACTAGTTTAGTTTTTTTATAATACACCATACTTTAACCCAAACTGAATAATTAAAAACAAGTTTAAATGGGTAAATCTTCTATAAATATTTTTGATTCTTAAAATTTTCTTTTCTGACATACTCAAATTCTTGTTAAAACACACTAGACATGCTTATTCAATGCATTTTGAACACTTTGTGTGAAATTATATTTATTTTGTCCATCAAAAGTGTGTTTTCACTTTAATTGAGCGTCAGCAGCTCAGCAAAAATAGACAGCGCCGAAACCCCCGCTTCACTGCTGCTCACGCGACGCTCCTGCTCCGGGTGTGAATGCATCCATTGGTCTGCTGACGCTTGCAGTGTGAAACCGGCGTTACCGCACGTACCGCAAAAGATTTAATAATGGTGGTTGAAATACAATGCTGCATGTACTCAACCAATTGGCATGTTCAACGCCCAAGTCCAACCCCTGAAAGTTCGAAACTTTGAAAAAGTACTACCTCACGAGCAGATACTTTCTGAGGGGGAAATTTTTACCCGGAACTTCATTTAGACCCTAGTTTCCTGGGGTCAAAACCCCCCCCAAAGTCCCTAGTTCCTAGGGAAGGTTCCTGCGGTGGAAACACGGCTTTAATCTTTCTTAAGTGATGCAATCTTTATATGAAGCATCAAGTCACTATCAAAACGCTACTGTAGACATCAGTGTTTATATCTGAACTATAAACTCTTATAATAATTTGAATTATTGTAACATGCAAATAATAATACTGTGTGGCTGAAAAGTTGTTTGTGAAGCTGTTTCATACCTATACATGACAACTGCTCACTCCGGCTCAGCGGCAGTGCCAAAACAGATCTGAATGTTTGCTGTGATCATACTTGTTAAAGGTTTAATAGACACAGGCGAATCATTGTCATTTAGGAATAAGATCGCATGGGTGTTTGAATCAAGATCAAGATCTTTTAACGATTAATTGTGCATTAATCGTGCATCTAAATGTAAAACAGGAAATGCACAACTAAATATCCAATATCAACCAATCTGATACCAACCAGTAAAAAAAACAAAAAAACCAATACGATACAGAAACACTGTACTGAATTGTGCATCCCTAATATATTGAAATTGTTTAAACTTGGCTAAATAGATCAACATACCCGCCAGACTCCGACAATGATGCCCTTATTCAAATTCAGCAATTTCACAAGCTTGTCAGCACCAAGGTATGACCAGGGTATACTTCTACTTAAACTTGTCTTGTGAATCAGAGAGCGCCACCTTGGCCTACACATTAAAGACATTAGTCAGATAAGTCTGTAAAAGTATAAGCATATGTTTGCTTCTGATTTTTCAGCTGTTTCTTACTTGTCTCCTGGACCTGGTAGGGCTGGACACATTATTCCATGAAGCTGCAGGCCCTCAAGACTGCTCATGTACGGCAAGACACCATGGCTCCAGAACACCGTAACCGAGGAATCTTCGAAGAAAATGTGTGACTGCTTATGGACACTTTCGCGTCCATTCTTTTTTGTGAGCGTGATCTCCCACTGAATGTGTAACCTCCTGTAAAAAAAAAGTAACAAAAGATGTAGTTCCTCATTTGAACTATGGACATGTTCCACTTACATCCTACAGATGCTTTAGACTTGACTAATAATCATTTTGACCAATATATTGGTAACACTTTATTTTACAGTGTCATTGTTTCATATGTTACATGCAGTTACTATAGTAATAACTATAAATTATGCATAGTAACATGCAACTAACCCTAAACCAAACCCTAATCCTAACCCAATGGTAAGTACATGTAGTTACTTAATATTTCTCAGTACTTAAATGTACATTTACAGAGTAACAAAGACACATTAAAATAAAGTGTAACCAGATTTTTTTTTTTTAAATGTTTTTTTTTTTTAACCCATTTCTACTTCAATTGATTTATTTGATTTAAGTTTAAAAATGCATTTACTTTTTATTTGTCTCTCGTATTATAACAAGAGCAATATAGCATAGCAAGACATATCTCAAAACACGTGCCTTGCTATGTTATATATGAGGCATCCCAAAACAAAGGAAGTAAATGAAAGGAAGTAAATGAAAGGAAACAATGAAACTCAATGTTTGACCATTTAGATTGTAAAATCGTAGAAATACAATGGCGTGTGTACAGTAGTTGCCAAAAATGATGTCCGGAGGGGATACCCTACAGGTTCAATGAAACGATCAAAGTAGAAGGACAATATTTTATTTTTTTTTTTATATTTTAAATGTGAAGGAAAAACAAAACACTAAACTTGGTTAAGGTACACTATATTGCCAAATGTATTGGGATACCCCTCCAAATCATTGAATTCAGATGTTCTAATCACTTCCATGGCCACAGGTGTAAAAAGAAATCAAGCACCTAGGCATGCAGACTTGTGCAAGAATGGGTCGCTCTCAGGAGCACAGTGAATTCAAGCATGGTACCGTGATAGGTTGCCACCTGTGCAATAAGTTCATTCGTGAAATTTCCTCACTACTAAATATTCTATGGTCAACTGTTAGTGGTATCATAAAAAAGTGGAAGCAATTGGGAACAGCAACTCAGCCACAAAGTGGTAGGCCACGTAAAATCACAGAGCGGGGTCAGCGCATGCTGAGGCGCACAGTGCGCAGAAGTCGGCAACTTTCTGCAGTGTCAAAAAATACAGACCTCCAAACTTCGTGTGGCCTTCAGATTAGCTCAAGAACAGTGCGTAGAGAGCTTCATGGAATGGGTTTCCAAGGCCGAGCAGCTGCATCCAAGCCTTACATCACCAAGTGCAATGCAAAGCGTTGGATGCAGTGGTGTAAAGCACGCCGCCACTGGACTCTAGAGCAGTGGTGACGTGTTCTCTGGAGTGACGAATCACACTTCTCTATCTGGCAATCCGATGGATGAGTCTGGGTTTGGCAGTTGCCAAAAGAACGGTACTTGTCTGACTGCATTTTGCCAAGTGTAAAGTTTGGTGGAGGGAGGGATTATGGTGTGGGGTTGTTTTTCAGGGGTTGAGCTTGGCCCCTTAGTTCCAGTGAAAGGAACTCTTAATGCTTCAGCATTCCAAGAAGTGTTGGATAATTTCATGCTCCCAACTTAGTGGGAACAGTTTGGGTATGGCCCCTTCCTGTTCCAAAATGACTGCGCACCAGCGCACAAAGCAAGGTCTATAAAGACATGGATGAGCGAGTTTGGTGTGGAGGAACTTGACTGGCCTGCACAGAGTCCTGGGGCCTCATTTATTAACTTTGCGTAGATTTCATCCTAAAAGTGTACGTACGCGCAAAAGCTATATTCTGCGTACGCACAAAAAAAATTCTGATTTATAAAACCAATCGTACGCCAGAACCAGCGCACAAATCCCTTTATAAATCCCAGTCAGCGGAAGATTGTGCGTACGTGCATCTCCACCCTGTCTCCTCCCCGAATTCACTATATGGTGCTTATGACGCCTAGTTTTACTATGCATAACTATTACTATCTGCATATCATTTCCATACATGTTCCCATCCACGTGACATCACAGTTAATACCGTCAAAGGTACAAGACATTGGAAAATATTAGATACGGACTATAAGCGCCATTTGTGCAATACACATTACATTGATTAAAAAAATCATCTTTTATCATCATCTTTTCAATCATGTTTTAGAATAAATATATCAAAATATCCATAAAAACTAAATTATTCTAAAACCTTTATCTTAAGTATTTTATACAATTTAGTTTTTATGGATATTTTGATATATTTATTCTAAAACCTTTATCTTAAGTATTTTATACAGAGTTCATTCATTCATTTCCACTAGCCAAATAGTATTTTAATTGTTTTAAACAATTCAAATCAAATTTATGCAGTTTTACTGATAAGGTGAACATATCTTTTAGGATGTTTATAGGCTATTTTTAGTGTAAACAGATCGGCCTACTTATTTATTTCAGTGTAAATACAATTGTCTGTCTCAGCGCGTCACTGACAAAGTATTTTAAAAAGAAAACATTATATCCTTCAAATACAGTGGTAATTGTTTGAAGATCCTTCATACAACATCAACACCACAGCTGTAGTTGTACAGTAAGCTATTATCATTGGAACTATTCAAACTGGACAACGGACCGTTCGACCACCGAATCCAACAGTGTCCTCCAAAATATCCAAGTTAAGTGTGCATCACTGATCATCATTCTCGCTAAAATATTTTGTCATAACATCTGCAGTTTAGTTTAAAGAGGAATTATTGTGCTCCAAGCGCTCCTCGCTGTCATTAAAGCAACGTGTCACAGGAAAAGTGATCGAAAGTAGCACATCTATCTAAATTCATATAATTTTTGTTTTTCTCCTTAATGACTGCGTAATGTAATTCCAGTGCTTATCGCCATAAGTGAAAGTGTAATATTTATGTAAATGTGTATATCAAAATGAAAAAGTGAGTTTCCATGCAAGTTTAAATTATTCTTTTATTTATTTAAACTGTTATTGTGAACATGCACTGTATTTATGATTATGACTCGTAATGAGGATTTAAAGTGGTTTTCCTTCATCTGCCGTCAGTCCCTCAGCTCACCATCGGTGTCGCCAAACTGCTCTGTCTCCAAAATGTTTGTACGCATGGGTCAGAGTTTGCGTGGAGGTGCGCAAATTTTCCCATCAAGTTTGTTTTTATAAATCACAACTTATGCGTAGGAACTGGCATACGCACTTTCAGGGCCTGTTTTGTGCGTAAGCAAAGTTTTATAAATGAGGCCCCTGATCTCAGCCCGATAGAATACCTTTGGGATGAATTAGAGCGGAGACTGCGAGCCAGGCCTTCTCGTCAACATCAGTGCCTGACCTCACAAAAGTGCTTCTAGAAGAATGGTCAAAAATTCCCTTAAACACACTCCTAAACCTTGTGGAAAAACTTCCCAGAAGAGTTGAAGCTGTTATAGCTGCAAAGGGTGGGCCAACTCCATATTAAACCCTATAGATTAAGAATGGGATGTCATTAAAGTTCATGTGCACGTAAAGGCAGGTTTCCCAAAACTTTTGGCAATATAGTGTATTTATCTGACAAAATTATCAAAAAAAAATTATAGAAAAAGCATACATTGACTACAATAAAATCAGTTATTAATATTTTGTTGGTTTTCTCTTGTTTTTGCATGTGTTCATAATTTCTTTAACAGCCTGGCCAAAAATTATGTCCGCACAAACTGCCATTTTTCAGTGCGTAAATTATGTTTTTTTGCGCAAACAAAGCACTCACGTCACTTCATAAAACTGAGGTTAAACCACTGGAGTCACATGGAGTACTTTAATGGTGTCTGTCCTACCTTTCTGGACCTTGAAAGTAGTAGTTGCGTTGGATCTCTATGGAAGGACAGAAAACTCTCAGATTTCATTAAAAATATCTCCATTTGTGTTCCGAAGATGAGCGAAGGTCTTATGGATGTGTGGCACGAGGGGGAGTAATTAATGACAATTTTCATTTTTAGGTGAACTAACCTTTTACTCAATCTCTACTACATTTTGAATAACAATTTGTTGTTTCATAAATTTTTTTTGAAATGCTATTTTTTTTCCCCCACTTTTTGAGTGGGTTGATATTTTGAGACATTCATACATTTGAGGTGTGGCTAAAATGCCCAGTTACTTTTGGGGTCTGCTTTAGTTCTAGGTAATATCAAATACAGGTTATGCAGGTAATGAAATGTGCATTTGTGGACCCAAAAGACTTTTTTCTGCCCTGTTCAAAGAAAAGCGATGTCCCACCTGAGAACTTGCTCTGTTAGAGCTGGCATGCCCGTGTGCGGGTTCATGTGTCTTAGCTCTGTTTTCCACAGGGTGTCCTTGTAGCCAGCCATCTCCTTGAGTAGCAGCTTCTTCCAGTATCCCGCAGGTTTCTCTTCCACACTTGTGCTGCTCACAACTTCGGTCATAATTCTTACTCGGGGTCTCCACATTTTCTTCTCAAACTCAGAAGCATACAACACAGACCACAGAGCACTGGACATCTCTGTTAAAATATATTATTCCATATTCAAATTCTTTATATCATGAACTCACTTGCTGTTAGCCAGATCATGAAACCGCTTGTTGACAAAGCTGATATTGAACAGGGAGGAGGCATCCAGAAAAGAACAAATCTTCAGGATGATCTCAGAAGGCAACCTGGACAGACAAGACAATGGTATGCAATAAAATACATCTTACACTTAAAATGTGAAAAAAATTGATTAACTTGCCTCTCCAAGTAATTTCCATGTCTGTTCCCACCGCACTGTTCAGACACAGACAAAGTTTTACACTGTTCAGGGTGCAAAGACGTCGAGGAAGTGTCATGATCTCTCCGCCTATGCCAAATGGAAAATAGGCCTAAGCATTCAGTCTATGCCATTAGCGAATGAGTAGCCCAAAACAGGTTTGGAAATAACTAAACGGCCTACCTTCTTGCACCTTCAGCACGCGCAGTTTCCCCTTTCTGTGCCTCTACACGAGTAGTTTCATCAGCTTTCACGAGGCCTTGTCTTAAATTACGCAGAAACTCACCAAGCCCAGTAGCCATGATGATATCGACGCGTTTGAATTCACTCTGATTACTGATAACCCGACTGACCAATGAACTCACTCACAAGATAACTTAACACTAACTATAACACTAGAGGGCAATATAATGTGTTGAAGAGATACCGCAGACCATAAAATGAAGATATTAAATTAAAATATAAAGTATAAGGTCAAATTAAAATACATTTTAATAAAAGCAACAAATCGCGTATGTGTTATATTGGATTGTCACAGTTTGATAATATTTTTCTACTATAAACAACACATAAACAGCTTTTTATTTTAAAGTAATATAGTAAATTAAAATTATTTTAAAATTAAAAGTACAATTAAAGTAAATTCAGGAAAACAAACTGTAGCATTCTGTTTTTAATCTCGTTATGTATTTTTTAATTTATTTTAGTTGACATATAATGTATCGCAAATTTCTTCAGTAATCCCCTTAAACCATAGCAAATTAGGCACCATCTGACAGCGAAAAATGCTACCTATCTGACTGTGCTTTATTAATACCTACCCAACTCTAAGCCTACCCAACAATGCAAATCAAAAATTATGTAATATTGATGTGGGCAGGCGCAGTAAGCCCGAGTAGGACATTTGACAGGTAGGATGAAATGTCAGGACACCTATTTAGCCTTGACAGCTCTATTTATGTGGGCTTTATTAGTCTTTTCATTCATTAAGTCATTATTTTTTACCATTTCAGCTATTTGCAGACGAGCCTGAATCGAATTTTACTACCTTTATATAATATCTAAATATACATTAATTTTTATTGTGTTATATGAAATGCATAGTGGAGGAAAAGTGTTCTCCAGTCTTCGTTCTTCAGCTTAATTCCGAGTCAAGTGATTATCGCCTAATAACTACATCTCCCAGAGTTCTTAGTGCCTAATCAGGAAGTAGATATACGCACTGTGATGGAAAACAGATAGTAGTTCAGCAGCCGCAGTGAGCAATACATTTATTGTCAATTATACAGTTCTAATTTAAAGTTATTTGAAAATATTCAAGCGGAATGTCATGCCCATTCAATCACTCTGGTAGGACAACATAACGATGCTATTTAAATTCATAGACACCTGCTTTTTCTTATTTCTAATGGATTATTATTTTCGAGCTGTCGTCTGTAGGTCAAACGTCAGATCATGAATTATAATTAAAACGAAACAAGTATTAAATAAACTGCAGGTGCAGCAGAATGTGACCGTGTCCGTGAACATATTAAATGTCACGGATTTCCATGTTTCCGCAGCGGAGCTGAACCCCGCAGTGCTGCCGCTGGACTGGCTCCTGGGAACCTGGCAGTCCGATGAGCCAGGAGAGGGCTCCTTCCCCTCCATCGCTCCTTTTCGTTACACAGAGACTCTACATTTCTCACATGTAGGACAGCCCGTGGTCAATTTTATGTAAGTAACAAAATAGCATTGCAATTTTTTTGCTTTGTTTTATAGCCTGCTTCTGACAAACACTCAGAAAGTTGTGAAGGTGGCTTATACAATTTCTTTTTTTCAGGTTTAATGCATTCCATGCTGAGAGCAAAAAGCCACTTCACAGGGAGTGTGGATTCATCAGGCTTCAGCCAGGCACCAACAGGGTGGCCTTCATCATTGCCCAGAACTCAGGTGTTTGATTTGTAAAAAATGTAGGTTAATCTGGGCAGTCGTGGCCTAATGGATAGAGAGTCGGACTTGTAACCCAAAGGTCATGGGTTCGAGTCTCAGGTCCGGCAGGGATTGTCGGTGAGGGGAGTGAATGTCCAGCGCTCTCCCCACCCTCAATACCACGACTGAGGTGAGACCCTTGAGCAAGGCACCGTACCCCCAACTGCTCCCCGGGCGCCGCAGCAATGGCTGCCCACTGCTCCGGGTGTGTGTTCACGGTGTGTGTGTGTGTGTTCAGTGCTGTGTGTGTGCACTTGGATGGGTTAAATGCAGAGCACAAATTCCGAGTATGGGTCACCATACTTGGCCACATGTCACTTCACCTTCTATATTACTGCATTTCTTTTTCTTTTTTTTTAACTGTTTATATCTCTTTCAGGTCTTGTGGAGATTGAGGAGGGGGAACTCACTGGACAGCAGCTGACTCTACACACTACTGCCCTGGCTAGAACCTCTTTTGCCAAGCAGCCTCATGTTCAACAGGTCTCGTAAAACAAACTCTGATTGACTTGTACATTGTAAGATCAATGAAATCAATTCTAATGTAGCAATATTTTCATACAGAAAATGTGACATGAATTGTGCTGAACTAGTGTATTTATTAAAACAAATGTTCCACCAAGAATTTTGATGTTTGATCAGATCTCCAGGCACATCCAGTTGAAGCCGGATGGAAGGCTGGAACAGACCGTCTCTATGGCACTGGAAGGACAGCCTCTGACGCAGCATTTGCACATCACTTACCGCAGGACTGATTAACTAGCTGTCACATGGAAGAAGATGTGTTTCTGAAAAGCACTTGCAGTAATGTACTCATCTGACCTAAAATAATGATAATTTATATATAGCAACCTGCAAGTGAAGTTTGATGGCAATATATTTGTGACTAAGAATGTTATCTAAAGTAATATATGTGATCTGACCTGTCTTCCCAACAACAAAAAGGCTTTGCAAATATTGTTACAATAAATAAAGGGGTCGTTTGTATAATGTAAAGACACTACAATAAAAGTATGAAAATCTCTTTGTAAATTTAAATTGTTTAGAGGTTCTTCATGGCAAAGTCTGTCTCTGAAGAAAATGCTGTTAAGATTAAGTTTACAAATTAAATATCAAAATATGTCACATCACATACATTTTCTCTCCAGTAAAACTTAACACTTAACAACTTCCTTCATATGTTTAATGGTAATTCAGGAGGATACATTAATAGACTCCTTACCTGTTGATAAATTAATTGTCATGGTATTTCCCATAATCATGAAAAAATTGAGAATATTTGAATAAATATAATCTTTATAATACTGTTCAAAGGTTTTGGGGCAGGCCTGCATTAAATTAATCAAAAGTGACAGTAAAGACATTTATAATGTTTCAAAATGTCTTCACATAACTGCTGTTCTCACAGTGTCCACAAACATTTTAAGGTGCACAACTGTTTTAAACATTGATAATAAGAAGAAATGTTTCTCTGGCAGCAAATCATCATATTAGAATGATTTCTAAAGGATCGTGTGACACTTAAGACTGGAGTAACGATGCTGAAAATTCAGCTTTGCCATCACATGTAATAAATTAGAAAAAATATTTTAATAATAATATTACTGTTATTTACTGTATTTTTGACCAAATGCAGCCTAGGTGAGAAAAATAGACTTCTTTCAAAAACCAACAAAATTCTTACCAACCCCAAACTTTTGAATGGTATATATTCACCCCATATATTCATTAAATTCTAAAATTTTATTTTGTGACTTTGTTAGTTTTGAGCATTTTCCTGGATACAGAAATATAAGTTTCCCTTATATTTTCAGGTTTTCCATGACTTTCTGTAAAAACGTTGAATTTCTATCTCAAGACCCACATTAAAATCTTTATTTAAAGATGTATACAGCTGGTGAAAACTGTGTTACACACACCACACAAACTGTACAAATTGAAAGTGCAAAGTGACACTCCAAACATCATCATAAGCAATTTTGTAAAAATAAAAATCTGAACATTGTCAAACATTAAAATGTCCCACTCATGCCACAGTTATTCAGTATAAAATCTCAGTAGAATGAATCCATGCAATGCATCATCAGCACGAAAGGAGCTCCTTTAGCTGCAGACCTTATTTCTGGGTCATCTTAAACTGAGGAAGACGTAGCTCCATCAATGAATATAGCCGTATTCCCTCATAGTACCATCCCCTCCACAAAATGTCAGCTCATAGTATTTGTTTCACACTATGTTTAGTATATTTTAAAGAAATAATAAAAGGTAAAAGATGATTAAGGTGCAGTTGAACCTGGGTGACATGCTGTAACCTTTGTGAGGGGCCGTTTGCTCTCCAGTGCTCCACAAACAGTACAATTGACCATTCAAATAGTTCTGGGAGGGAAAGTTTCAGTACTCAGTCAACAGGATGACTTCCTGCACAAGGCTACTTCGTCAGGTAGATGTACATGGTCTTTATGAATTCCCTCCATGATAACACAGCTGTTGATAACCAATGGGCATGAGCTCTAGAGTCCATGTTCACCACACATTTTGAAATGTCCCCCTGGAAAGAAAGATGAAAAGAAAACATTGTCATGTTATCAAATACAATACCTTTCAAAAGTTTTAAGTCTCTTATGCTCTAAAAAAATTATAAAATAATTTTGTATTTTAATACATCTTAAAATGCAATTTATTCCTGTGATGGTAAAGCTGAATTTTCAGCATCATTACTCCAGTCTTCAGTGTCAAGTGATCCTTCAGAAATCATTCTTATACACTGATTTCAGTGTATTTTTTCAGACGTTTTGTTGAACGTTGTAGTCGGCGCAGCGGCAGCGCTGTTAAGACGCTTCAAGACACGCAGACGGGGAAAGCGCGCCGGTGCGCTCGTGAAACTCAGACAGCGCGGATTAAGAACGCCGCTCCCCAGCATCCATCTGGCAAATCTCCGCTCTCTTCCCAACAAAACAGACAAACTCCTTCTGCTCTCCCGGACAAATAAGGATTTTTCAAACTCTGCTGCTCTGTGCTTCACGGAGACCTGGCTGAATGACGCCATTCCGGACAGCGCGTTAAGTCTGCCGGGCTTTCAGCTGTTCAGATCAGATCGCGACGCAGAATCAACGGGGAAATCACGCGGTGGTGGTACGTGCTTTTACATCAACGAAAGGTGGTGTTCAGATGTAACTGTGTTAAAGAAGACGTGCTGTCCAGATCTTGAAACACTCTTCATTAACTGCAAGCCGTTCTATTCGCCGCGGGAGTTTTGCTCGTTCATTCTGGTGAGTGTCTACATTCCTGGACTCTGTTCTAATCATTCTCGGGGACTTTAATAAAGCCGTTCTCTCACGTGAACTTCCAAAATACAGACAGCATGTTACTTGTCCCACCAGAGACAGTAATACACTGGATCACTGTTACACAGCATTTACATTTACATTTACATTTATGCATTTGGCAGACGCTTTTATCCAAAGCGACTTACATTGCATTATACTATACATTTGTATCTGAGTATGTGCAATCCCTGGGATCGAACCCATGACCTTGGCATTGCTAGTGCCACGCTCTAACCACTGAGCTACAGGAAAGCAGTTAAGCAATAAGGGATGCATATCACTCTGTCCCACGGGCAGCTTTGGGGCTCTCTGATCACTGTCTAGTTCATCTCATACCGACCTACAGACAGAAACTANTATCTCAAGACCCACATTAAAATCTTTATTTAAAGATGTATACAGCTGGTGAAAACTGTGTTACACACACCACACAAACTGTACAAATTGAAAGTGCAAAGTGACACTCCAAACATCATCATAAGCAATTTTGTAAAAATAAAAATCTGAACATTGTCAAACATTAAAATGTCCCACTCATGCCACAGTTATTCAGTATAAAATCTCAGTAGAATGAATCCATGCAATGCATCATCAGCACGAAAGGAGCTCCTTTAGCTGCAGACCTTATTTCTGGGTCATCTTAAACTGAGGAAGACGTAGCTCCATCAATGAATATAGCCGTATTCCCTCATAGTACCATCCCCTCCACAAAATGTCAGCTCATAGTATTTGTTTCACACTATGTTTAGTATATTTTAAAGAAATAATAAAAGGTAAAAGATGATTAAGGTGCAGTTGAACCTGGGTGACATGCTGTAACCTTTGTGATGGGCCGTTTGCTCTCCAGTGCTCCACAAACAGTACAATTGACCATTCAAATAGTTCTGGGAGGGAAAGTTTCAGTACTCAGTCAACAGGATGACTTCCTGCACAAGGCTACTTCGTCAGGTAGATGTACATGGTCTTTATGAATTCCCTCCATGATAACACAGCTGTTGATAACCAATGGGCATGAGCTCTAGAGTCCATGTTCACCACACATTTTGAAATGTCCCCCTGGAAAGAAAGATGAAAAGAAAACATTGACGTTATCAAATACAATACCTTATGCTCTAAAAAAAATTATAAAATAATTTTGTATTTTAATACATCTTAAAATGCAATTTATTCCTGTGATCGAATTTTCAGCATCATTACTCCAGTCTTCAGTGTCACATGATCCTTCAGAAATCATTCTTATACACTGATTTGATGCTCAAGTAACATTTCATATTATCAATGTTGAAAAGAGTTATTCTGCTTAATACTTTTATGGAAACCATGATAGATTTTTTTCAGGAATCTTTGATGAATACAACAGCATTTATTTGAAACAAATCTTCATTCACCCACACTCTTGATCCATTTAACACATTCTTGCAGAATAATTCATTTTTAAAAGTATTTTTTTTAAAAACAACTTACTGACCCCAAACTTTTGAACGGTAGTGTTTAGTATGCGCTTAAATGTATATTGTGAAATTACAGTAGCACAAAGAAAATAGTGAGATGTGTTAACAGAATGACTAGAGGTGGGTAATGATACTTCATTTCCTCATTTATCCTCTAGAGGTCAGGACCAATCTTGGTTCATGCAGAAGGCAGTACAGAGAATGAACACTTACCCATCCTCCTCTCTTTTTGAGCCATGGGACCAGGCTCCTACGCGCAAATTCTCCCAGACTGTCCACAATGGTGTGCACCATGACTGGATGGCCCTGTCGCACACAGTCCACAGCCAGCCCAGCAGCTACAGTGTAGATGGCCACCACTTTTCCCCATGTGATCCCTTGAAAGTAAAAGCAATTCTGTGAGCAGAAGCTACTGAGCTATCCATTTTGAGCACCTCAAACTCTCTCTTGCTTTCGCATTAATCATACTGGCTTTTAAAAAAAGAAATTCTCAAATAATATTAAAAACGGGTTATAATGAGAATTCAGTTAGGGCTGCAAGTCCTAGATTTGCCCATATCTTATGCAAATGTAAACGTAAATGTATCGCAAAAGATTCAAAAGGTTTATTCCTGTCATAGCAAAGCTGAATTTTCAGCAGCCATTACGCCACTCTTCAGTGTCACATGATCCTTCAGAAATCATTCTCATATGCTGAATTTTAGTTCAAAAGAACAGCATTAATTTGAAATAGTATTTTGCCTGTTGAAATACAATTGGCTTTACTGTCAATGCAACCTTGCTGAATAAAAATATTAATTTCTATCAACAAAAATAATCTTACTATCCCCAAACATTTGAAAAGTAGTGTGTGTGATGTGCAAATGTATATTTGACTGTATATGATCCCTTACCTTTTAGGGTTGCCATGTTTTTGCCAAGTAAGACATGTGATCAACTTTTGTTGACCCTGGAACAACATTCCTGTCCAAAAACATAGTCCTATCCCTACCCCTAAACCTAACCCTACCCCTACCCATAACTTATCCCTAAAATCAAAGGGAAATTATAGGTGAATAAGAATGATGTAGAAGCCCCTAACCCTTGTTGTAAGACTAAACTTGACATTAACTATAAACCTATCCCTCAAATCTGATTGGTTGATTCGAATGTTGTTCCAGTATCAACAAGGATGTTCTACTTGGTGAAATCACATACATCTACCTTGTCTTTTTTTTTTTTTTCTGCCAACGAGTCACTTGTTTTGTTCAAGAAAGAATCACTTTCTTTGAATGAATCTGTTGAGTGAATGATTCACTCCTAAAGACAGTCACTTGTTGCCACCTACTGGCGATACAATATAACCTGCAGAAAGAGTCATTCTCACTACTTAGTACTTACTATACTCATACTGATGCCTGGAACGTGCAAACACAGACAAGCAGAGTAAATCAAACAATGAACTGATCCAGCAAACCATTTTTCCTCACAAAACATTTCTTCATGCTCTTTCAATCAAGAATGTCTTCAAAGGTAATTTAAACTACAGTGCAGCATTTTGTAGTTATTTTAGAAATGACAACCTCTGTCTACAACAAAGACTTTTCGCCATGAAAAATATTCTAAGAATAAATCGGCCAGCTCTAAGACAGTATCTAACAGTTAAGATTAGTAAACCTATTCAACTACAAAATGGTGCAGCTCTGCTGTGCTGATGATGTAACAGGAAGGCTAACACCATTAATTCTCAGCATTAACTGCTGTGCTTCACTAACGATGAGCCAAGAGTCAGGGACTATGCCAATTGTTTACGTTCCTTCATCTTTAGGATTCATGTAAGATAAAATCCTCACAGATCTATACCTTACTACATAAGATGGAAAGGTTTTGAGAAGATTGTCGGGCAGAGTAGAACGATGTTGCCATGGTTTTGGACTCCATCACAACCACCATGTACATCAAGAAGAAGCAGAACCAAGATAAAATATGTGACCAAATATGTACAAAGAGAAAAATGTGGGTATGACCTTTTTAGGGTTTTTTCCATGTTCCGAAAAAAGACCACTGAAGAACTTAAATTAAACCACTAGAGATGGTGATCAAAGTGCCCCTTTCAAACACACTACTGAAATCTAATAATAGGTTCAAGTCAATAGCTCTTCCAGTATAGACAATTTTAATGTAATTTAATAAAAACATTAAATTTATTATGTTTATGTCCCGAACTGTTTTTTAAAGCTCAAACTCTGTGCAGGCTAACATTGCTTCATTCACATTTGGAACAAATCCCACAATCTCCAGATTCCCTCCATTTATAGTAAAGATACCCTCATGTGCAGTGCTGCATTTTTTTTTTTTTTTTTGTCTGTCCCAAAACAGCCTCAATTGCCAATTATATACAGAATATAATAATAGTAATAGCATTAATAATAACAACAAAAGATAATAATAAAATAAAATAAAAATAAATAAAATACTTTAAAGTCACCATGAAATCAAAATGGTTTTTTATGGAATATTGCAGTATTTATCATAAATGATTTACTCATGCACATATCATTTATTTTTTGTTTTAATTCACGTGCCCTTGTAAACTTTAATCAAAATAACCTCCCCTTCCACTTAAAATGACGTGTGCTCTGATGACGTGTTTCTCGGCACAATTCCGGATGGGCATAATTTCATGCAGAAATTTTTAAATACTTTAATGCAGGGCCAGTAAGGTCATGCCCACAAACACTGCCTATGAAACACCAGTTATATTGTTTTCAAGCTCACTTACCCATGGCTAGGATCTCTGTTGCTACAGAGAGAAAGGCATCTGACACCACAGCCTCCACAGATACACTGATGTTCAGCTGCTTTGCAATATTACGATAAACATATGGGCGCATACACTCCAGTTCATCACCTGTAAAACAAAGCAAAACCTGTAAAATGGCTTAAATATACACTCAATAGACAATGAGGGATATGTCCCCCCAGACCTCCCAATAATAGGAATAATGGTCAAACAAAATAGGTTTTTCTATGTTTGAATCAACATTTGGTCCCCCGAATACACAATATGTGGTTACAGCCTTGATACACACTTGTTATAAATCACAGTGTAACATTATGACAAAGACAAATAGAAAGAAAAAAAGAAAAAAAGAAAGAAAGAAAGAACAAGAAAAAGAAAGAAAGAAAGAAAGAACTTTTGATTTTTACATATTGATGTTATGTCAGATGATAAATGTTGAAATATCATCACACCTATTTCGAGCATCAATTCACACTCACTCCTGGTTCTCTTACCCAGTTTAAGAAGCACCACAGATACATCTGCAAGAGCTCCGTGTGGCTCGGGCAGATCTGGCTCAACTTTTGACCAGCTGAGTCCTTCCCTTAGGATTCTGGAGTGGATGAAGTCTCTACAAAGTTCCTTGGACTGAGAGACGAGCTCTTTTTCCGTGGGAGTCCGGTCAAACACCTCCATCATCTCCGCGGCGAACACGGTCACGGTCGATCGATCAAACACGGTCATGTCCCGCATGTTTGTTTGGCACGAGCTAAAACTACAGCAACTTCACCGGCTGTGTTCACTGGACAGGTAGCCTACATAAACACCCCACAGACTCCACTAACAACACGAAGCGCATTTCCACGACGAACGTTTAGACAAATTAAATGTGAAACAGGTTCGCCGTAACGTAAATGGCCAATCAGGGAAAACAACTACAACTGAACAGCCCAAACTTAATTCCCTCGCTAGCAAATTGATTTACACTGATCGATCGACCAACTTCCGCTCCGCTGCCAGATTTGATCATTTCTCATCTTCAATGTCTCTTTTTCCATGTTTCGCATAAGAACATACAATGCTGAAATGGACTTTGTGTCATATTTCCATCGGTCTGTTTGAGGTCGCTGTTCGCTTGTGCCCTGGATATGACACTTGGAAGCGATTTTTCTCGCTACCTGGAACTCTTAGGTAACCACTAATCAACCAAGTGAACGGCTTAGTCCAAATATAAACAGTCTCTGGCATCATGGCTCGGCTCACAATACTTTTAGTCCATGAAACTAGTCATATCAAATCATTTCAACTCCTTCAAATCCAAGGTTATTCATCAAATTAATACAATACGTCGTATAGCATGCAACATTAATATTAATTTCGTAAAAATCACTCTCATATTAAAAGACGAGGCTTTTATTAAACAGACCCAGACTTGAAGGCTTCACATAAAATTCTTATTTCATATAATGATTCTTACCCAAGGATCATTCATGCTTTGCTCTAGTGGTGACCGCGTAAGTTATTATCTGTCTATGTTTAGCGAGCTAATCCTCTCATTACAAACCAACACAACAGTTTTAAAGTCCTGCGTTTGACTCGTGAATAGACCTCAGTGTGAGAATGTGGATATGTCTTTATCTGACATTGTATCATATTTCACATGATGGTCACAGTGGTAATCCCAGAAAACAGTGTAAAATGTATGAGAGTTCACTTGCAAGTCAAGTTTACAGGGAAGCCACTTTCATTCATTGCATCCGTCATGCTTTCTTTATAGTAGGCTTGTTCACTGCATGCCATACTATAACTAAAATAATGTAATCTATCTGACCAAAAAAAGAACAGGGGGTAGCAAAACTGTTTTGACCCATATAGCCTACCTTTGATATTAAATTAACGCAAACTGTAATTCATAGACTTTATTTGGTTTATCCTACTTATGCACCAAGTACTGTACACGGTAGCCTGTTTGTATACTGTATTTGTCAAACATTACATTTTTATGCAATCGCAGTATGCTGTTAAAGGGATAGTTCAGCCAAAAATGAAAATTCTGTCATCATTTCCTCCCCGTCAAGTTGTTCCAAAACTGTATACATTTCTTTGTTCTGCTGAACACAAAGGAAGATATTTGGAAGAATGTTTGTAACCATGTAGATCTCGCCCCACATTGACTACCATAGCAGGAAAATAAAATACTAGGATAGTCAATGTGGGGCGAGATCTGCTTGGTTACAAACATTCTTCCAAATACCTTCCTTTGTGTTCAGCAGAACAAAGAAATGTATACAGTTTTGGAACAACTTGACGGGGAGGAAATGATGACAGAATTTTCATTTTTGGGTGAACTATCCCTTTAAGCCTTATAAATCTATTTAGTGTAGATTTAAGTGGTAATAGGTCTTTATATAGCAGTTAAAGTCACCATGAAACCAAAATTGACAGTATCTATTTTTTTTTACATATATATTGCAGTATTATAAATGATTATACGGAGCCCCGGACATGACATGCAGGAAAAAAAAATAGTAGGTTAAATCATTCCCTCGATTTACTAAAAGGTGCGCATGATTTACTAATTCGTTCCCTCGATTTACTAAATCATGTGCATGATTTATAAATCGAGGGAACGAATTAGTAAATCGCGCGCACAAATTAGTAAATCGAGGGAACGAAATTGTAAATCGTGTGCACAATTAAATTTTTTTTTCTTGCATGTCATGTGTGGGGCTCCATATGATTAATCCCTGCACATCATTGTTTTGTTTTTTTATTCATGCTTACTGGTGCGAGGGCGGGACAAACTGTCACTCACAACGATCCAATCAATTCCAATGGACAAAATCAAGTACCGTACCGCCCTACATTTTTTCTTGTTTGAGAAGCCATTTCCCTCAGATTTACATCACAATAGGGAAGAAAAGACTCCTTTTCATGCTGACTTTAAAGTCACAATGAAATCAAAGGGACAATTCTTGTTTTTATGGAATATTGCAGTATTTATAATAAACAAATTATCTGTGAACATCATTTAAAAAAAAAAAATTGTGTGTCCTCGTAATCTTTAATCAAAATAACTTCCCCTCCCTCTTGCACCAACTTCTCTGATGACATGTTTACTGGCATGAGGGCGGGACAACCTGTCACTCTCATGAGATCTGACCAATAGCAAACCACAACCATCCAATCAATTCTAAATTAATTGTTCGAAAAGCTGTTTCAGTCAGATATACGTCACAACAAGGAAGGAAAGAATAATCATAACTTCCATTTCATGCCGACTTTTATGCTGGGATCCTTCTGAAGCAAGGGCCACATGCAGCCAGGAAAAGCACATGGTTTGACCAATTTTCCCTCATTTTTAGCGTCTATCCTTCTTTCTCCTTATTACCACATCGTGATTGGGTGGGCCATTTCTCCTAACCCAATAGGTGTCACTAAATTTGATTCTAAATCATTTTTTCAGCTTGTGTTCTGTAATTTTTATTATGTTTTCATGTATATGTTAAATTCTGTCTCTGCTACGAATATAACTACAACTCCCACAATTCCCCGTTCCTTGAATCAGAAGCTGCGCATGCGCTTTGGCTCCTATTATTTTGTTCTCCCGCGAGCAATAATGAAGAGCCGCCCGAACGTGCGTTGATCAATACAAAGCAATTACAAGCGGAAAGCGATTTTTTCGTACGCAGATACTTTCATACATGGAGTCACACGACACCTAACTGTCATTCTCGCCAGGCTGCGGGGTCCGCCATCAGGGGATTGGAGGCCGAAAACACGGCAGACGAACAGGACATGCAGAGGTGTTTTTGTATGTAAAAGCTAGCTAGCTAAGCAAGGGTTCGGAGGAGGAACAGCAAAACCTTAAAGAGTTTTACAGCACCCCTCCTTTGGCAGAAAGGGCTACATCTGCGCTCATCCACACCGACCTGCCGTTAGGATGGCGCACCTCCGCGACATGCAGAACCAGGTAAATCCGCAGCCCAGCCGAGTCTCTTCATCCTGCATGCAGGGGTATTAATCTCATAATCAGGAAAATCACAGTGATGTTTAGTGAGCCTGTCATGTCATGACATTTCTCTATTTAGAGTAATTGAGGGCTGTCTTGACGTTATATTGTGTCTTTTTAGTTTTTTGTTACATTTCATGTCATATCTGTTTCAGTCAATTTAAATTGTATATATTATTATATATGTAAATAGTTTATATGTTGCTAAAACATATATACATCCCAAAGGATATGGTGTAGTCTACAAGGGTCAATAGTAAATGCTCACTGATACTCTTCTACACCTTTTTCAATGTATCTCACATAATAACTCTACTGTCTCTCTCGCACAGAATTCCCGGCTTGACCCGGAGGAGTATTTCACAAAGCAGGAGCGCATTGGGAAGGGGTCTTTTGGTGAGGTCTACAAGGGCATCAACAATCGCACTAAAGAGGTAGTGGCCATCAAGATCATCGACCTGGAGGAGGCGGAAGATGAGATCGAGGACATTCAGCAGGAGATCACGGTGCTCAGCCAGTGTGACAGCCCCTATGTCACCAAATACTATGGCTCATATCTGAAGGTACACTCTCCCATTGTTTGGGATCTCAGGCGTGTACAGACAAACAATAGTAAGAGTTTTTTTTTAACGTCATTACAGTATCTTTTAAAGTCAACATGAAATCACTTTCTTACTGCATGTTGAAATGATTTATCAATGCATTATTCCAAAGAAAAATGTTACCTTTTATCAAAATGTAATACCTTTCTTCTTCTGAAGTAACTTTCCTTCTTCGCTGTCACCACTTAAGCCGTGCGAGATATTGGATAATATTAACCAATGGCCAAATAGCCAGGTTTCTACAACCTGCAAGGAGTTATGTGTAATACCTGGAGAGAGCTATGTGTTTTCCCATTCATCTCAACAGCTAGTGTTTAGTGTGGGCAATTTTTAAATCTGCCATATTTACTCATGGATACTCTGTTCGTCTGCCCGGTTGTTTTTAGCCAGTCACCTTAACAGAAATTTGGCTGAAATTTGCTGTTTGCATCACACAAACACGCACAAAACATCTACTATAATATCCTGTAATATTTCGGATTTAATGTTGCTTGGAAAAATTGTCAAAATCCAACTAATTTGAATGGCTGTCAAAAGGAAAAAGATGCTCCTTGCTGCTCAATGGTGTAATAACTGCATCTGCAAGCAGGGGCTGATGGGCTATGCCAAACATTGAGCCCTACTCAAACTCTCATTTAGTTAGTAATGTCCACTGTCCAATCAATTTCTTATGGATAATATCAGTCCTGCCCTATATTTTCTCTTATTACATATCCTGTTTCAATTGGATTTTTTTTTATCTCCTTTATGTTGGCATACATGCAAAATCCAGATCTGTCATGATTTCTGACAAATTCTTCCAGAAACTAAAGTCTGCACCTTCACTCTTAAAATGTTTTCACAGCAATGCCATAGAACAACAATTTCGGGCTCCCCAAAAAACATTTTACTCATCAGTTAAAGGTTAAAGGACCATTTTTTTCTTACTCTGAAGAGATTTTCCACTGTTGTGCAATGAAAAAGGTTCCATGGATGTTAAAGTTTCTTCATGGAGCCATCAATGACAATAAAGAACCTTTATTTTAAGTCGCATGATAAAATACCTACTGGAGTCATATTGAAATATGAACACTAAATACAACAAATGTCATGTGACACTTGAAGAAATGGTGTTTGTGTTATTTTTGCCCTTGTCTATAGGGAACTAAGCTGTGGATCATCATGGAGTATTTAGGAGGTGGTTCTGCTTTAGATCTTGTAAGTAGAACAACAGTGGCTATTCAGTTATGTAAATGTTTTCATGCGTGTATTCATGTGATCATAAGAGCCTTCAGCTTTTTTTAATTTGTCTTCTACTTTCCTTCACACATCTCAGTTGAAACCAGGACCGCTAGAGGAGACGTACATCGCCACTATACTGAGGGAGATTCTGAAGGGATTGGAATACTTGCATTCGGAAAGGAAGATTCACCGTGATATCAAAGGTGTGATAACGCACGTCTGCCTACTCAATCAGGCCAGCTAGGAATGGCTTCATATCTAATCATTTGCTTTGTGTGAAATCTGAACTCCGTGCTGATGATTCATGTCGTGTCTTGTGGCAGCTGCCAATGTGCTGCTGTCTGAGCAGGGGGATGTGAAGCTGGCAGACTTTGGGGTGGCGGGACAGCTCACAGACACCCAGATCAAGAGAAACACTTTTGTGGGAACTCCTTTCTGGATGGCTCCAGAGGTCATCAAACAGTCTGCGTATGATTTTAAGGTGCGGAGATCCAGATACTTTTCTCCGCGTACAAAGGAAGATTTGAATATTAATATGCAAATGTGTCTGCAGAGCTGTGAAAACAAACGTTCAGCACTCTGGCAGAAAGGCTGGAGTGGTAAAACTGTTCCCAAGCATTCAGCTTTCTTTTTTTTAAGTGGTAGGCATGGAAACCAGTCAGTAACAGAGTTTACATTTTAGCGTAGTAGCAGCTAATCATATACATATTTGTATAATAACCAGTTGAGATCAACAAAGGCTGTTTGGTTTTGCTTTTTTTGGCTGCAGGCAGATATTTGGTCCTTGGGAATTACAGCTATTGAGCTAGCGAAGGGGGAACCCCCAAACTCTGACCTGCATCCGATGCGAGTGCTGTTTCTCATTCCCAAGAACACTCCCCCGACGCTGGAGGGCTCCTACAGCAAACCCTTCAAGGAGTTTGTAGAGGCGTGCCTCAATAAAGACCCTCGCTTTGTGAGTATTCGGCATTGAATTTCTCTGAATAACTCAAATGTACGCTACTGGTCAAAAGTTTGGACTAGTTCAGATTTTTTAAAAATGTTTTTTAAAGAAGTCTTTTGGCCGCATTTAATTGATGGAAAAAATACAGTAAACCAGTAATATTGTGAAATTTCACTACAATTTAAAAGAGCTGTTGTATACTTTAATGTATTTTCAAATTTAATTTATTCCTGTGATGGCAAAGCTGAATTTTCAGCATCATTACACCAGTATTCTGTGTCGTGGCATAATGGTTAGAGATTTAGACTGGTAACCAGAAGGTTGCGGGTTCAATTCTCAATACCGACTGGAAATGACTAAGGTTTCCTTGAGCAAGGCACCTAACCCCCAATTGCTCCCCAGGCGCCACAGCAAAATGTCTGCCCAGTGCTCTGTGTGTGTGTGTGTGTGTGTGTGTGTGTGTGTGT
>RJVU01044706.1:8720090-8731640 GCA_003731715.1 Anabarilius grahami | reverse complement strand
TTTTTTTTTTTTTTTTTTTGAGAAAGTAAAAATGTGCAGTTTCCTGTGATGGGTAGGTTTAGGTGGTTGGTGGTGTAGGGCGATAGAAAATACGATTTGTACAGTATAAAAACCATTACTCATATAAAAAGTCCCCACAATTCACAAAAGCAAACCTGTGTGTGTGTGTTCACTACTCTCTGCTCCTAATGTGTGTGCTCTAACTTGGATGGGTTAAATACAGAGGACATTATAAATGTCTTATTTTTTGAAAAGTATTAATTAAAAAAAATTTAAAAAATCTCAGTTACCCCAAACCTTTGAATGGTAGTTCATCACTGTTTCCACAAAAATATTCAGCAGCAAAAACTGTCTTCAACACTGATAATAATAAGAAGAAATGTTTTTGAAGGATCATGTGACACTGAAGACTGGAGTAATGATGCTGAAAATTCAGCTTTGCTATCACAGGAATAAATTACATTTTAAAAATTAATAAAATAGAATAGGTTCGTTCTTTTTTTCAATATTTTTTCACAGTATTTTATTAAATAAATATGCACTTAAAATCATAATTATTGCCTTTGAATGGTAATGTAGCCGTAAGATAGCAAACACTAATTGTATTCCGACATCTCAAGATTTTTGACATGAGGCAATAAAAAAATCGAGCATCCTGAGCAAGACATTACTATTCTGGTTATGTGCAGCGGCCCACCGCCAAGGAGTTACTGAAGCACAAATTCATCACACGCTACACCAAGAAAACCTCCTATCTGACGGAGCTGATCGACCGATACCGCCGCTGGAAATCTGAAGGCCATGGAGATGAGTCTAGCTCTGATGATTCAGACATGTATGTCATCCATCTATCCATTATAATGCACATACTCTACAATCAATAACAGCCCTCTAATTCATCATGATGTATTATTCATTTCCTATTACTTGAGCCCTGTCCTTTTAATTAGATCTCTGGTGAATTGATCCTCATGAGTTATATCCTCTGTTCCTTCTTGTACTCGAACAGGGATGGCGATAGTGATGATAGAGACCAGTGTCCCATGTGGACGTTCCCCACAGTCCGACCCAGCTCCATGAACAAGCTCCAGAAGGGCTACACAAACACAGACTCAGAGGTGAGGATTCCAACATTTCATAGTTGTTTTAGAAACTAAATAACAGTTAGGGTTGTGTCCTGTTATCACAGATCATTTAAAAAAAGTTCACAATACCAACATTTTAGTAGTGAAATTTCTACCATTCCAATTTTGATATCACAGCAAAAGCAATATGTGGTTAAAAAGTTATGGAAAGAAAAACAATAAAATGTTTCATTTTTCAAAGAAGCAACGTTGCTTCAAAAGTTGTTACATAATTATTCAAATAATCAGTCAGAAATAAAGAAATGAAGAGTAGTGAGTGTTTTTCTCCAGGGTTCCTGCAGGTTTTTGAAAAGACCTAAATTCAGTCAAATTGGTCAAATTTAAGGTCACAAAAAGTTTATATATGGTATAACAAAAGTGTTATTCATAATTTTATGAGGTCTTACATTTGATGACAGGAAAACTGGAATCACGATACATGGCCTAATGTGATTTATTATACTTAAAAAGGATATAGTATTGGTCTTTCTGAAACTGCATTAGGCTGGATTAGGAATTACTTAGAGAACAGGTGTCAAAGGGTGCAAATTAAGGGGTTTCTTTCTGATAAGCTCAGTATTGAATCTGGTGTGCCACAGGGGTCCATTTTGGGTCCCCTGTTATTTACATTGTATATAAACAATCTTGGTGATAATTTATCAGATGCAAGTATTCATTTATATGCCGATGACACTATAATTTACTGTTTTGCATCCTGCATTGATAGCTGTATCTTAAAGTTACAGGGAGCATTTGTAATACTTCAGCGTAACCTTATTTCTTTAAAACTAGTTCTGGATAAGAAAACGAAATATATGGTTTTCTCTAGGAAACGTATGTGTGAATCCTCTCTACCATCTCTTTACACTGTGCAGGGTAATTCTATAGAATTAGTCTCCTCCTATAGATACCTAGGTTTTGTGTTGGAAGAGGACTTGTCATTTAAGTTACATATTAAACATTTGTTGTCTAAGTTAAGGTTACAGCTGGGGTTTTACTTTCGGAATAGTGCTTGTTTTTCACAGTCAGCTAAGAGAAAGCTGGTGGAAGCTACCTTTTTACCTGTCCTAGATTATGGAGATGTTTTTTACAGAAACTCCACTAAGGCTCTTCTACAATCATTGGACTCTGTTTATCACTCTGCTTTAAGATTTATAACTTGTACAAATCATTATACTCATCACTGTGCATTGTATGAAATGGTGGGTTGGCCTTCACTTCATTTAAGAAGGTACAAGCACTGGCTTATATTTGTGTACAAGGCCATAGTTGGCCAGCTTCCTCTGTATATGAATAGTTTACTGTCTGTTAAAAGTCAAGGGCATAATCTGCGTTCAAGTAGATATATCCTTTTAAATGTTCCCTTAATGAAGTCAGAGTTTGGAAAAACTGCTTTTATTCATAGTGCATCAACTGCTTGGAATGAGATTCAAAGATCATTGAAACTTAGTGTATTTATTTCAATTAATGAGTTTAAGCTATATCTTAATCAAACAGTCCAAACTGTCTGCATTTGTTCTTAATTTTGTTTTATTGCTGGAAATGTGTGTGTTGTGATTATTGTTTTATGTATTTAATTTTACTTTTGTTATTATTTTTGTTTATTGTGTGCTGCTACCTTGGCCAGGGCTCCCTCGCAAATGAGATATCTATCTCAATGTGATTTTCTTCCCTGGTTAAATAAAGGTATAATAAAAAATAATAAAAAAAAATATGATTTAATTACATAGATGTGAGTGTTGCACATTTAAGGTTAAAATGCGGCACTGTTGCACGTTTTTACAGGCTCAAGGTTTCAGAGCAGTTTGCAGTCAATGAATACCTTGCATTTATGCCAAGCAAGTGCTAATGTTGATGAATTATAATGATCTTTACATAATGGTGTTTATATTGCAATATGTTGCAAATGGCTCTAAGAGTGCATATTTTTCTTTCCCTCATGTCTGAATGAGCAGCTGGAAGATGTAAAGCAGGCCTTTCAAAATAAGAGTCCCTTTGTATTTTGGACTTGATTATTTTAAGTCCCACATTATGCTTTTTTCCCTGGAAATTATTGGTATTTTGGTTACACAGTAAACTGTATCTGGCATTTAAACTGTAAATGTGTCTGTAAACTCTTGTGGCTTCCCGTCACAGGAAGGAAAGATTAAGAACATTATTTAACACATTCAACATATAGAGTTTACTAGTATCGACACATCATTTTTATTGCCTTTTTGTTTAAACACTATCATTTCAATAAATATGTATACATTGAATAAAATATGTCCTTTAGTATTTTAAATTGCAGTTACCCTGTTTTGCAGTGGGATGTGCTGCATGTTTATTGACGTGAAAGCATTCGAAATGCATTTATTTTGAGATTTTATGGGTTTGTTCTTTCTGGACATTCAGTATTAATTTTATTTGTATCGGTCTTAAAGTCTAAAAAACTCTGCAGATATGCTGTTCTCTTTTTCTCTTTAATATTTAATATATAATAATATACTGTTTGATTAATATTAATGGCATAACAGATGGTAGCAGGTCTATTAGACTGCATTTACACTGCAAGGCCCAGTGTACATACAGATAAAATCCCTGCACCAGAATATGCCTATTTCCTATTATATAGTAGGCAAAAACCGTTAATGAAATGAGCAGTATGTCTCAATTCAAAGTATTCATAAGACATTTTCTGTTTAAATTTGTCATTCAACTATGAAATTTAAAATAAATTCAAAATATTAACAAAAACTATAATAGTATATTAATGATACTAAAACAACACGTCTGTGTTACACCATTTTGTTTTAGCATTGACCTTGTTTGACATCGCTACATGAAAGGTAATGTTTTGCGTTTGAATTTGTTTTAAAGGCAGCTGAGACGGTAAAGAGGCAGCCCAAGTCACAATGTTTGTCAGCGCTGGTCTCTCCCATCTTCAGAGAGGTAAAAGCGCACAATCTCAAAACTCGTCACTTATACATCCTGACTGGAGTTCCCACTGTAAGCTTTATGCTTTTTATCACGGTGGTAGCAGATAAGACAGCAGTAAAGTGTAATAAACAGTGATAAGCTCTATATGTTATAGAGTTAAATGCAAGTCAATCTGTTCTCCAGCTGAAGGAGAAGAGAAGGGCATGTGGAGGAGGAATGGGTGCCATAGAGGAGCTGGAGAATGCCTTCAACCTGGCAGAAGAGTCCTGCCCTGGCATCTCTGACCTACTGGTCACACATATGATGGAGAGAGTGTGCAGGTGAGCAGATCTGTACGAAGAAACAGCACAGTGGTATAGAATATATGCCACTATATAGGGCTTTTCGCATTGAACTTAAAGGGATAGTTCACCCAAAAATGAAAATTAGCTGTTAATTTACTTACCCTCAGGCAATCCAAGATTTAGGTGACTTTTTTTCTTCATCTGAACAGTAAAGAAGATTTTTAACTGAAACTCTGGTCCTTGGTGATTCGTATAATACAAGTAAATGGCTACCGTCACTTTGAAGGTAAAAAAAAAAAACATACAGGCAAAACAAAATTAATACTCGTCTCCTGACTATACTTTCTTATAAAGTGAAACAATCGGTCTGTGCCAGAAACTGAACATTTAAAACATTACCACAGCCTCAGCAAATGGTCTTGACTGCATTCACTGCAGTCTGAAGCACGAGCTTCCTGACGCATAATGACATATATGCGGGAGCAAACTCACAGTGAGTTTACAACAGAGAGGAAAGACGCATGTGTTGTATTGTTCATCAAAATCGTACTTGATTGTGCTTATCCTGGATGCAGCAACCTATATATGCGTTATCTCAATCGAGCAGATTGACTTTTCACAGATTCTCAATGTTTGAGCTCCCGCACATACGTCATTATGTGACAGGAAGCCAAACTTGTACAGTTCGATGCAGTGTTAGAATGTTATGATTTGATGCTTAAAGGGATAGTTCACCCAAAAATAAAAAAATTATCCAATGATTTACTCACCCTCAAGCCATCCTAGGGGTATATGACTTAAAGGGATGTTGGTGTATTCTTTCAGATGAGCACAATCGGATTTATATAAAAAAATATCCTGACTCGTCCAAGCTTTATAATAGTAGTGAAGGGGGCGTGAGATTATGAAGCCCAAAAAAGTGCATCCATTCATCATAAAATTAATCCATACAGCTCTGGGAGTTAATAAAGGCCTTCTGAAGCAAAGCAATGTTTTTTTTTTGTAAGAAAAATATCCATATTTAAAACTTTATAAATTATAATGACTAGCTTCCGGCAGATGGCCGTACACATCAGTTTACGGCGGAAGAGTAACCCCTGACCTGACGCAATGACGAACACGGAAGCGCAGAGGATAGAGCATAACAAAACACCGGTCACGAATTAGACATCTAAAACAATAATTTGTAGGCCGGAAGCTAGTTATAATTATTATGTTTTAAATATGGATATTTTTTTCTCACAGAAACTCATCGCTTCGCTTCAGAAGGCCTTTATTAACCCCCTGGAGTTGTATGGATTACTTTTATGATGGATGGAGCACTTTTTTGGGCTTCAAAATCTCATGCCCCCTTCATTACCATTATCAAGCTTGGAAGAGCCAGGATATATTTTAATAAACTTGATAGTACAGTCAGCAATGTATAATATGAGGATGCACAATGCTGGAGCCTTTATGTAAACATATGACGTGCAGGACGCAGGATTAATTGTTAACCCCGAGTAGATTATAAGCAATGTGAAGCAAGATAACCCAGGATTCCCCAGGATTAATTATTTCAAATGTGAAAAGCCCTTATAAGTATAAATGTCATATTCTGGTGTAAAAAACAAAACAAAACATTCTTCTTTTGTATCAGGTTTGCTCTGAATGGCAACACCACGCCATCATCACGGTGAAGCCCCGCCTCTGCTGCTCCTCCCTCCTTCTGATCGAAATCATCAGAGCCCCATCAGGACCACAATACAACTGCCCATCCTCCACCCTCTCTTACTCCCAGAGAACTTTTAATTAGTTATGATTAAATATTTTTACAGTTTTCTTTATAGAATGGAAAGTATTTAAGAGAAAAAGCCATGTCATGGAGCGAACTGTGTTTACCTGTTAGATCAAAATCCTATTATAAAGTGTTTATGGATACATTGTGTTTGTGTGGTTATTGTGTGAATTGTGGTAATTACACATTTGTCTAGACCTCTTCAAATATTTAATGAAGTTATAATGAAGAAAATGTGCATCATAAAGTAAGGTCCTCAGGTGACCAGGGGCATAGATAGTTATACAGTGGTATGCGAAAGTTTGGGAACCCCTTGCAGAATCTGTGAAAATGTGAATAAGTTTAACAAAATAAGAGATCATACAAAATGCATGTTATTTTTTATTTAGTACGGTCCTGAGTAAGATATTTTACATAAAAGATGTTTACATATAATCCACAAGACAAAAAAGTAGCTGAATTTATTAAAATATCTCCGTTCAAAAGTTTGGGAACCCTTGATTCTTAATACTGTGTGTGGTTACCTGGATGATTTATGACTCTTTTTTGTTTTGTGATGGTTGTTCATGAGTTTCTTGTTTGTTCTGAGCAGTTAAACTGAACTCTGTTCTTCAGAAAAATCTTCCATGTCCTGCAGATTCTTCAGTTTTCAAGGATTTTTTGCATATTTGAACCCTTTCCAGCAGTGGCTGTATGATTTTTGAGATTCATCTTTTCACACTGAGGACAATTGAGCGACTCAAACACAGCTATTAAAAAAGGTTCAAACATTCACTGATGCTCTAGAAGGAAACACGATGCATTAAGAGCCAGGGGGTGAAAACTTTTGAGCAGGATGAAGTCCAAATTTTTCTAATTTTGTTGAAATATTCTTTTTCCATTTAGTACTGCCCTTCAGAAGCAACAGAAGATACTTGCATGTTTCCCGGAAGACAAATTAAGTACAATTTACCTTGATCTTCAAATTCTAAAAGTTTTCACCTCCCGACTCTTAATGCACCGTGTTTCCTTCTAGAGCATCAGTGAATGTTTGAACCTTTTTTAATAGTTGTGTTTGAGTCCATCAATTGTCCTCAGTGTGAAAAGATGAATCTCAAAAATCATACAGCCACTGCTGGAAAGGGTTCAAATATGCAAAAAATCCTTGAAAACTGAAGAATCTGCAGGACATGGAAGATTTTTCTGAAGAACAGAGTTCAGTTTAACTGCTCAGAACAAACAAGGGACTCATGAACAACCATCACAAAACAAAAAAACAGTCGTGGATCATCAGGTAACCACACACAGTATTAAGAATCAAGGGTTCCCAAACTTTTGAACCGAGATATTTTAATAAATTCAGCTACTTTTTTGTCTTGTGGATTATATGTAAACATCTTTTATGTAAAATATCTTACTCAGGACAGTACTAAATAAAAAATAACATGCATTTTGTATGATCTCTCTCTTATTTTGTTAAAATTATTCACATTTTCACAGATTCTGCAAGGGGTTCCCAAACTTTTGCATACCACTGTATTTATAAATATATGTAGGGGAGGGGAAATTATATTCCAATCGTTCTAGAGCTTGGGTGCTAGTGAAAGTTATTCTGTTTCTTCCACATTTAAGTCTCACCCTATATCTAACACGACACCGCCTCAGACACTGTCCTCATCTGAGCTCCAGCCCGTTAATCCATGTACTGTTAATAGGTCAGGCCTCTCACACCTACACACTTTCAATATTATGTAAGCTAATTTGATGTGGTAGATGTTACTTCCAAATACCTAGAAATATCTTAAAGGGTTAGTTTACCCAAAAATGCAAATTCTGTCATTAATTACTCACCCTCATGTCGTTCTATACCCGTAAGACCTTCGTTCATCTTCGGAACACAAATTAAGATATTGTTGATGAAATCCGATGGCTCAGTGAGGCCTCCACTGAGAGCAAAGCCATTTAAACTCTCAAGGTCCATAAAGGTAGGCCTAATAAAAACATATTTGAAACATTTCATATGAGTTCAGTGGTTTTATCTTAATATTATAAAGCGATAAGAATACTTTTTGTGTGCCAAAAAAACAAAGTAACGAATTTTCAACAATATCTATATGGGCCGATTTCAAAACACTACTTCATGAAGCTTCTGAGCTTTATGAATCTTTTGTATCGAATTAGTGATTCAGATCTCCTATCAAACGGCTCAACTGCTGAAATCACGTGACTTAGGTGCTCCGATTCTCTGATTCGATTCGTAAAGCTCTGAAATCGGCCCATATAGATATTGTTGAAAAGTCTTTGTTTTTTGGCGCACAAAAAGTATTCTTGTCGCTTTATAATATTAAGATAGATCCACTGAACCGTTTCAAATATGTTTTTAGTGCCTTTATGGAGAGTTTGAACGGCTTTGCTCTTAATAGAGGCCTCACTGAGCCATCGGATTTCATCAACATCTTAATTTGTGTTCCGAAGATGAACGAATGTCTTACGGCTGTAGAACGACATGCGGGTGAGTAAATGACATTATTTTCATTTTTGGGTGAACTAACCCTTTAAGGTCTTTATCGGTGAGATGATTTCTTTATCATGTTTCATGATAGTGGCCATCGAGAGTTACTGATTTGTAATTAGTCAGCAAGTCCAAAAAAAAAAAAATGTACAAGGCCTTCTTGACTTTCCTGCTATAATCACCAGCAACTTGATATCTGAACAGCAAAAAAGAAAACCCCAAAAAATGTTTTAATACAAAATTTTATTACAAGATGATAGACAATAATGGTTTAATAGAAAGTTTTCAAGTGAAACTTTAAAACTGGAATGTGGACAACTGTGGTTTTCATTACCAAAAATGGAAAGTAAAGCTCAATGGTTTAAAAGTTATGTTTGCTTTTGTGTAACAGATATAAACCCTCATTTCAGATATTTCATTGTAACATTTGTTTCAGAAATGATTTATATGGAAATTTGCTTTAACCACAGGAATAGGATAAAATAAGTTTTAACCATCGATCCCAAAAGAAGGTAAAAACTTAGCATGCATCAAGGTCACAAACAGCATATTTCAATGTGTCACTCCACTAAGGAAATTTTACATTGCACTCATACCAAAACAATGTCTGATTGTATCCACTCGGGTACAAATAAAAATAAGCAAAATGAGCATTAACATCAGAGAAATGCCTATTCTCCTTCATTAGACGGCATAGGAAATGAATCATAGGTCACAGTATAATGTATTGCATCCGTTAGGGGACCATTCATCTGAACACCAAATCTATTTCAAGACTTCATGCAGGGAAGAGGAAAGTATCTAAAAAAAAAAAAAAAAACTCCTGAACAGCAATCTCTCTGGCAATACTTGCAAACAGTATAAAATGATTTCTCCAAAAACATGGTGCAACAACTGCTACTGTGACAAATTCAACAGCTGCTTGTATTTTCACAGTGTTTGTTTAGCTAGACGGGATAGTGTGTTCTGGAGCTACACTAATACTAAAGCTGCTCTACAGTAGAATTTGGCTCTTGTAACAGAAAAAAACACTTTGTTTAATTACTGACCATTGTTCATTTTTGGTTACTGGAACAGGGAAAAATGAATGAATATTAGCAACAGTATTTTAATAATAATAATAATAATAAAAACATAATACTGTTTAAAAAAAACTGGAAAAAAACCCTACAAGATTGAAAGAAACTAAGAAAATGGCAAGCAAGATGAGCTGAGGATCAGTCTCTCCTTCTCCACATTTATCAACACTTCCTCTTCTCATTCCACATCTGACTGGGTCAAGCTCGAATGACAAGTCAGCGTCTATAAGAAACAAAAAAGAACAAGCTCCTTAATTGCATATTTAATACCAAAAAAATTGACAATTTTCTCTGAAACACAAGTGACTCAATATTCAATATTTCAAGATATGCAAAATACATAGATTTGCATACAAAAACATTAACAAAATATTACATTTTTACAAAGTAAAACAGACTAAAAGGCAGCAATATCAAATATAACATCAAATGTTGAAGAGCAGCTCAGATCGCAGAACTGCTTATACAATGAGTCAAGGACAGTACCGTGACCACAGATTTTGGTTATGTTGAACTGGGATTTTTTTTGTTTTGTTTTGTTTTGTTGAAAGACCTCAACTTACATCTGCAACAGCAAAATCAGAGAGGCACAGCTTGCTTGCTTTAAAGTCTGTGTTTGTATCCTGCTCTTACCATGTTTCTCAGAGGTGTTGGCCGTCTCATTCATCTCCCTGCTTCTGCATCTGCGCCTGCATCTTAGCGATCATCTCCTGCATCCGCCTCAGCTGAGAGACACAAACACAATCACATATTGACCTTCACACTCAAGCAGTCTTGTTATTAGCGTTCAGCTTGTGTTTGCCTTGAGAGACCGTACCTCAGCCTCCTTCTCCTGCAAGATAATATCCTTGTCCATTTCCTCTGGCTCCGGACCCTTCCTGCACGACACACAGCAGGTGTAAAGAGACAGACGCACAGCAGTACTTAGCAGTGAAGTTTAATAAATGATCATTTATGAGTCACAGATCTCACAATTACTTTATCCTGTTGGCAAAACAAAATTACTAGGGCTGTCAAGTGTTGAAAAATTATAATTGAAATAAATGCCATGCAGCTTAAAGGGATAGTTCACCCCAAAATGAAAATTATCCCATGATTTACTCACCCTCAAGCCTCCTAGGTGTATATGACTATCTTCTTCGTGACCATTGTTTTGTTTTGCTCTATCGGGTCAGGAGTTAACTCTGCTACCGTAACTCGATCTGCGTAGGACTAGGCCGTCTGCCGGAAGCTAGTTATTTTAGTTTATAAAGTTTTAAATATGGATATATTTCTTACAAAAAAAACATCGCTTCGCTTCAGAAGGCCTTTATTAACACCCTGGAGTCATATGGATTACTTTTATGATGGATGGATGCACTTTTTTGGACTTCAAAATCAGAAGCGCCATTCACTACCATTATAAAGCTTGGAAGAGCAAGGATATTTTTAATATAACTCTGATTGTGTTCGTCTGAAAGAAGTCATATACACCTAGGATGGCTTGAGGGTAAGTAATTCATTGGATCATTTTCATTTTTGGGTGAACTATCTTTTAACTCAATTATTCAGAATTAACTGCATATCAATATTTGATGAGAAAATAAATGTAGATAATATATTAAATAAAAGGTATTAAATAATTGTAGCAGGCATAAAATTATTAGAAATATATTATCACTATCAAATATATATGTGCATTTAAGATTCAACTGCACTGATGACAGGAAATAATGACAGGATAGCAGATATATTAAACATTTTTGACAAAAATAACTATCACATTATCACCATAAACAAACAATTTTTCACAGAATTATGCTTGCCATTTAAGCAGATGATATGGAAACATGGGGTATGAAATGTTCATTTTTGCTAATTTTGCAATTCAAATCAG
>RJVU01044706.1:8618388-8705883 GCA_003731715.1 Anabarilius grahami | reverse complement strand
AAAAAAAAAAAAAAAACGACTTATTTAGTGATGGCCGATTTCAAAACACTGCTTCAGGGGGATTCGGAGCGTTATGAATCAGTGTATCGAATCTGCTGTTCGGAGCGCCAAAGTCACGCCAAACTCGCATGAACTGATTTAAATATGTTTTTTAGTACCTTTATGGATCTTGAGAGAGGAAATGTCATTGCTCCCTATGGAGGCCTCACGGAGCCATCGGATTTCAACTAAAATATCTTAATTTGTGTTCCGAAGATGAACGAAGGTCTTACGGGTGTGGAACGGCATGAGGGTGAGTAATAAATGACAGAATTTTCATTTTTGGGTGAACTAACCCTTTCAAACAGAGTTTTTCCTTTGAGTTTTCTGCATACAAACGACACCATCGCCATTTACACGGATCCTCGAAAAAGACTAAAAACGCTGTATTCTGCTGCCGGGCCATTAGATGGCGATGAAACACCATAGAATGAACATGTAATACCAAAGTCCCTTTAAGACAAGTCATTTCACTCGGCGGCCATCTTTGAAACGCCTCTCGGTCATTCAAGTGCATCTCCTATTTCTTTGAATGGGGAAACATCAAATTCTCTAAAGCTGTTTGCCAAGCTTTCGATTAAATTTCATATTTGAAGTCACCAATGAAATCTGACAACAACTGTCTCATAAATTTTGTTTCTAAATGCTCGAATCATGACAAAAAACGATATTTTTCAGGCTGGATCAAGCTAATGCGCATGTGCAGTCCTAAATGTCCTCTGGTGCCTCATTTCGGAGGTGCGCATCTGACTGTTTCTATAGGAACCGGAGCTTTTAACAGCCGCTGCAGTGACGCGATGACTTTACCAATCGGCGATTGGCTCTTATTTAGAAGGCAGGACTTATTCCGCCATATTGCGCATTGCACTTTCTCTGGCCCTGTCCCAAATGGCACACTTCATGTGCACTTTCGGTCTTGTGGACTTACAATGGCCGCTGCGTGCGCGTGTCCATTATTGTCCACAAGACCGTAGGGTGTCCCATTCGTCATTTAAGCTTTAAGAAGGGTGCTCGTGAGCACCCCCTTTGCGGCTGCTATGCGGCCTCGATGCGCACTTCTGCCGAGCCCGCAAGACTGTGAGCTACGCAGAGGACTTTACCCGGCAGTCAAAGCAGCATTACGTCGTGAAAGTGCGGACTCAGAGGAAGACCGTGTGGGTTTAAGGCAGGAACACACCAAGCCGATGCCGACGAACTAGTGGCGACGAAAGCAGACTGTGGGGTTGGCTCACGTCAGCTGCGTCTGTGTCCAAAGTTGGCCTAAAGTGGCCCAAATGGCACCCTAAAGGCAGGAACACACCGAGCCGACAGTCGGCTGTTGGGCAGTTTTTGTTCATCGGCTGACTAAGTTTTCTCAGTGTGTTTCGCACCATCGGCTGAAGTTGGTCCTCGTCGGCTTTTTTTTGGCCGATTCGACATGTTGAATCGGTGTCGGAGCTCATCGGGCCATCGGATCATTCTGATTGGCTGTTCAGCTACTGCCACCTGCTGGTTCGGAAAGGCATTTCATCTTACGCAGGCGCAGAACGGATGTGCTACTTGGCTGTCGGGCGTCGGTTTGGTGTCAGGCCAACTTTGGACACAGACGTGAGCCAACCCCGCAGTCTGCTTTTGTCGCCACAAGTTCGTCGGCATCGGCTTGGTGTGTTCCTGCCTTGACACACCAAACCGACGCTCGATAGACCAACTTCAGCCGATGGTGCGGAACACACTGAGAAAACTTAGTCGGCTGATGAACAAAAACTGCCCGACGGCCGACTGTCGGCTCGGTGTGTTCCTGCCTTTAGGGTGCCATTTGGGACAGGGCCTCTCATTCAAAATAATACGAGTGACGCGTCTTGTGTTATTCTATAGTCTTTGGTAATACGCATGTGCATGATGTCGTCGTTGTTGTTTACACGGAGACGTTTTCAAAAACTTGCACTTTGAAACCCGTTTTCAAAAGTTTGCGTTTTCAGGCACCCAACACACCATCATCGTGTAAATGAACAGTCAAAATGCATTAAAAGTTTTATGTTTTTAGTTGAAAATGGTGTAGTGTAAACGGCCCTTTAAAAGGGTTAGTTCACACAAAAATGAAATTTCGGTCATTGATTACTCACCCTCATGTCGTTCCAAACCTTCGTTCACCTTTCATGGCACGTTCTACGTCAGAACGCCGACCTGTACTTGCATTAATGGCCTTCTCCTGTGTCAGAATCACACACATGCGTCGTGCTGCTCACTTTGGCCAATAATACTGAGCTGGCATTAGGACATGAACATGGAAGCACTGCACTGTTATTACTATGTCAAGTGTGTAGGAGACTGACATGGAAGAGAAGAGATTGAATAAAGTCGTTATTTTTGTTTTGTTTATGCGCAAAAAAAGTGTTCTTACCATTTAATAAAATTAAGGTTGAATGCAATTAATTGTGAATGCATGCATGAATATAAAGTATTATATATAAATTATTAAATGAATGTAAAACATTTGAAATTTTCATAGAATATCTAAAAACAAAACATAATTCTGTTCAGATGTGAATAGCAAATGCTTAAAAAATGTAAAACACCATTTAATCATCAAATAATCTTAAATCTCTTTCACTCTGCAGGAGTATTTGAAATGAACTGACCAAGGCAAGGAGGTGCTTAAAAGAAAAAAGGGCTAGCATCTACAATTTACCTTATGCACTTAAGCTAAACCGTTGATAAAAAAAAGTTCATGGACGTGTTATGCCTATGACAGCTTTTGTTGTAATTAATCCAGCACCAAGGACAGCATTTAATAGTGTCCTCGCAGTGTAAGATCAAGTAAGATCAAGGCTGTGCGCGCGCGCGTGTGTTTTTAAGAGAGCGGCTTACCTAAACTTTTATATACAGCTTTAAAGTCATTTTAATTTCATTTAGTCCCCTTTTTGCAGAAATGACAGGTTTTCTGGTGTCATTGTAACTGTATTTGTCGCTCACGCGCTGATTGGGTGCGGAAGGTGATGATGTGTCAGAGCGCGCGCTCCTTGCTGCAAAGCTTTCTTTGAAACTCTCTGCACTTGACAGAGATTTGAAACAAATATCTCACAAACCAAGAGGTCGTTCGCACACACACACTTCACTGTTAGTTGCAAAGAAATAATCCTGCCCTTCAAACAGGGCGTTCATTCCGCTGCATCTCCATGAAATAGACGTGCAGATCTCATCTCTCTTCACCAGAGGAGGAACCTTCTCTTTCCATAGATGATTTCAATATACTTTCAGGTGTTATAGCAACTTTTTTTTCTTCCGTGACGCAAAGCAGCAAATGAACTTGAGGAACATGGTGAAGCAACCCGTGGAGCACATCAAGAGACCAATGAACGCGTTCATGGTCTGGTCGCGAGGTCAGAGAAGGCAGATGTCACTGGAGAACCCAAAGATGCACAACTCTGAGATCAGCAAGAGACTCGGAGCCGAGTGGAAGTTGCTCTCCGAGTCTGAAAAAAGACCTTACATCGACGAGGCCAAAAGACTTCGCGCCCAACACATGAGAGAGCATCCAGATTACAAATACCGACCGAGACGCAAACCTAAAGGACTGTTGAGGAGGGACACTCTGTTGTCTTTTGCGCTTCACAGCGAGCGAGACTTTCAAAGCATCTCAACCTTGAACAAACCACGACTTCTCCATTCAGCTGCGTCCATGCAACATCCTTTCATTGAGCCAAGCAGATCCAATACCACTGCTTTCCAACATGAAAAACCTGCTTTAACCCCTGGCTCGTTGGTTTTTTCTCCAGCTTTAGGATATCAGAGTGGACACAGGTCCATCGGGAGTCTGGGATGCCCCGGTCAGTACGCGCACAATCACCTGTCACCTGCAAACCCCGGATACCTGCTGCCCTGTAACTGTTCGCCCTGGTCTTCTTCCAGTCTCACACCTCCACTTGCCTACATAGTGTTTCCAGGTATGAGCAAGACTGCAATGAACTCTTCATCGCTGTGACTCAGTCATAAGATGTGATTAATATCACGGAAAGTCTTTTTCAGTTTTTTACTTTAAGTTGAAGTGCAGCTTTAATATGTTGATTAAAAGTGGACAACACTTTGATTATTAATTATAATATTAATAATAATACCTAGGCTACCTACAATAGACCCTTTTCACAGACTGATGACGTGTTTTAACGGTCATCAATATCGTAAATCCTGCAAAGTTTTTTATATTTTCATTTTTTTTAAATGCTTAGTATTATATTACCTTTGCATCAAGTTACACAAAACTAGTTAACGCTCCTGTGAGGGTAAAATGACATCTTTCTCTTTTCTGACGATTTTCCCTCTTTTTTAAAGTTATGAAAACATTATTGTGGAAAGGGAAACACAAAAAAAATATATTAAATTAAGTCTCTCATTCACCGCTATAAACGTTTACCCAACTATGACGACTTCCGCTTCTGAAAAAAACCCGGAAATGTGAAAAGGGTCTGTTTAGTTAGTTTGTTATGCTAGTTGGTTTTGGAATTTCACATTTGTTTTCGCATTGATTTATGAAGCAGATTTGGGATTATTGTAATAATTATAAATTATAGAATTAGCCTACTTAATGCTCAGAGCCAAAGATGAATTTTAACACAGTCAAATGCCACGTGATGATTTGAACAGCGTCGTTTGTGTATTGAAATTTTACCTTCACTCGAAATTTTTATATGAAAATGCATTGAAAGACTCTTTCAAAGACATTTTCTACAGTCTAAAATGCCAAAAACAACAACAATCATTTTTTAAAAATCATGTTTTACTTTCATTTGGCCTGCTGATTTGTAAAAGTGTTCAGTATCTGTAGGCTATTTTTAGAAGCAAATATACCTACAGCATACACAGATAAAACTTGTTTTAAAAGCTGCTCTGCTGATGTAATGCGGTCGCAGGTGTATGTTTGCAGAGTTCGCTGTGCTCTCAGGAAGAGGTGGAGACAGAAGAACACTTCCCGCTAAATTGTGATTACTATTAAAATATTAGATCTGCCCATTTCACAAAATTAAAATCACCAAATTCTATGGCGTTTCCAAATTCAGACAAATCATAAGTCATATTTTGGGTGAAAACTCCAGCTTGATCACAACAGCAGCAAAATATGTAACAGCTTGCCACAAACTAAGAGAGTCACCCAGCAGACAAAACTAAAGTCAGAAATATTCTTATCTTGTCTGAATCTACTTACAAATGTACAAAGTATTTTATTATTTATTTCTTTTTACATTGTCTTAATTATATTCTTGTCGTTTCTTGTTTATAAAAAAATTACATAAGTTCATTGCTTATTTAATGCTTCGGCAATACTGTACAAGTCATGCCAATAAAGCTCATTTGAACTGAATTGAATTGAATTGAGTAATTTACAACAACTTCGAACACGGCTCAACCAATCATAATCAAGGACCGGAACTATCCATTTTATAAACTCAGTTATACAGCCAAGACAACATTGGACTGACTCATTAGAATTTTCTTGTTAATGTTTATTTATTTAATTTTAAAATGTCTTAATTTCACTGCTGTCTTTATTTGATTATTGCTGGTTATTGATATGGTCTTGTATGATTCATGAATTATATTCAGGCAACAATCCTCTATACTCAAAAGCTGTGATTGAAATCTTAAAAGAAAAATACATTGTATCAATAAAAAAAACTTTTAAAAATGTAAACAAATCGTCTTGTAAATGTTTGTTTGTTCTGTTTTTTGCCTTCTCTGATTTCAACAAGTGCAGATTTGCATTTGCCATTGTTTTTTCCTCCCTCATGTCCTGAAATCTTTTTTCACATTTTCTTCTCTCTGTCCTTCATCTGTCCTCCGCCCCTGTCCATTATAATACATTTATATTGATGTTCTAGTATAGCCAGTAACATGTATGCATATTTAGCCTAATAATGTTCTGTATGGGTTATTTTGGGAACAACCCCTTATTTTTGTTAAATACAATTTTTCTACAAATCAGCATAAAAAATATTAATCATTTATAAATACATGTAATTGTAATAGGTGGAATAATATAGAGGGACAAGAGGTGGGGCAGGTGAAAAATCACCGGTCTTAACCATATATGATTCTTATAGGCCTTTCTTTAGTTTTTGTGTTATAATGTTCATCTCATTGCAATATTCTTAACTTAAATATAAAATGTGAATTTCTTGTATTTACCTTTCAACAAAAAATGCTGTTTGTGTCTGGAACAAATCCAATGATTATAATAAACAAGCTACAACTGCATAATATCATGCACAATCATAAAGGTGTTCACTGTTTTTTCATAATTTTATTGGAAAGTACACCTTATCACATGCATCTTAAATGCTATAAAAAATAATTATTATTGCTCATTCCATTTATAATGTGTCATGTTTTGTTTTCTGTCCTGGAAAAAGTAATTAATTACTAATTTCTGTCAGATTCTTTTCATCATCTGCTGATTCTTCATGCATCAGTATTAGTAAAGTATTCAGCAGAGGAACAATCAGAGGTGAAGAAAAAATAATGCAGACTTCATCTTGAATTAAATGTTTACTCACTCAAACGAAATGGTCAAACAATTAGGTGTGCAATTTAAGGCCTGTCTGAACTGATCTTAGATATTACACATCAAGTGACCTCAGGAATAATTTGTGTTAGTTAATGCTCAGACAGCGCTTATGATGATTAAAATCCTCCTTTATGTTTCTGTTAGAAGTAGGTGGAACTATGACCACTCAAAGCTAATGAGCCTCAATTTATGAGTGTGCATGTGAGCCTTCACACTTTAAAAGGCAGTCTCACCCCATCCAGCTTCAGTTAAAATCAACGCTTGACAGCACCAGCTTCACCAGATCTTTAACGGAGAAACGAAGACAGAAGCAGAATGAGTGCCAACGCACTGCAAACCACAGGTTTTGTATCAGGAGCCATTGGTATGGTTGGGGTTTTTGCAGCCACGCTTATGGATGTCTGGTGCAGCAGGAACCAGCAGGAGCACAAGTTAACTTCCATATACCCTTATAAGGGCCTGTGGAAGGATTGCGATGTGTCCAGCTCTGGATTCACTGAGTGCCAACCTCTCTACAGCCATCTGAACTACTCAGGTGGGTTGAGATAGTGATTTTTTGAGATTTACTACAAAACTCAAACCCAAAATGGACATTATAGTTTATTTCTGAACCTATAACATTGAGAGTGAACTTTGTGCCAGAAGTGTTGCACTTTTTCACCAAATATTTCTTATTGTGTGCACTGTTCAGGAACTGCTAGCCTAACAATGAAGGAGGATAAGAAACGTGAAATGATTTTCAATAAGAAGTTATATAAATATACACTCGATTTTGTTATCATCTGCTTTAGTCCACATTTAATAATACTAGGTAGAAATCAAACAAAAAGCACTGACTCAAAGGCACTAATGACCCTCTACTATCCTGTTTGTTTTCTTTTTCAGGACTCCTTAAGGCTATAAGAGCTTTGATGGTAATAGCCATTTTAGTGAGTGTGATCGCAGTGTTCATCGGATTCTTTTGTCTGAAGTGTCTCAAAATGAGAAGTATGGAGCTATCGACCAGGGCCAAACTGATGCTAAGCACAGGGATCTTGTTTATCATTGCTGGTAAACAAAAGCTTATTCATTACTCACTAACTAAAGTATCTAAAACCCACTGATATTTCAGTTATTTATTTCTATTAGGTTTACAGATGTAATTATTACTGTTATTACAATAATTCCCATTATAATACACAAGATCCATATCAATCATTGTTCTTTTCAGGCCTTTGTGGTATTTCTGGAGCATCAGTGTATGCTGATCAAATTGTGCCTAGTTTCATGATTACCCCATATAATCAAAATCAAGGAGAGAAGGGAGGGATACAATGTGGGACTGGCATCGGCATAGGAGGAAATGATTCATTTGCTTCCAGGTAAGATGAAAAACCACCGATTTTCCACTGGCAAATGTTCAATGGTGTTATGTGCTGATCACATCACTTCCTGTTTTCTCCATCTTTGTTTTGAATGGTCAGGTACACATTTGGTCCCGCCCTATATATAGCCTGGGTAGGAGGAGCTTTGTTACTTCTGGGAGGAATTTTGAAATGCATTGCATTCAAAATAATGCAAACGTAAGTCACTGCATTTGAAAGTGTAACAGATCTATCAATCTATGTAAATAGACGTTCTGTGACATATTAAGTTGAGAAGTACATGGGTTGTAAACTAACTAGCATGTTCTATTTTAGCAACACTGATAAGAGAGAAGGATATATTTACAACGCCCAAGCCCAGTGCAGGGAGGAAGCTGAAGAGTTCCAAGTCCAGAGAGTGAGAACAGAACAATAAAAAAAATAATAATGTCAGACCTATATAATGCTTTGCACTGATGAAATGAAGTCTTTTTTTTCTTTTTTTTTGCTGTTTTCGATAATTGCAGTAAAAAAATGTTTGTCATTGTTAATCATTGTCTTTTTAATGTCTCTATTGAAAAGTCTTAATTGTATAATTGGGAAATTGGTCAGATAAGGTTGGAATGTCTTAGATAATAAGGATTCAACAGTCAAACACTGTAAATCATTTGCTGTTTAGAATTATAATAAACTTTTGCCACAACTGTCCTTGACATTGAATTGTTTGGCCTAGCTTGAGAAGAAAGGGTGAAAAAAAACAAGTGTCCTGACAAACTAATCTTAAAGTAGACTTTTATTGTTTTATATATAGCTAATTAAAAACTATCAACTAACCCAACTGCTAAAAGACAACTGTGCATTGATAGAATAAAAAACAGAGACACAAACATTTTTCTCATTCATTCCTGACTTTAAACTTTTTGACAGTCCATTTACATTTCATGTGATTTCATGTGTGAGAGACTTAAAATATTGAACATCAAAATATAGTTTTATCTTCTGCAATGCAAAAGAAAATAACGTTTTTGTCATTCTATTTCACATTCGACTTGTTTGCTGCAAATTATCCATACAGTGAGTGCTGTTAAACCAAGAACATCTTTATAACAGAAAATCAACAAATGACAGAGGAACTTGAATTCTTTACAACGTAGTGCTAAATGTGTCAGGAATCCCTCATAACAACCTTAAAAAAGGCCATCAAACATACCGAGAAAAACACTGGTCTCATTGCTGATTTCCTCTGTGTGATCCCTGCAATTATTAATCAATGTTAGCACAGTAAACTGGTAATATGATAACTAAAGGTAATTATTTCTTCAAATACCTGCTAACAGTATTTTCCTTTAGAGCTGCATCTGCCCTTGAAAAGAAATCAAATCTTCTTTGGACTGAAGGTGTTTTGGCTTGACTCTGGTTTGAGACGGAGTTCATACTAACTCCTTTTAAGTACACTGCCTGTGAAATGAATTATAAAACTAGCTATTTTTGACTGAAACACAATCATTGTATGCTTTCTAAATAGTGTAACCAAAATGCATGGTACCATATTTGTCTTAAAAAAATTTTGGGGAAATGTTAAAAGTATTTATGTATACTTACAGTCTGAGGTGTAACAGCCATTGGTTGGATCCTGAAAAAAGTGATCCTATTTTTAGAGGCAGTAGGCCAAAAGCAAATGATAGTTCAGCAGATATTATGTAGTAATGCACCCTCTGGACCCTAGTATAACTGCTCTTGAATCCCTATTAAACAAGCTTTTAGTCTGAAACATTTGAATGAAGAGGGGAAAAAGTCTCCCTTTAGTTACCTTTGTTGCAAGACTTGCAAGGTTTGGCCTGGACATTGTGAGGCTGAAACCAAAAAATAAAAAAAATAAAAAAAGAAGAAAGAAAATTTTAGCATTTAAAATGTTACCGAATTACAAAAATGTAAAATGATTTTACTAATATCTGACATACAAAAACAAACAAACCAGAATTTGTAGGTTGATCATGGTCTGTCATCAGGTTACATATTTGGGATTCACAGCACACCTCACTAGCATCAACAAGGTTACCATCTTCAAAATCATCCCAATCATTCAATCCCAGGTCAAAGGTCACATCCAGGGAACCAGACCAGCGGTCATCAATGTCAGTACTGTGGTCTGGGGTTGCATGGGTAGAATAAACACTGGCTTCTTTTGGACTGACTCTGTGCATTTGTCCATCGTTGTGTGGCTCACGCTGACTGTATATCGAAACCCCTGAAAATATGATGGAATTATTATTTTTTATTAATAATATGACCAATATGCGGCAAACACCAGAAGTTCTAAAGTACTATACTTTGAGGTAAAGCAGAAGGTTGAGGATGTTCTAATGCTGGGTCTCCAATTTCAGAATAAAAGTCTCCCAGCTCGTCATTGAAACCTGTAGATAGTTTGACAATTGAAACATCTGAGTTCTGAGAATTCTTATTAAACTCTAACCTCACATTCACTGTAACTGCAGTATTTTCTGTCAACAAATTTTTAGTATACGTGAATGAGAGTAAACATACCATCATGGTATGACTCAAACAACGAATTCTGGCGTGGAGTGACAAAATTGGCCTCTAACTCTTTGATTTCATATGTACTTTGAGTGTAACACTGACTTCCCTGAAACCTTAAAGAATAAATATTTACTTTAGGAAATAATACAATCAACTATGACAACATCATCAACAATAATAGGACAACTTTTGTTGTCAGCAGAAAACCAAAATACTTCTTGGCAGCAGGCACTGTGTCTTTGGGTTTGTATGAGAACTGCTGCATGCTTACAGCTGCTGTCCCCTTATTCATCATCATCTAAAGGGAAAATCAAGAAAACTGGATTGAGACTTTGACACAATACAATATATCTTACAAAAATAAATTCCAGTTATTGAAGTGTACTATTATTAGACTATACTGAATCATATTTTCTGACCGCTATGTACATGTAACCCTTGATAGTCAGAATTCTGACCTTCAAACGTTTCACAGGAGTCTCACAAAGTCTCTCATTCCTCATTTTTAGGTTGTTAAGGTATGAGGTGACACTAGACTGAGGCCTTTTCGTGACTCCAACTTTGCCTAAAAGGGAAACAAGGTGAATCAAGCAGCACAGATAATGACAGCACAATCCAAGGTCATCTAGAATTTCTCATACTCACAGCACTCATGTCCACAGAGCTCCTTGTTTTTGCAGAGATGATTGCACTGTCTCTTAACTGTGTTTGGAGCAACTTGATCCATGAAGAGAATGTCTACATTAAGTTAAACATAATTTTTATTAAGTGTCAGTGTTTGAGCTAAAAGCATTTATATAGTTAATTTAGTTTCAGCAGATTTATCAGATCTTTGGTATTAACATTCATCTCAGGAGATCACAAGTGTTTACAGTAGATGTCTTTGAGATGCATGTATGCATCATTAATGTGTCTCACCTGCCTGCTTTTGAGATGAATGCTAATACTATGTATTTACAAGGAAACTGATTTTCTGAAGTCACAAAATCTAGTTCACGTGTGTTGTAACCAGTGTTAGAGAAAGTTACTTTTAAAAGTAATGCATTACAATATTGCGTTACTCCCTAAAAAAGTAACTAATTGCGTTAGTTACTTTTTATAAAAAGTAATGCGTTACATTACTTTTTCTTACCTAGGCTGGGCTTGCTTGTTTGTTTTTTAATAACAACAAAAAAAAGTTATATTTTTGGCAAATGTTAAGGCCCTTTCACACCAAAAGTGAAATGAAAAAGCCTCAGGCTGAAGGAAATGCATATTTACGCCTGTACAGTAGAGGGCACAGCTCAAACAAACCTTTCAACTATGCTGCCATTCTGGATTAAAGAAGAATGGGATACAGGAGAAGGAAGTTCAACACTCTTATTTCTAAATCTAATCTAAAGTAATTTTTGCTTATTAGTATGGTTGAATTAGTTCATTGAAGGTCAGCAGCAAAGACACTAGTTAATAAAGTGAGATTAAATACATAAAGTATATTTGTGTAATTTAATATAGTTAATTATTACAGGTTTGTGGTGAGGCAAGTGAGATAAGTAAATGCATGTTCACATTTAGGCCACATCCACAGGAAGCCAGAGCTCAAACCACTGAAACTGACTCAAAATGATGTAGTATACATGCCAGACCAGTATGTGGCGCTGTAATTCTGCCAGAGATACACTACAAACAGAGAAGACGACTTGGAGCATGGGCATAAACCTTGCGTGCCATATACAAACTTTAACAAAGCTTAGTAATAAAGCTTTACTTTAATAAAGCTAATAGGCTCAGCAGCTTCTGCAGCACGAACACAAGCATGTAGTCCGCCATTGTTGTTGTTGCTGTTACGTGTCATAGCGGTGTCTGACTAGGGTTGAGACGTGGGGTGATGACATCATCTTTTAAAAAAAAATACGGATTGGCTGTACACACGAAAACGCAAGGGTGTTCAGATTTATCCACTCTGGGACCCTGTTTCAAAAAATAGCGGTCTCTGTGTGTACGGGCTCTTAGTGTAGAACTACAATAACCATCTTTACACAGCGCATACAACACCTCTGCACTTTATTTCTCTCAACATGGGGACAGGAGAGCTGTCAGTCTATAAATGTGAAAAAGTAACTTGCATTACTTATTTGAAAAAGTAACTCAGATATTTTGTTGTAAATTGAAAAAGTAACGCGTTACTTTACTAGATACTTGGGGAAAAAACTAATCTGATTACGTAACTCAAGTTACTTGTAATGCGTTATCCATTTACATTACATTACATTTATGCATTTGGCAGACGCTTTTATCCAAAGCGACTTACATTGCATTATACTATACATTTGTATCGGAGTATGTGCAATCCCTGGGATCGAACCCATGACCTTGGCATTGCTAGTGCCACGCTCTAACCACTGAGCTACAGGAAAGCTATATTTCCCTAACACTGATTGTAATGATCTGAGGTCTGATTAAATTGTTGTTGTTGTCAAGAAGTCTGACCTGTGTTTGAAGAAGAAGGAGTTGTTGACATGGGGCCTTGTCTCTTCGCTGTGTCGAGAATCCTCTGCACTCTCCATGTAGGTCTCTCACTGATGCAGGACTCAGCTCCAAACATCTTTGCGCCTGAGTAATAGGCGCTGTACTCCTGCTGTACGTCCAGACCCACTACACAATCAACAATTATTAATTATTCTAAAATATTACCAGATAGAACAGATCACTCTACATGTAGATGTTTATGCAAAACAAATATTATATATTTTATTGAATTACACTATGCTATGACCACTGACCATATTCAGAGCTGATCAAATGAATGCTGAGCTCCTCTCCCTTAGGTGTTCTTGTCACCTCGATTCTCTTTGACCAGCTCCCAGACCTCAAGAGCAATGTGTCCCTGGAAAAATAAATTATGCATCTCTTACATATTTTACATTTGTTTAAAGATAACTTGCCTATGATTATTAAATCACATAGATCTTACATTATTTTCTGCTGGAAAACTACATTGTTTTCACAGTCCCCAATAATGAGAGTAACATAATGGTGGTCTGGTCCTGTCCGTTTCGATGCCAACTCCTTGAAATTCTGCAGGTTCACTGTGACCACAATCTCAGCTGTGGACAGACTGTATCGAGGAATCTAGAAAAAATATTTGATTATATAAAATATGATAGATGAACTTGTAAAATTATGATTTACTTACATATTTAATTATGTTTTTTAATGATCAAAGATAACAGATTAAAATTGGTGTGAAAGTATATGCGGAAATATGTATTCTGTGTATTCTAGGCCCTGTAATAGGTTGCTATTTTTTGTAGAGATATTTTTTTACCAAATTTCACCATCTTTTTGTTTTCACTAGTTCATTGTAGTATTACAATTTTGTAGTACAAATATTTAATGTAGTCTTTCGATTAGTTTTAGCTCAAAGGGCTATTTAAAATAATTTTATATGGATAATTACAGGTCATCAACTTTCCACTTTCCAAAACTTTATTCCATGTCAACTACCCAAGTAGGAGACTTCAATGTAATTATATATACAAGTTACCTGTTCCAAACTAACTTCAAATTTTGGAAGTTTGCCGACAGCTTCCTTAATCTGGTTCCCAAATGGAGGGTGTCGGTTCAGAATCTGGCAAAAAAACAAACAAATAAATAAATATGTGTCAGTACTACTTCTGTAACAACAGAAAAGGACATTATGACTTCATCATGAATAAACATTTCTCAACTTCTAAACAATTATCTAGGATATTTTGGCATACTAGCTCTAGTTCTCTGGGACTCTTCTGCTCAATTTTGCTGAATGTTGTAAGCCCTGCATTCACCATGGCAGTAGCAAGTGTTAATCCTAGAAAAGACCCCAAATATAAAAACACATACATCCGTCACAACAAATACACTACATTTTTAATCAGTAGGTTACATTTATTCACTTTTGTCTCAATATAGAACGACACCACTTATCCTTTTTTAATGATGATATATAAACTTTTAGATGGGCTCCCTGACCTATCCTCTCAAGCTGTCTGGAGACGTAAGGCGAGTTCTCCCACAGTTTAGCTCGAAAACATTTGGCAAGAATTAAAGAGCTGAGTTGAGCAGAAAAATTCAATTTGGAGTGATGACTGAGAAACTCGGTCAGATCTGGCAGAGATCAAAAGCAGCATTTTATGCTAAGTAAAAAGTTGCATGAGAAAAAAAGACATTACACAAGATCACGCAAGTAACATACATCTGCTGACTCGATTTCCATTTCTGAATATTTTTCCAGTGTCCTGTATGAGTCCAAACTCCTGAATGGGGATGCAGCCAAGCTGAGCTTGAATCAGACTAGGATGAGATTATAATTGCATGCATAAAAAAACAAAAACAAAACAAAAAAAAATATGCAGACCATGCAATAAAAGTGGTAAAATTGTACATTAAAACAGTAATAGCAAGCCAGACCTTACCAATTCACTTTCATGTCATTACTTTTGATCTTTCCTTCCATAGGAAACCTAAAAAGAAAATATTACAGATGACATGCTTTAGTTCACCTGTCCACTCCACACAGTACGTTAACTATAAGAATTAGGTAGTTAAAGACAACTTTGACCTGATGGTGGTTCTGTTCTTATCCTTGTTCAACATGTTCAAGGTTTTCTTCTCATTCACTCTCAATTGCACATCACTAAATTCTTTACCCTTCGATATCATTTCAATCTATAAAGTGAGAAAAAAATATATAATTATGGCCTGTTTTCACAAACAGGGCTTAGATCAAGCCAGAGTTAGGCTTTAGTTCAATTAGGATATTTAAGTAGCTTTTATAAACATGCCTTAGATAAAAAAAAAAGAAAAAAAAAACATTACTGGTGTGCATCTTGAGACAAAACAATGGCACTGACATATTTTAAATATGTAGTCAATCATTTTATTCCTTAAAACTCATCTTTGATCACCAAAATTACATATTTAAACATTTTTTCCTGAGAAAATAATTTCTTCATGCCTTAAAATAGCTTGAATGTGATTCTATACCCTTGTTTCATTTAGTATACGCGGATTCATGAATATCCACTCAATCACACCAGCTCAGAATACCTGATCCACTTGGTCTTTACTGTAGTAAAGGCTGCATAGTGGTAATTGGAAACACTGGTTTAATTCAGCCATATATGTAACCGTGGACCACAAAACCCGTCATAAATCACACAGGTATTTGTAGCAATATCCAACATTGTATGGGTCAAAATTATCAATTTTTCTTTTATGCCAAAAATCATTAGGATATTAACTAAAGATCATGTTCCATGAAGATATTTTGTAAATTTCCTACTGTAAATATATCAAAAATGTATTTTTGTGAGGGGATATGCATTACTAAGGACTTCATCTGGACAACTTTAAAGGCGATTTTCTCTATTTTGATTCTTTTGCACCCTCAGATTCCAGATTTTCAAATAGTTGAATCTCAGCCAAATATTAAAATCCTATCCTAACAAACCATACATCAATGGAAAGCTTATTTATTCAGCTTTCAGATGATGTATAAATTTCAATTTCAAAAAATTGACCCTTATGACTGGTTTTGTGGTCCAGGGTCACATATGTTTGAACCAGAATCTTATTCAGAAGAAGTGTAAGAGCGAATTATACAGGCTCGTCTATTCCTCTCTACGTCGGACACATAACGGTAATTGATATGATTAGCCTTTGGCTTGAATACATTATCAAACAGCTAATAATGTGTTGTTAATTTTACACAAACCATGTTCCTATTCATCATCTCAGAGTCAGACAGCTACCTTCTAAAAATCATCATCCTTACAAACGCTTTGAACAACTTAAAAGATCAGTGGAGAAAGGCATATTGTTCATCATAACATAGTAATATACATTATAATTCACCCGCTATATTGCTAAATGTACCCCATTTTTCATATCAACAGAAAAATATACTAGAATAACCTGGCTTCTCTTGAGACCCCCCTGCTTCGCAGCATAGTTAATGATATGCTAAAGCCCACCTAGACGGGATTGGTTACAATATGTTTGAGACATAGGTGCGATTTCAAACCGCGTTTTTGAGACTGTCTCAAAAACGTCAAAAATGTCAGTGCAAGTTGCTTTCAGTTTTAACAGCTCTTACATGCATTTTAGTCTGGGACTAGACTTGTCTGTGAAATCAGGGGTATATGTTGATCTGAAGAAGTAAATAACAATGGATCAGGAAAAGCTGAAAGAACAACAATGCTTTTCTTACCAACTCGGGTAATGTCTCTGTTCCAGTCACCATACTGAACTGCCTCACAGTGTCAAAGGCAACACAGTACCTGGCCATGAGTTTTCCAGTCTCTGTGTATGAACATTTAATTTATATGGCCAAATCAAAGTCAAGATTGGTAGAGTTAAATTAATTAAAATACTCATAAAACTATATAAACTTTTATATTTTTTTAATGGGAAAAAGAGTATTATCAGTAACCTGTGGGCTTGATGTTAATGTCTTCATCCATGGTAATCAGGTTAAAAGAGGCCAAAGAGTTGAGGTTCTTCAAGCACAGTTCTGAAACACGCATGTAAATCGTATTCTCACCATAAGTTCCTCAGTCTAGTAGGTTTTTCAAATGAATGATTATGAACAGATTCACTGATTTAAATCATTTTTTTCATACCTTGTAATTTAGTCTCAATTCCACATTTGTCAAGCTCAGGGGGAAAACCTGTGACAAAATATGAGACTAATAAAAAAACAGCTAGTAGCACTTGATGTTTATAACTTTAGAGTGGTCAATGTTTAGGATTTACCGTAGTGGTTGGGGTTTTTCAGAGCACGGATGTACAGGAAGGTGGAGCGGATCCAGTCTAGAGCCATGTTCACATCAGATATGGTGTGGAGAACTATCTCTGCATTCAAGTGCTCCACCAAGTTTGTATGCAAGCTGAAAATAGTCATTTTTTTGATAACACATAAATCAACTAGCCTAATCACGTGTTTAAGGAATATAAAAATTCCTCTAAGACTGAACAAAATGTGTTTTAGATGGTATATACCTGCTCTCTATGCTGTCTACGCCACTTAAGAAATGTGTGTATTTGTCCTTTGTCTGAGTCCGGGTCATGATCACTGCAGTCGCTGTCGTATCAAACTAAACAAAAACCAAAGCCAGCAAGCGCTTCAGTCTCAATCTTAATACTGTAACAGCTCTATGTTTGCATTGCCAGTTGAGATTTAGCCAAAGTGCTTGACTTCATAATATACTGATGCTTATGCAGCTGCCACTTATTTTATATGTAATATATGCATGTTTTTGTAGATTGTTTTCATAGGTACGCGTCTTCCAATGTACACATAAAGACTTCAGAGCCACGAGAGACCTCCTGAAGTCATGCTCTGAATTTTGTTAGCAGTACCTGTGGTCTGCCAGCTCTCCCAATCATCTGTAGCAGGTCAGCTTCACTGTACTCTTCACATGCACCACCAACATAGTGCAATGTGGATTTGATTATCACAAGGTGGGCTGGCAAATTCACACCCATGGCTAGGGTGCTGGTTGTGACTAAATAAGAGAAAAAAAGGTTTTCCTACATATGCTTTCGTTTAATAGTACATTAGGTACTGAATAATGAACAAAAGTAAATACGTGAAAATATATTTGCAGAACTTACATAACACTGGCAAGTCACCCACTGTAAATGCTTCTTCAATCAATTTCCTGTCTGAAACATCCATGCCAGCATGATGATATCCAATCCCACAAATAAAAAGATCTGGAAAATTGTTTAGTTTACTTTGATAAAACAGTGACCAATGTATTCATCAAAGTCATACAGCAGATGAAACCTCATTAACGTACACACCTCTGAGTTTGGCATCAAGCAGAGAGTTTGCATATTTCATCAGTCTATGAAAAAGATAATGAGTTAAATTAAGAGCTGTACACACCTCAATGGTAATCTTAAAAGCACAGTTAAAGGGTTAGTTCACCCAAAAATAAAATAATGTCATTAATTACTTACCCTCATGTTGTTCTACACCTGTAAGACCTTCGTTCATCTTCGGAACACAAATTAAGATATTGTTGAATTAGATCTGAGGGCTCAGTGAGGCCTGCATTGCCAGCAATGTTACTGCACCTCTCAAGATCCATAAAGGTACTAAAAACATATTTGAAACCGTTCAAGTGACTTCAGTGGTTCTATCTTAATATTATAAAATGATAAGAATACTTTTTGTGTGCCAAAGAAACAAAATAACTAATTTTCAACAATATCTATATGGGCCGATTTCAAAACACTGCTTATGAAGCTTCTGAGCTTTATGAATCTTTTGTATCGAATTAGTGATTCGGATCTCCTATCAAACAGCTAAACTGCTGAAATCACGTGACTTTGGCGCTCCGATTCACAGATTCGATTCGTAAAGCTCTGAAGCAGTGTTTTGAAATCTGCCCATATAGATATTGTTGAAAAGTCACTATTTAGTTTTTTTTGGCGCACAAAAAGTATTTTTGTTGCTTTATAATATTAAGATTGAACCACTGAACTCACATGAACTGTTTCAAATATGTTTTTAGTACCCTAATGGATCTTGAGAGATGCAGTAACATTGCTGGCAATGGAGGCCTCACTGAGCCATAGAATTTCATCAACAATTTCTTAATTTGTGTTCCGAAGATGAACGAAGGTGTAGAATGACATGAGTAATAAATGACATAATTTTCATTTTTGGGTGAACTAACCCTTTAATATCTGGCAAAACATCTGTGGTAGTTCAACAACAATATGTTCAAATATGCATTCATATCAGGGGTTTCCAAACTCAGTCCTGAAGGGCCAGTGTCCTGCAGAGTTTAGCTCCAACTTGCCTCAACACACCTGCCTGGAAGTTTCTAGTATGCCTAGCAAGACCTTGATTAGCTGGTTCATGTGTGTTTAATTGGGGTTGGAGCTAAACTCTGCAGGACAATGCAGGAATCTCGAGGAGCAGGATTGGACAACCCTGATTTATACTGATGTATATGTAGCTTTAATCTCCAGACCAAAATTGATAAATGATATAAGTGGCAATGTTACATTCATTTCAAAATGGAAATGTATATTTGCAGCCTATGTAATGTGACTATAGTACCTTTGTTTGTGATCAATACTCATAATGAACCTGGCATCCTTGGCAAGCACAGCAGCTGACTGTTGAACTCCTTTTCTTGTGGAGCAAAACTGTAATTTCAAATAAATGTATTATATCAAAATGTTATTTTAAAATGCACAACCCAACACATTTGCATTCACAAAAGTTCCCTTACCACAAGGGTAGGTTTTTGATCAGAGTAGGTCTGAATAACGTTGGAAATTTTGTAGTTGAGAGAAAGATCAAACTTAAATTCATTCTGATTACTTCCGCAGGGGAACCCAAGCACCACTTTCCTCAGTTTCACTGGCCTGTGACTATCATCCATCTCCAGACAAGTGGCAGGCCCTGACTCATCCGAAAGCCATTCAGATAGCTTCAAAATTGTAGAGAACAGCACAGGAATAATCAAAATTAACCTGAACACAGATAAAGAGATTCATTTGAATGACTTTGAAACTTCATGAAACTACGTACGTCGCGGATGTTTGGGATGGTAGCTGAGACAGCCACAAATCTCACAGATGCTTTTGATTCTGTATTTACAGCCAGGTGATACGAGTGCATGGTTTTCATTCTGCTGACCACAACCTCAAGAGTGGCTCCACGGGTTTTGTCTTTCACCACATGTACCTAGAGGGTATATAGACAAAAATGTAATTGATAAATGAACAAGGCACTGCCGTCTATTTTCAAATATTGGTATTGACGATCACATGGGAGTAAATAAATCAGACCTCATCAATGAGGAAGAGACGAACAGATGGCAATAAACAGTTATCCTTCCACCTCCTTGTCATGCTGTCCCATTTTTCCTTTGAAGGAAAAAAAACTTTCAGACCTGTTGGAAAGATGTTTGATGTTTAGACTGTACCATATGTGGCAACATACTGGAGTTGTAAAGATAAGATGAGCATCCTGGATTTCAAAAATGTCATCAATCTCTGTGTCTCCAGTTAACTCCTTGCAGTTTAGTCCAAGAGGTCCAAACTTCTGTTTCCAGTTTTCATATCTTTGACTGCAAAGAGCCTTAATTGGTGCCACTAAAGCATAAACCAAAAATGTCAAACAATAATTGCTATAAATTACTGAATAAAACAATGCTTAGTTTATAATCTTATTAAGCTTAAATAATAATAAGTATAGGTTGTAACTCACTGTACACAGCTCTGACATTGTGCCAGGGCTCCGAAGACTCAATCAGTAGTCGAACAATGGCCAGCTCAAAAAGCACAGTTTTCCCAGAGCCCGTGGGAGCACAGGCAACAAAATTTTTATCGGTGTACAGGACCTGAAATAGAGCAATAATCTGCCACATACTGTGTTTATGAACTTTACATTATATAGATATAAATGCTAGAGACTTACATCATCCAAAGCCTGGGACTGCACATAGTTAAAGTAAGGGAATTCTTTAAACACACTTCTGAATTTAGCAGCTATGCGTATATCAAGGAAAACAATCAACATGACAATAAATACATCATTCACAGTCAAAAGGTATAAATGTGCATTAAAGACTTACAGGAATGATTTAAAGGGATAGTTGCCCCAAAAATGAAAATTCTGTCATCATTTACTCACCCTCAAGTTGTTCCAAACCTGTATGAATTTCTTTCTTCTGCTAAACACAAAAGAAGATTGTTGGTAACCAAACATTTGATGGACCCCATTGACTTCCATAGGAGGAAAAAAATTACTATGCAAGTCAATGGGGTCCATCAACTGTTTGGTTACCAACATTCTTCAAAATATCTTTGTTTGTGTTCAGCAGAAGAAAGAAATTCATACACGTTTGGAACAACTTGAGGGTGAGTAAATGATGACAGAATTTTTTAATTTTTGGGTGAACTGTTCCTTTAAAGTCCCCATGAAATCAGTTTTCCTTCCTGTGTTAATAAAATTTCATTTGAAACAGAAACTTTGGGTGGGACATATCAAATAACTTATCCTGGTTAATTGGACAAAAATCTGTGTAGTGCAACATGAATCATCAAAGTTTTTTTGATTTGAATGCCCAGATGAAAATGTTTTTTTATGTGAATATCATCTAAAAGTGAATTTTGTCAGCGTTTAGGAGTATACTAACACATAGCTCAACGCTAATGAACATGGACTAAAACCCCAAAACTCTGATTTTGGTTTCATGAGGTCCTAATTAAAATGTATTTATCATCAGCTGGGTTGAATGGAGGAGGATACGAATTTCAGAGACTGAGCGAAGTGTTCCTTTTCCAGACGACCCTTTAAAAACAGCATAATATTAGAAACCGGACCAATATTCAATCTAACACTGATTGTTCTTTATGTATGGAATGTTTTACAGTTTTTACATATGCCCTAAAAGATTGCATATTTAACTTTATTAAACCGTACAAAGATTTAACTTCAGATAGAATAGCTGGTTAATGTAGTACATTTGTAGAAACATGGACTGCTCCACATAAACTAACTCTACGTCATGGCACGCTGTTAACTAATAGAGCTATAGTATTATATTACCTTCAAATTCTGCAGGTTTGAAACCAAGATGGAGATTATGGTTTATTTTTGCAGGTACATCACATTTTTGTTCCGTTTGGCCCAAGCCAATAAAGGGACTACAGGTAGCAACACCATATGTAGTCTGTGGGCCGCTGGTTGTCATAGCAACCTGACCAAAGAAACCAGCATCATTTGTTGTTGACATCATATGATTTGAGATACCATCTTCACCATTGCCTGAGATCCTTCTTGTGGGAGCTCTGAACAACCTAGGTTGACAACAGGGAGATAAATGCACTTTGTTTACCCACTTATTGTACTACTGCCATGACAATATCCATTTTAAACACAAAGAACTGCTTGTTACATCAGCAAATTTTGTTAACTCAATCAAGATGTAGCAAAGAGTACCGAGTCTTGAAGGGAGGAGCACTGGCAGTAGGTAAAGGCCTCGATTCCACAAACCCTGTCATGCTGATAGCCTGATTTCTTTCTTTAGAGGGTTCATGGGTCCACAAAACAGATTCCTCCAGCTCATGTGATTTCACAGTCTGCCCTTGGACACTTTCGTTAGGATTGTGAAATGGTTTTTGAGCTGGAGCCAGAAATTCCTTTGATCTCTGTGAGTAACCTTCATAAATAATGAAATTAAAATTTAACAGCCTTTTTGTCATTTGAGTCTCTAATAAGATTTAATTTACTTTTTATGTACCAATAAAATGGGAGTGATTAAATTTGCGCACTAAACTGGCAGTGAAATTCGTAAGCAACCTATACCAACAAATGTAGATTTGTTATTAGTTGTTTACTAATATATGTCATAAACGCAATAACCAGTTTCTTTACATGTAATTATTAATTTGTGTATATATAAATATATGTATAATGTGTGTGTGTGTGTATATATATATATATGGGCATGTTTTTGTGAAATATCAGGACACAAATGTGTATAATGACATGGGTATGACATAGGTATTACAAGGAGAGGGTGCTTTATGAGGACATTACCCATGTCCCCACTTTTCAAAAGGCTTATAAATCACACAGAATGAGATTTTGTGAGAAAGTAAAAGTGTGCACAGTTTCCTGTGATGGTTAGGTTTAGGGGTAGGGGTAGTGTAGGGGGATAAAAAATACGGTTTGTACAGTATAAAAACCATTTCGCCTATGGAATGTCCCACATTTCACAAAAACAAACGTGTGTGTGTGTGTGTTTAAACTTAATGATGTTGATTTTTTTTTTTTAATGGACATGATATACTTCAACTAGCCAAACCTTATTTTAGCCTCAATCCAAACAAGACTCACTAAATGAGGGAACGTTTGCTGCCTCTCCCTGGATGTCTTGTGTTGCAGGTATTTGGGATAATGAGGGTGGAGCATCAAAGATCCACGCGCCTTGTCCTTGATATAATGGTTTCCTAAATAGAGCCATATAGACGAATGCTGTCATGAAAGTAATAACCAGTTTCTCGACATGTATTAATTCATTCTCGGGTATCTGGCGTGTCTCTGATCAGGTATCATGTGTAAAGGCCTACTCACACTTTATGAATCACTGGCCCGTCATAAAACAGGTTGTCCAGCGACAAAACGGCTTCTTCAGAGTCTAACATCTTGTGGGTGTCATTGATATCCTAAAAGAACAACTGTAATATAGATCATTGAGATATAAAGCTGTTATTAAGTATTACAACATACTGATGTAAAGCAAGTTATTTACTGTAAACCCTCGAGTTTAGCCGTTAGCCGGCTAGCTAATGTTTCTCCGAGTTAAAAAAAATTATTAGCTGAGCGAGTAAGGTATGCGGTGGAAGGTCTGTTGGTACACTTTGTGTGAACATAAATAGTAAAGTGAGTATAAAAAGTCTAAAAACATAACATATATTTCCTGGATTGCACTTTGTGAGGAATACTTAGTAACTGTCGCTCTCTTGATGGCGGCAATCGACCGCGCGAGCTGTGAACCGTGTGTGAATCGCGCGCAAGGTCATGCAAATCATCATTACGGCATTAAACATGGTCGTTTTATTACAGAAACAAGATCATATAAACGGGAGTGTCCCTTATAAGGTTCTACACGCGGTATTTTACAGAATTAAAGAACAGAAAGCCACCATATTTTAATTAAATTAATAAATGTAACGCCTTTACGTTCTTCTTCAGTATGATACTGATAGCTGTCTGACTAGACGTATTTTGGGGAAACACCTTTGAAGGAATTTCTTGTTTCCCTAGTTCAAACTTGATGTACATATGACTTAACATAAAACATTTTACTCTGATATACCGTGCTATCAGCGATATTTTATTCAAAATAACTGGTTGGGAGTGCCTTTGTCATTCTTTCTGCTTATCTTCTTCTGTTCACTTTACCGTCAGTACTTCTACTTGCCACCTATTTGGAATAGTCCACTTTTTGTTTGGGGGGCATTATTTACATGACTCATACAAATGGTTAATTTTTTCCCGATTAAACGTATCCAATATGTTTTTCTTGTGTAAAGTTGTATCATAAATAAGTAGTTGCCGTTAAGCAATGATAATATCAACATATTTTCAAAGACATTTTGTCAAGTTTTTGGAGTCCCCCTCAATGAGGTGCAATGCCTTTGTCTGTGGACCATCGAGCAAATATGGCGGCTTCGCAATAGATGGAAAGCTTGAGCGAGCAAAAATGAAATGATTTCACTTCAGTTTTATTGTCCACAATCGCATCTGCAGAAAGGTAGGCTAAAATGCATTTGCCAACAACATTGAAAGGTAAAACCATCAAAGTGTCCCCAACATTCTGTTAGGGGCAAGTGTTTTTAAGCTTGATGTTGAACATAATGGGCTTGATTGCTACCTTGCTAGCACACTCTCATAGTATGTAGTAACAGCAATGCCTAAACAGAAAGATGTCAGAAATATATTTCAAGTTATTAATGCACGCAATTCTTGGTCTGCACTGCCAGTTTGAATTATTAAAATGACTGCTTCTGAGTAAATTGGTTGCAGGGTTGAAAGCATTTGATGTTTTGTGAACCACTACTTATGCAATATATAGAACTTAATCCACAAAGATATAATGTGCTTTTCAGGAATTGCATCACAACAATTATATATCATGACAACTGTTAATACTTTTAACATGTTATTTAAACTGTTCATGTGTTGTTTATACATTTAGGAATGGATGTTTTCTTTTATGAGAGCATGTGATTTACATACCGTTGTCACATGAAGAGAAGAGATTTCCCCTGCTATCTGTTGGTGATTCCTTGTACAGTATTATCAGGTGTTTTATATTTTATTTATACAGTCACAGTGTCATAATGCACATAAGCAATCTGAATTCCTTCCTATATCTTGTATGCACAGTGTAGTGCCTATAATTGGTGTCCCTGTTCCTGCTTAGGATCAGCCATAATATATAATGCATACTCTCTAATGTTATTATAGCATTATTAAGCTAAAACTCTGCCTAGTTGTGTGTGTCATTTCCACTATCACTTTAAGCATGCAAGACCAACTAGTTGGGGTGCTTACCAAAAATTGCATGTGCAATAGGAATTGATTATCATACTAAATTTATAGATGATGAAACTTGCTTTGAATTTGAATGACATTGTTAACCAGCTGTCAAGAGCAGTATGCGTTAAGGTTGTTAACCAGCAATAGTCAGGAGCAGCAATGATCAGCTACGGAAATATATATATTTTTATTTTTACTAAAAATAATAGCAGTATTTTTGTAGTAACCTGGAGGTGCACTTATATAATAAAAAAGTTAAATACAGTTATGACTAAGTCACAGTTATGATGTTTAATTATCATATATACTCAAGAGGCAAGTATGACTATCAACCATGAGCAAAACTATCATATGTACAAATGTAAATGGCAAAGTCCATAAAGCGTAGGAAAGATTCAGTTTGCATTTCCTGTATGTTTAATCATAGTTATAGAAATTCTATTTAGTTACAGAAATGTAGAATCTGTTTATTTTTAAACTGTTTACACTATCAAATTCAATTTTATCCAAAGTGATTTTGAAAAGTATAAAAGCAGATGTTTTTATTTAGTTTAATATTGTTTTGTGTGCTTTGTGAAATGTTATTAGAGGAGAATGTATCATTTTATTGTTGAGAAGACGAAAGTGTGAGCAAATAGTACTGTTGTAGAAATGTACCTTTGTTCAGCAGCACAAAAAAATAACCTTAATCACAATTAAATGTTTGCTCGAAAGCAATCGTTTCAACGCAAATTAAGAAAATGCATGCATTACTTATAATATATCTTTTCAAGACTTTTCAACATTTTTGAAAATCATAAATCTGAACTTATTCTATTGGTTTCTAATTAGTGGTATTTAGTGTTGTTAAAAGTACCGACCATCGGTACTGAAATTTAAAAAATGTGACACTTTGAGCGCTGTTGAGCGGATTCGTAAACACCTCATCAGATATGTCTGTGATTGGCTACAGTGATCAATGCATGGGAGCGTTTGAAAGCACACGGAAGTGTTTGAATTTGAAAGCGGGAGTGTTTGAAAGCAGGCATCTATCAGTGGACGTTCCGCTGATAAGACGCCTGCTTTCAAACGCTCCTGTGTGTATTTGCTCGGTCAAGAGCGTCATTGATCTCTATTTACAATATGTTTTTGAAGCGTTGATCATTGTAGCCAATCACAGACATATCTGATGAGCATGTGAACACAATTGCCAATCAGAGGTGTTTATGAATCATTTTTAAAATTTCAGTACCAACTTGGTATCGCGGTTGTTACTTTTTGACAACACTAGTGGTATTTGTTAGGCACAAAGCAGAGTTTACATTGTTTATGGTTGCCAGGTAACTTCACAACTTGGCAATATTAACATTAAAATTAATTAAATTATATATTGATTTTCATGCTCATCATCTTTTTTTTTCTTTTTTTTTCTTCTTTTGTTTTGTCCCCAGAAACAGTCCTTAGGACTCTTAGGAATGTCTGGTTTGAAGGAGAGTGCCAAAGTAGAGGAGAATGACACCTCAATGTCAAGAATCTCTCAGGACCTTTTGAACAGCGAGACGTTCTCTGTAGAGGGGGCTACACCAGGACCATCAGCGCATTGTCCTCAAGAGACCATGGCACTACTCGATGACCAAGGAGACCTCCTGACCAGTGTTGGTTTTATGGACTCCATTTGCTCAGATGGACCAGCCAAGGCTGCTTACGTCAATGGATCCACCTCACCCCATATATCGAATGAAATCTTGCTGGATATTTCAAAAAACGTACCAGTATTCCTTCCCAAATCATTACAAGCTCAGAATTCTGTCACAACCAACGTCCACTTTGAAGGATCCGATCCACTCAGAAAAGAGGGGGAAATAACAATCAGGCAAACGTTGACTGCGGAGGATGTGGAGAATAGGGGCATATGGGGCTTTGATACAGAATCTCCAGAAAGTTCATTAGATAATTATGATGATGGAAATGACCTTACCTGGAATCCCCAAAGGGAATTTATGAAGTTCCTGTGGGATGATGATAACGGTCTCGAAATGGAGGAAAAACTGTCCCCCGTTCCTTCACCCATCAACCATAAAAGAAGAGTTCCGTCACCACTCTGCCATAAAAGAAGAAAACGTAAAGAAAAATTGGTGTTAAAAGTCGATCCTTCAGAGGACCTATACTCTGATTTGAATTTTGATTCAAAAAAAGATCATCCAGGTGAAGGAAGCCGGACAGAGTGCAGTCCTGTTAAGAAGAAACGTTCCCCAAGAAAACCATCTAAATTACAGTCAACCATTGTAAAACATACCAAGTATTTAAATGGAGCTGCTAAGGCAGTCAAACACCTGTTTCCCAAACCAGCCAAAAAACCTATTAGCAAGACACAAAAGATGGGATTGATTAGAGAAACTTTGCCATCAGACTCATGTTATAGGGAGGAACCTTCTTTTTTTCAACGTAATAGCAGTTTTAAAGAGAAATCACAAGAAAACCGACAAATTACATGTAATAAAGATACAACTAGTTCAAAGCCATTCATATGTAAGGAATGTGGGCAGTGTTATCATGATCATAGTTCGATGTTGCATCACATAAATGTTCATCGGGACAAGCGACATAAAATTATGGAAGAAAAAAATGAGTTGCATCAAATTAAAGATGAAGGTAAAGATGCAAAGTTGCAATGCCCCCAATGTACCTTTGGAACAAACTGTCCGAACACCTTTGTGCAACATGCCAAGACCCATGAGAAGGACAAGCGGTACTATAGTTGTAACAAGTGTGATTTTGTTGAAATGAATGAAGTTGAACTGAGACGCCATTCGCTTCATAAACATGGCATCAGTGGTGCTGATCTGACTGTTTGGAAATCAGATGGATTTCAGGAGCGCAAAGTCAATAAGTCAACATGTCCAAATTCCTACTCCTGTTCTGTTGAAAGAAAAACTAAAAACATCATTGGAAATCATGTTAAGGCTTCCTGTCAACCACACTTTAATGAAGAACAGGCATCCTCACATTCCCTTGACAGCAGTGATGAAGAACTATCACTGACTGAACAGCCGACTTCTGTTCTTTCATCATGTGCAAAACCAACAGCAAAGTCACCAAAATTGTCTGAGAAGCTCCGGGCACCGGACAAAAACGAGAGCTTGTCGTCTGATCAGAAGTGCGGTCTATCACGAAAGAAAAAAATGTGGATGCACAAAAGTGTTCAAAGCCAATCAAGACTCGACAAATCAATTCACACGCTTTTATCTAGAAAGAAACGTAATGACCTGAGTGCCTCAGAATGCAACACTCATCAGGAGCCTCAGGAGTTTCTTGACAATTATGAGACCACATTCTCTGAAACAGGAACTAGTTTGTCCCCCTCAAAGTGTCTGAAAAGATCAGCTCATTCTAAAGAAGGGAACACTAAAAGAACTTTTAAGTCTGATGGAAACGTTACTTGTTCAGAAGATCTTGGAAACACCAACTATACGCATTTAAGTTTGGAAAAGCAAACACTGAAGAAATCACCTTCCAAAAGGAAAATGTCAACTCCATTCCACAATATGCAGGGCCAAGATATTCTTTTAGATTTCCCCAAATCTCGACAAAATTTCAAGAAATCTGAAGCATCCAAGAGGAGAAAAGTCTTTATTAACAATGGTGACTTTATGTGTGATTCTAATGATGAATTTGGACCTGAAGAATGTGAAATCAATAAGAATGCAAATGCACGTTTTGTAAGAAAACAGACTTCACCTGCAAAGGCAAGTCTTGTTGCCTCATCTAGTCACTTTGAGAGAAATCATGGTTCCCCGAGGAAGTTTTCTGTCAAAGACGAATACAAGGAAGAAGAGATCTCAGAGTCAAACTCCACTGTAAAGCGTGAACAGAGCTCAGATGTTGAGACAGATCTGAAGGCTTGTCCGTACTGCCCTGCTGTATTTGAGTCAGGAATTAGCCTCTCTAATCATATAAGAGGACATTTGCACAGAGTGGGCCTAAAAGTACGCCATTCTGTATCTGCAGCTAAGGTGACTTCTCCTGACAAAGTACCTCCAGTTCGACGACGAACATTGCAACAGATCAAAACAGGTGATGCTTCTCTTGTGCTTGATAGACTTTCTTGCATCTATACAGAGTTTTTAATAAAATCAATGAAGGTAGTATTTATGCAGCAAAATCTTTAATTATGAGACTTTCCTTTTTTAAGGTTTAAGAATTCAAAAAAGAAATGGTAGGAAAAAGATGTTTTTTAGTTCACCCAAAAATGAAAATTCTGTTATTAATTACTCACCTTGATGTTATTCCAAACCTGTAAGACTTTTGTTCATCTTAGGAACACAAATTAAGATCTTATTCATGAAATTGGAGAGCTTTCTGTCCCTCCATAGACAGCTACGCTACTTTTACGAAATCGTAAAACTAATCAATATGAATTGAGTGATTTAGTCTAAATTTTCTGAAGAGATTAGATTGCTTTATATGATGAAAATATTTAATTTAGGCTTTTATTCTCATATAAACATTGATCTGTGAACATAAGCAGAAGCTCAACTGAACCTGAATGACGCGCGAGAACAAACCTCTTCCGTAAGCTCAAATGTGATGCGTAACACACGAGAATGAACCTCATTGGTTCTCACACATCAAGCAAACATGCTTGAGCTTCCGTTTACCACAACTGATGTGTGAGATGATGAATGTTTATATGTGAATAAAAGCCTAAGTTCAGACTGTTAATCATATAAAGTGATCGTGTCTCTTCAGAAAATTTGGACTAAACCGCTCAATTCATATGGATTAGTTTTACGATCTCTTTATGAACTTTTTGAAGCGTCAGAGTGGTAGTCGCGTAACCTCTATGGAGGGACAGAAAGCTCTCAGATCAAAAAGATCTTCATTTGTGTTCCGAAGATGAACAAAAGTCTTACGGGTTTGGAAGGACACGAGGGTGAGTAATTCATTTTTGGGTGAACTTGGGTCATTTAGCAGGTACAACCCAATGCATTTTTCAGTTGTGGTCCAAATTTACTAATTAACCTGTATTTTTACCGAAGTCCAAACTTAACAAAACTTGGTGTAGATGTTAGAACATAGTGAAGATGTATGCCAATTTTTCTGAATGGACTATCATCATGATAATTGGTATAAACACACAGTTTGTCTACAGGAAGCAGTATACCAAATTTTCTGATAATTGGCCAGATAGCAGTGCTACACTGAGGGAATTCCCTGCATTGCTTTTCATAGACTCATAGACTCTCATCCTAATTTGCATGAAATTGGTTGTGCATTTGGTAAATTATAATTTTATAAAAAAAAATGTATGAAAAATACCTTTTTCATACACGTATCAAGATTTATAAAAGAAAATAAAAATTTTGCAAAAATGTGCACACCATCCACAACAAATTTTGAATAATAATACCACCCTCATGTATGCTGTGAAATGCTCAAATCAGACATACTCATCATTAAGATTTTATAACAATTCAAATTAAGGGATATAATCATTTCTAATTTAAAAGGCATTAGTATATATGCTGTAAGTGGAAACATTGGAGATTCACTGAGAATAGAATGTAGAAGAGTTGGCAAATACAATTTTTCTTTGAGGTGTTCCTGTGATAGCACCTTTTATTTTGCAGTTTCTGATGTTTCTCTTCTTCGATCTGTTTTTCGGTCCCCCCTTGATTTGTTTACAGTCAGAAAAGGTTGTGGTTTAATTCCCACACAACTGGTGTGGTGCAAGTTAGCAGACATGAAGGCTGATTTGTGTAGATGCTTTCAGTTTTAATTTACAGAATTTTTAATTTTACAAATATTTTTTACAAATTTCATGTGGTTTCCCTTTTGCTTTCTGATCCCAACAGAGGAGGACACATCCCAGACTGATCATTCTGCAGAGATGCCAACTAACTGCCAACAGACACACCTCATCTGTCCTCTCTGTAGGGAGTGGTTTGAAACAAGGACTGGGCTGTCCAATCATGTACGAGGCCACCTGAAGCGACTGGGCAAACCTACTTCCACTGCGTCCAAATCTCCAGTGATCATATTGAAAGAATTGATGCGCGACAAGAAACAGTTTCAGATGAAACTGCAGGTTCTTGAGAAGAAGTGTCGCGCCACCAATTCTTTCCATCCTCTTAGGTTGAATAACGGACTAACCTTCGCATCTACTGTCAAACGGCATAAAGATAAGGATGAAAAGAAAAAGATAGATATTAATAAAGGCTCACCACCAAGTGATCTGATTGGAATTTTGAAGAAAAGAAGAGCCCATGAAGAGACCAAAGCAAAGCACTCATCCTACACGGCAAGAAAGGCTCTCCATTTATCTTCAGGCAAAGACTGTGACCTGGAGATAGAACCTTTCCAAGCAGTGCCAAATTCACTAGCAGGTAATGTTTCATTTGTACCACTGATCAACTGTAGTAAAGCAGGCCCACTCCTTGAAGGGACAGTTCTTGCAGAAAAGGAAATTTTTTGACTGTTTGCTTAGTCTTATGTTTGACCAAACCCATATGCTTGAAATACAGAAAAAGAACAAGCATACGGGTTTGGAACAACATGAGGGTGAGTAAATAATGTCAAAATGATAATTTTCAGGGTAACTATTTCTTTAAACATGAAAAGATTAATATATTTTAGTGACTTGAACATGGAGTACATTGAGGTGTATTACAGTATCTATAATGACTATAATTGGTTCATTTTTATGTGTTGTGTTTCTGTTACAGAGAAAAGTGAACTCAATAGAAAAGTTTGCGTGCACTGTAATGCCACCTTCCACAGTGGTGTTAGTCTCTCCAATCATTTGAGGGCATATGCACAAAGAAAGAAAAAAGCTCTTCTGGATGGAACTAGTACGCACCTTTCTTTCCTCCTATGTAAATGCATCTGTGTACTTGCGTTTGGCTTCTTGTTCTACTTTCATTGGGCTTAGATCTTACAGAATGCATGTTGCATGGTCACTCCCTTTACTAAACTTTGCTTCAACTCTATGAATTTCTTATAAAATGTAACATGGAAGTAACTTAAACATTTTGAATTGTTTTTGATAATCTGAATTTAAGGATAATTCAGGTGCTTTTAGTAGCAGAGATTTATGCTGATGTTTGATGGTTTATCAGATTGTAGTTGCTGCATGATGCCATTGTAGAAGTATTGTTATCATTTGATTTTATTTATTCACAATCAAATGTCCAATAATAGAGGGTTATTGAGATGAAGTGAGTGGTATTCGGCCATGTCATGTGAGCCAGCCACCACAAGGGTAATACTTCATTTGTAATATATGGAATAGGTGCTTTAACATTTTTCTAAACATTAAAAACATGTAAATATATATATATATAATTTTTTTTTGTTTATATAGTTTCTAATAAATGCATTGTTCATTATTGCAGCTTATGACTGTAAACAGAGAAAGCAAAGATCAAGGTCTGGGTCAAAGAAGAAAACTTGCCCGCTGCTGCACACTCCAGAGGAAATCTATACACTTACTTGCAGGTAACCTCTGTTACAAAATGTAAATGTATATTTAATATAATATTACAATTAGTCCTGTCAAATTGGTTAATTGTGATTAAATGCATCTAACAAAAAAGTAAATGGATATGTGTGTGTAATATACATATATACACACACACAAACACATATCACACACACACACACACACACACATATATATATATATATATGTGTATATATATATAATATATATATATATATATGTGTATATACATATGTATATGTATATATGTATTAGGGGTGTAACGGTACACGTATTCATACCGAACCGTTTCGGTACAGGGCTTTTGGTTCGGTGCACGTGTGTACCGAAGCATTACATTGCAACATAGTAGCCTAACCACCATTAACCAACAATAATCACAATAAGCTCTACTCTTTGTTACTTTCGATAAGAAACAAAGTGTCATCCTTCAAATTCTGTCCACAAAATCACGAAATTTAAACAGAAAATGCCGCTTTGATGCGACGTAACAGATCACTGTACAGGCACTCCAGTTCAACCGGCAGCGCGAGTGAACGCGATCATCTCTTCCTCTTTAATACTAGTTACAGAATAAACATGAAAGAACATCTGAAGGATATCAGATGTTCATCTGAACATGTTGAAAGATACAGTACAACTTACTGAAACGGTCATATCTTGTGTAATTGCTCAATCAGTGTTTCAACGGCGGAAAGACATCAATGAAAGCTTGTAAACAATATGTCATGTAGCATTTACCTCAGAAAAGCCATTCAGTGTCCAACGTTTGTTAGTTCGCTAGAGAAATTAACTCTTTTACTTAATATATGCACTGTATTAGCCTATATAATCATTATATTTTACTTAACCTTTTAGTGATGTCCTGATTAGGCTATTTAATGTATGTTTAAATATGTTGTGAAAATGACAGCCACTGTGTGGAAATGATTATATTTCAACAATGAATTGGAGTAAAAACATTTAGAAGTTAATGCAAAAACTGCCTTAGGTGCAGCTTACATGTTTGCATAGGCCTACAATTTGTTATTTGAGTGTTGATTATTTTATCAAAAAATAAAAAGCAATTGAATTTAGGCTAATAGTTTGGGCTCAGTTGTTAACCATTAATATTATAGTAGCATAATGTTCAAGTAAGGGCTCCCTACATAGTTTATAGCATTAGCAGAGATAAGGATAAAAAATTAAGAAACTTTTAGTTATAATTTAATTTAATATATTTAAAGACAAAAAGACAATTTGTTCAGTAAACCACTGTTTAATAAAAAAAAAGCAATTTTATGTTTAGTTTTCTCCCCAACTTAGCCATTAATGTCTAAACCGCTGGCCACAGAAGTGAGTACACCCCTGAGTGAAAATGTCCAAATTGGGCCCAATTAGCCATTTTCTCTCCCTGGGTGTCATGTGACTTGTTAGTGTTACAAGGTCTCAGGTGTGAATGGGGAGCAGAGGTGTTAAATTTAGTGTTATCACTCTCACTCTCTCATACTGGTCACTGGAAGTTCAACATGGCACCTCATGGCAAAGAACTCTCTGAGGATCTGAAAAAAATAATTGTTGCTCTACATAAAGATGGCGTAGGCTATAAGAAGATTGCCAAGACCCTGAAACTGAGATGCAGCACGGTGGCCAAGACCATACAGCAGTTTAACAGGACAGGTTCCACTCAGAACAGGCCTCGCCATGTTCGGCCAAAGAAGTTGAGTGTATAATCTCAGCATATAATCTCACTTGCTCAGCATCATATCCAGAGGTTGTGTTTGGGAAATAGACGTATGAGCGCTGCCAGCATTGCTGCCGAGGTTGAAGGGGTGGGGGGTCAGCCTGTCAGTGCTCAGACCATACGCCGCACACTGCATCAAATTGGTCTGCATGGCTGTCGTCCCAGAAGGAAGCCTCTTCTAAAGATGATGCACAAGAAAGCCCGCAAACAGTTTGCTGAAGACAAGCAGACTGAGGACATGGATTACTGGAACCATGTCCTGTGGTCTGATGAGACCAAGATAGACTTATTTGGTTCAGATGGTGACAAGCGTGTGTGGCGGCAACCAGGTGAGGAGTACAAAGACAAGTGTGTCTTGCCTACAGTCAAGCGTGGTGGGAGTGTCATGGTCTGCATGAGTGCTGTCGGCACTGGGGAGCTACAGTTCATTGAGGGAACCATGAATGAGCAGAGCATGATCCCCTCTGTTCGGAGACTGGGCCGCAGGGCAGTATTCCAACATGATAACGACCCCAAACACACCTCCAAGACGACCACTGCCTTGCTAAAGAAGCTGAGGGTAAAGGTGATGGACTGGCCAAGCATGTCTCCAGACCTAAACCCTATTGAGCATCTGTGGGGCATCCTCAAATGGAAGGTGGAGGAGCGCAAGGTCTCTAACATCCACCAGCTCCATGATGTCGTCATGGTGGAGTGGAAGAGGACTCCAGTGGCAACCTGTGAAGTTCTGGTGAACTATATGCCCAAGAGGGTTAAGGCAGTGCTGGAAAATAATGTTGGCCACACAAAATATTGACACTTTGGGCCCAATTTGTACATTTTCACTTAGAGGTGTACTCACTTTTGTGGTCAGCGGTTTAGACATTAATGGCTGTGTTGAGTTATTTTGAGGGGACAGCAAATTTATATATATATATATATGTAATCAAGTCATCTTCATTTATATAGCGCTTTTCACAAGATTGTACAAATTGTTTCAAAGCAGCTTCACAGTGGTAATAGGAAAATTAATGGACAGAGATTGTTTTGGCTTTACAGCAGCTCTAGGAAAAAGTTATCGAGCTAAAGTAGGTTTTTGATTGAATCACTTCCGTTGTAAAAATCGTTAATTGTTAACTTGGAGGCCACTTAAATGACACCTTTTTTAACTGAAAACAGAAGACTTTTAATGTGTTCTTGCCATTCATTTATGTGTTTAGTCTATAGGTATTTGCGTTTGAATGTGTACAGGTGCTGGTCATATAATTAGAATATCATCAAAAAGTTGATTTATTTCACTAATTCCATTCAAAAAGTGAAACTTGTATATTATATTCATTCATCACACACAGACTGATATATTTAAAATGTTTATTTCTTTTAATTTTGATGATTATAACTGACAACTAAGGAAAATCCCAAATTCAGTATCTCAGAAAATTAGAATATTGTGAAAAGGTTCAATATCAAAGACACCTGGTGCCACACTCTAATCAGCTAATTAACTCAAAACACCTGCAAAGGCCTTTAAATGGTCTCTCAGTCTAGTTCTGTAGGCTACACAGTCATGGGGAAGACTGCTGACTTGACAGTTGTCCAAAAGACGACCATTGACACCTTGCACAAGGAGGGCAAGACACAAAAGGTCATTGCAAATGAGGCTGGCTGTTCACAGAGCTCTGTGTCCAAGCACATTAATAGAGAGGCGAAGGGAAGGAAAAGATGTGGTAGAAAAAAGTGTACAAGCTATAGGGATAACCGCACCCTGGAGAGGATTGTGAAACAAAACCCATTCAAAAATGTGGGGGAGATTCACAAAGAGTGGACTGCAGCTGGAGTCAGTGCTTCAAGAACCACTACGCACAGACGTATGTAAGACATGGGATTCAGTTGTCGCATTCCTTGTGTCAAGCCACTCTTGAACAACAGACAACGTCAGAAGCGTCTCGCCTGGGCTAAAGACAAAAAGGACTGGACTCCTGCTGAGTGGTCCAAAGTTATGTTCTCTGATGAAAGTAAATTTGGCATTTCCTTTGGAAATCAGGGTCCCAGAGTCTGGAGGAAGAGAGGAGAGGCACACAATCCACGTTGCTTGAGGTCCAGTGTAAAGTTTCCACAGTCAGTGATGGTTTGGGGTGCCATGTCATCTGCTGGTGTTGGTCCACTGTGTTTTCTGAGGTCCAAGGTCAACGCAGCCGTATACCAGGAAGTTTTAGAGCACTTCATGCTTCCTGCTGCTGACCAACTTTATGGAGATGCAGATTTAATTTTCCAACAGGACTTGGCACCTGCACACAGTGCCAAAGCTACCAGTACCTGGTTTAAGGACCATGTTATCCCTGTTCTTAATTGGCCAGCAAACTCGCCTGACCTTAACCCCATAGAAAATCTATGGGGTATTGTGAGGAGGAAGATGCGATATGCCAGACCCAACAATGCAGAAGAGCTGAAGGCCACTATCAGAGCAACCTGGGCTCTCATAACACCTGAGCATTGCTGCAGTAATTCAGGCAAAAGGAGCCCCAACTAAGTATTGAGTGCTGTACATGCTCATACTTTTCATGTTCATACTTTTCAGTTGGCCAAGATTTCTAAAAATCCTTTCTTTGTATTGGTCTTAAGTAATATTCTAATTTTCTGAGATACTGAATTTATGATTTTCCTTAGTTGTCAGTTATAATCATCAAAATTAAAAGAAATAAACATTTGAAATATGTCAGTCTGTGTGTAATGAATGAATATAATACACAAGTTTCACTTTTTGAATGGAATTAGTGAAATAAATCAACTTTTTGATGACATTCTAATTATATGACCAGCACCTGTATGTGTGCAGACGCTTAGTCTTTTTTACAAAGTGACATCACCGATTGTCTTAGGCCACCACCAGCTTTGTTGTTTTAGCAGTGTTTTTTTTTTTGGTCTTTATTTCGATACAAACAGAAAATACAGAAAATATGTACACAAAATGTAAAAAAAAAAAAAAATTCAGAACAAAATGGCTTCTTTAAGCAAAAAGTCAATATTTAGTGAGACCTCCCGGACTTCTTCTAAGAAACTTATCATATTTTGAAAGTTTTCTTGGCCTTCCAGTCCTTTTCCATTCCATTTAGGTTTAAGAGAGCTGGTTCCTGCTATTGCTCAAGTGTAAGGGGAGGTCACTAAATACTTGTCAATTTAGCTTATAGAAGTCTTTTTTTCTCTCTCTGTTCTTTTTTTTTTAATACTGTATACAAATTTCCTGTATTTTCTGGTTATATTCTAATTAAGAGACAGAGAAATAAATATATGGTCATTTTGCCATTGCTAAAACAACATCTAATGGTGGCCTCAGACTTTTGCACAGTACTGTGTATATATATAACTTTTATGTTAGATGGATTTCAATAGTAATAAATGATTTGACAGAGCTAAAGCACACACACAACACACAACATATATATATCTTTTTGGCTAGTTGTTTAGTTTCTTGTTTGTCCATTCCATTCACATTTGTCAATGCATCATTGTTAATCTACTGTGTAATTGTTTCCACATGCAGGTTTTGTGATCTAGTCTTCCAGGGCCCTTTGTCAGTGCAGGAGGACTGGATAAAGCATTTACAGAGGCACATTATGAATACCGCTGTACCGCACACAGGGGCAGGGATGGTGGAAGTCACCTCCTTCCCCAAGGACTCTTGTTCCAACACCATACCACAGGCACAACCTTCAGTGATGCAAACATCCTCATGAGCCCAGGAACACACACAAATTGTCCTTGTAATATCAATTGTGTGTAAATTGTTTGGTTATTTGGTTTAAATTTTATATTGCCATCAGTAAGGACTTTTTAATTTTAATGAGGATCCATTCTTATGACAGACGGCTTTTTAGATATTGTTACATTGTGCTGGTGTTGTACATGGTCAAAGAACGTACGAATGGTGGGTGAATATGTTGAGATTTCAGTGGAACCCATCACCAAAAGACAACCTTTACCTCAGATGCTTCTCACATTGAGTTTAATCTGTCATCGCAGATTTATGCTCTACAAAAACTGAAATGATTCTGTATGTGGATTTTATAACAAGCCATTTTAATTTGAGAACCAACACAATTTTGTCTTTTTGTTGTCCCATTCATGAGCCTTGGAAGGTGCACATATAAGGCATATGTGTAAAAATGTAAGTCTATATATTTACTTGATTCAGAAGTTTAACTCATGCCAACACATCAGTCGCTGTGTGAAACATCCTGTTCTATTGATATTTAGCGGTTCAGACAGTATGCATGTCATAACTCCCCTGTTTACACCATTTCCGCTACGATAACATTTTGGTTTTCACTTATTACCTTGTTTTGATTTTATCTTAAATCTGTAAGTTTTCCACGTGTGCAAAAAAAACAAAACAAAAAAAAAACATTAACTGTTACTTGTGTAGGCCATTTTTTTTACAGTTCAGATATTTTTGTGTATAAACCTTTTTAGGTAATTTATGTGAAAAATGTAAATCACTATAAACAGTTTTGCTGTTCGGAATAAAATGTTTTTGTCGTCTTCAGCTTGTTGCTATGTTAAGCTATAAATGTAACTTGATTTGTCATTTTATACCACATAATCTGCATATTGCTAGCAAGACATATTGTCTAATAACCTAGATAATCTTCACAGAAACTTTAAAAAAGGCTAAATTACTAGTGATACTGGAGCCTCTACTGTGTACCTTCACTGAGGTACACCTACATTCATGTGAAAGAAACTGGTGGTTTTAACAGCAGATCCTGAGAAGTTTTGTTTCATTAAGTTTATTGGTATATAAGTTCTCTTAGTAGTTTTCCCCCTATAGGCTCCTTTTTTCTTCTAATGATACATGAGCAGAAGGGTCCTAATTATCACATTCAGCTCCAGACACACCCGTTGTTGAAGGATGTACAAAGATAAAGAAGAACAATGCAGCCTCCATTCACAAACAGTGGCATATTGTATTAAACTGAAGGGCTCAGTGTCTTGGGCAATTTTTTCCCCCAGCTGTAACTACGAACAATGATATCAAGGTGTAGAAATGTCTAGGGGAAACAACAGCAAAACCAACTGGAAGGAGGTGGGCAAATGCTCTATAAACCAACATGTCTGAAGTAAGGCAGACAAGTTGAAACATGTATGTAAGCGAAAGTGCAATATGTAAATCCCTGAATTTACCAAAATCAGAGTACAAAAACCAGAAGTCACAATCTCATAAATCAAATTATTTTAATTTGTGATATTTGCAGGTATTGTTCTTTGTAAATATCAGTTTCTAGTACTCAAAATACAGGTTAAAAACTTTGTACCGTTGTACTTTTAAAACACTGTAACATGTATCCAAACCTATACACAACATTTAATAACAATAACAATCAAAAACCTAAAAATAAGACATTAATAATTGTACTGCAGTGAATATTAAGGGCAGTATGTTCTTTGCCAAGCATGTGGCATATTCTAAGATACAATCATTACGACAATGCATAAGTAAACCTCGAGCATCTTTACAAGGTCACTGTGGTTGTAATCATGAGGTGCAGCGTGTACATCCCCCCCATCTGCCAGTTCTTAGTCCTTGATATGCCTCTTATCAGCACAATACAGCAAAAACACTTTATATGTTTCAATGTTAACAAAGGAAATACAAAACACATTCTCAAACTCAAATGTGTGTTGCAATATTGCTGTTATTGCTAAAGAGAAAACGTGAACTTTCATAATATCTTTCATCATGTCACATCATGTCTTTGAGAGTGTATAAAATGTTGGTAAGCGCTGCTCCTAAACATGATACATATAAAACATTTATTGAAAAATTAAGTTAAGTTTGCTTCCATAATTAAAGACCTTGCTGAAAACTGGTGCCCATAGACACTTTTGAAATTTTAGGACACTTGATATTTAGGATAACTACTGACCTTTATACATAGTTCACCCAGAAATGCCCATTCTGCCATCATTTACTCAACCTCATGTTGTTCAAAAAGGTATGACTTTCTTTCTTTTGCGGAACATATAAGAAGATATTTCGAAAAATGTCTTTGTGTTTTATTAGTCCATACAATGAAAGTCTGAGAGGTAGGATGTTGTTTTGGGCCCATTTATGGACAAAATAACAGTTGAAACATTCTTTAAAATATAATCTTTTTGTGTTCCACATCAGTAAGAAAGTGGTACAGGTGAGGGTGAGTAAATGATGACAGAATTTTCATTTTTGTATGCACTGTTCCTACTCATCAGTCTGTATATTAAATATGGTATTATATAAATAACACAATATACACATGTAAATGTGTAACAGAACATAATTTAAACTAAACACACCTTCTAGTAGGCAAACAGAAGCAAACCAAACCTGTTGTTTGCAACGTTCCTGTTATATTTTGCAACAAGGGTGTGTGCTTCCTGTCTTTGAGGCCCATTTATAGACCATATATGTTGATGACATATTAGCAGGCCCATACGCAATTCTTTCCAAAGAACTGAAACATTCATCATTCAAAAAAGTGTACACCGCCCCTTACACATTCATTTATTAAATATTTTTGGCTAGTTTTATTATATTTTCATCTACCAGTAAGAGTGAAGTACTCTTTATAATGCTTAAATCCATTCTGAAGAGTTCTATTAGTCACTACTGATACTTTCCTTGACCTCAAGAGGCAGTGTGTCAAAAAGATGATCCTCCACGAAGAGGAGGTTTTTCCGAAGAAGGCAACACTGGCCAAGCTGGAATGGAAGGCAATCTAAGCAGTTCCCTTTGAGCTCAAGTTGGGACAACTGAGCTAACTGCCCAATGGAGTCTGGGATGGAGGTGATGCTGTTATGACCCACAAGTAAAACCTTCAGTTTAGAACATTTGAACAGTTGATTAGGCAGAACTTCTACCTTGTTCCCTGTGATAGCAAAATGTTGAAGGTTGTGAAGGTGTCCAATCTCCACTGGAATACTTGAGATGGCGTTGTGGCTGAGGTCAATGTGCCTCAGTTTGGGCAGATGAAACAAAGCTGGAGGAAGGGACTCCAGTTTATTGTGACAGATAATGAGAGACTCCAGACTCTTCACTAGGCCTATCGATGGTGGAATGGCAGTGATCTTGTTGTACCACAGCTTGAGACACACCAATCTTCTCAGGTGCTGAAAGCTGATGATTTCCTCAATGGTCCGGATATTGTTATTCTTCAAATCCAGTTCTTGCAAGCTAGCCAAGCTAAAGATGGCATGGGGGATCCTCTCCAAATCACAGTTCTGGAGCTCCAAATCAACCAGGCTGGTCATCTTCTTGAGACTGTTCAGTACCAGTAATTTAGTCCCATCATTGTGTATCACCAGTTTGACGAGATGTGGTGACAGTTCTGTTAGATTTGTGGGTATTTTATTGAGATTGCTTTTGAGATACAACATCCTTAAGTGTCTCAGATCTCTCAGTGACTCCAAACCGATCATCTTGTTGTGTTCAGAGTTCAAGTTCCCAATTAGGTTTAGTTCTTTGAGGCTCCTCAACAGATAAATCCAGGCTGGGATTTCTGCAACATCAGTAAACTTAATGTGAAGGCATCGCAGATGGTCACGGAGAAAAGTGAAAGCGGTTTGTTCGACTTTAGCAGGGCAGTGATATAGATGTAGTTCCCGTAGGTTGGTCATCTGAGAAACTTTGGCTGAAATCCTGACCTCAGGAATAAGCTCTAGCTTGATGATTTCCAGATCAGTGAGGTCAAATACCGCATTAGGGAGTCCTGACAGCATAAAGAGGTGTAGTTCTTGTTCATCTTGAGCATTGGATGTTACATGCTGACGTAGTTTTTCAAACGTCCACTCGTGGTTAAGGCTAATTTCTCGTAGTTTGTTCTCACTAACCTCAGAGAGAAATACGCCAAATCGTTTGGAGTACAGCTGATCGTATTGGTCGACCATGTGTAGGAGAAATGCAAAGTCATTCTTGACATCAGGAATATCACTAAAGCTACTTTCCTCTCTGACTTTTTCAAAAGAGTACTCCTTAAGTGGTCTCCTGAAGAGCCAGTAGAGTGTATACAAACACACCAGTCCATAGAGACATATCATAGCCATGAAGGTGAAGAGAAGTTTCCTTAACATGAATGCCATGTTGTGCGTGCAAAGGAATTGATCATACCCGGTCAAACTTTCGATTTTAGGTTGGCATATATGGCAGAATCTGATCTCTGCGGCAAACGTTGACGTATAGCTCAAAATCAAAATGATCTTCAGTGCTTTTATTGCTGTCTGAGCCACATAGAGTTTGTAGATTAAGTCACTGTCTTCAATATGAGCTCGAAATTTTCGCACTTTCTCAAAAAGAGCCTTGGCTTGTTCTCCATCTTTTTTGTCTAAGGTGGTCAGGCTGGGAGCTTCTGCAATGAGCTTTTCTGTAGGAAACTGCACTGTTGGAGTTTCCATCAAAGGAGTAGACTGACTGCTGTCCTCCGAGGATACATGTTTCTGGAAAACCGCACCGCCTGTGAATCTTTGCTTGTTTTCCTCAGAATCTTCACAAGCGGTTTCGGACAAAGCCTTCGTTGTCCATGGTGATTCAAAGCACCGCCCCAAAATGGAAACAAAGTGTTCAATCTTTGAGCTGGTCTTTGGGTACTTGAACCAAAAATTGCTGCTTACCATCAGCATTATGGTGTGTATGAGGGCAAGGTAAGGAAAGTATTTGTTATACCATGGTAGGGCATCATGGTAGCACATTTGGTTGACAAAAATATACTGCTGATAGTCCAGGTTTGTTTTACGTCCTCTGGGCTCAGGTTGAGACCACATACCTTCTCCTTTTAAGGGGGTAGGTTGAGTGTTAAGAAGTTCATGTGCAACGCTGTCAGGAAGGTCTGTAGTTGTTGTGGGTCCAGTCCCCAGAAGGGATGTTAAACATTCTGGTTGATTTTGTGATGCCTCAGGGTTTTTCTCAAGAAAGGGAAGACATGCCACTTGGTCTTTGGATAACTGCATAGTCCCGGAAAAGATGGCTAACATCAACATTACCACCCCAATATAATCCATGAACACATCCCACCATGGTTTCAGAATACGATAGGTTGGCTGAATGTCATTAAGGGAGGCAACTTCAGTGAGACTAAACATCCCTGTAATAAAGAGGAGTGCAGTCAGTGCATATGAAGCCAGTGCATGTTTGAACAGAACTAATTTGAGTCTTTTACTTCATGTCTCAAATGTTAATGATGTACACATTTGAAAGTCTTGGGTGTTTACTCCAAGATAAAATAAACACATATTTAAAAGAGTAGATTTACATTTAGTCATTTAACAGATTCTTTATTTGAAAGCGACTTATATACAAATGTGTTTAGAAATGAGTGAGTTAAACCACGCAGAGTGCATGTACTGACTAAGCAGTGTGCACTATTCGTCAAATACCTGTTACCCACATGTGGCTTCAAGTTACAACATGAAAGGTCCGAACCATCTCAAGAGTGTGTTATGTTTGAAATAGCACTTCACTGCGAAGTCTTACATGTTCGTGTGACCAGAGAAACACGTGTCCATTCGCTTTGGATATGTTTCCTGATTCCAGGTTAAAACATTTTTAACAGTCAATGTGGTATTAATATACCAGTTCTGTTTTTAAACGTACTCCCAGTGGCATGCACACAATTCGAGTGCTGCTTTATTTGATGCCTGCTATTTTCTCAGTGTTGCGTGAGAAACAGAGTCTGGAAACACATAACAGCTGTTAGTCATTAGAACTGCCTGCGTTAACTATTTACTGGTTTGAAGAAATATATAAGCTAAGAATCCCATTATTCTGACTTTGAGGCGATTACATAGCTGGTCATTCCACAAAATGAGTGTCTTATGTGCCTTCATTTTGAGGGCATAGTAAAATTTTCAGGACAATTTCAGGCTTCCTCCATCACTTCAATTCATATTTGTTACATTTGTCAGAAGGGGGTGATCTTAAAAAAATACAGAAAACTAAACTGTTTTAATTAGTAAATTCTCTGTCTAAGAGAAACCTAGTAGTGTTATGACAGCAAATGGCTAAATTAAATATAAAACTGACAACCCTTTTACTGTTTTTAAGTAATTAATTCATTAATTTGATTAAATTATAATTTTTAATAATAAACTTTTTAAAATAACCTTTTCAGAATGGAAATGTATGCATTTAATCGATGACCCAGTAAATGGAAAACGTTTCCAGGTTGTTCTAAAACGGTTTTTATCAGGCTAATGAAACATCTAAATATAGAAATATTCATATTCATGTGCAGTAATATGATGTCAGGATCTACATAAGGTAGACCGAGACTTAAAACGCGAAACTGCACAAACATAACCTGCAACCCATGGGAATAATATATTTCTAGGAAGTAGGAAGAAATAACCCTCAAAGACCCAGATAAAAACAGTAAAACGACCGACTTACTGTCTCTGCTGACGTTTTCACTGGGATGGAGGAGCACGCGCTGTTATCTTGATTCTCATATTGCTGTAGACGCTAGATTTGACAAAAGTTGTCGTTGAGCAGGAAACGGACTACAAAAGTCAAATACATAATCGCCAACAAACAATCTTCTTTCAGCATAGAAATGTAATGTCCGTCAACCACTGTACACTCTATCCATTGAAGTCTGAACTCGGCAAGAGGTTTAAAACATGCGATTCTTTGTCCGACTTGCTACGACTTGTAGTTCAGCAGTCAAAATGACGGAGTTGTTCCGCTCGTCAACTGCGTATTTCATTGGACAATGACAGCGCAGCGTTTATGAACCCGGCGGATAAGGTGAATTATCACTAGAAAGTCATATAGCGCTGAAGACGCCCTGAACAAAAAGCAGTGTCTAGATAAAGGTGTTTTTTTCAAATAAAGGTGGAGTCTGTGAAATATTACAGTTCTGTCAGCCATAATCATTTAATAATTAAGACTAACCCCGTGCACTCTTCTTCTTTTTTTTCTTCTTCTTCCTTTCTTTTATGAGGAAACTAGGACCCAGATGCTTAAATAGTGCAGCATTGTTTGGCTGGCACAGTGTGCAGGAAATGTCTTTGTAACAAACCAACCCACCTAAATGGTTTTTTTTCATGTTTCAGCTAGTTTGAAAGAGGAACATATTTTTTCTTTTGCTGTCTGGCTGAAATCATGAACACGCTTATTTTTCTTCCTCTTCTGTCATTTTTTTTTCCAACCAGTGTTTTGAATGCTTTTAATCATTCTTTTTCATAAAATAACATGGAATTTAATATATGCTAGTTTATGGCATGAATGTTTACTTTAATGAACAGAAGCCCAAGGCAATGATGAATGACTTTTTTACTCTTTATGCAAGTTCAACACATGCATTTGCCATAAAAGTATATGTCACCACCTGTTTATCAATGCATTTGCTTCTTTAGAGCTCTTGAGTGTCATTAGAAGGGAACAGAAGATCCCTTTAGAGAGATATGAGTGTTCTCACAATAGCATGATTATAAGAGGGCCCAACCCTTGGCTTTTGAGAGCACTACAACTGGAATTAAACCCATAATAACTTTGTATGACACATCTGCATTAGGCACAAATGATTAATGAATTTAGGGATGGTATATAATTCTCAAATGAAGCATAGGGTAATTGTTGCTGGAACTTTAAAAGCCTTGTCAGTAAACAGCAGAAATGTGACAAATAGTTTTAAAATGAGACTGCAAATCACGTGCATTTTCCATTGAAGTCAAATAAAGTCATGTGCAGTTCTGCACCTGTGTTATGTTTCAGTCCAGACAGTGTCATTTATTATCATGTACTTTTAAAGAACAAATTTAAGTTAAAGATTAAACAATTAAGAGTCATATTGTACTAGGCCAGACACTAACATGTCTGTTGGGCTATAATTTATTACATTTTAATTATATTGTACATTGTTTGTGTGTGTGTGTGTGTGTGTGTGTGTGTGTGCTCGCGTTTTTGTGACATATCAGGACACATATGACATAGGTATTACAAGGAGAGGGTGACTTATGAGGACATTCCCCATGTCCCCACTTTTTAAAAGGCTTATAAATCATACAGAATGATTTTTTTTTTTTGAGATAGTAAAAATGTGTTTCCTGATGGTGGGTAGGTTTAGGTGTAGGGGTAGTGTAAGGCGATAGAAAATTCAGTTTGTACAGTATAAAAACCATTACGCCTATGGAATGTCCCCACAATTCAAAAACAAACCTGTGTGTGTGTGTGTGTGCTTGTTTTTGTGATTTATAAGGAAACAAATGTGTATAATGACATGGGTATGACATAGGTATCACGAAAAGAGGTGACTTATGAGGACATTACCCATGTCCCCACTTTTCAAAAGGCTTATAAATCATACAGAATGAGTTTTTGTGAGAAAGTAAAAGTGTGCACAGTTTCCTGTGATGGTTAGGTTTAGGGGTAGGGGTAGTGTAGGGGGATAGAAAATACGGTTTGTACAGTATAAACACCATTACGCCTATGGAATGTCCCCACAATTCAAAAACAAACCTGTGTGAGTGTGTGTGTGTGTGTTCTTTCATAAAAAGATTTTTTTATGAAAAAAAGAAGAAAAGAAGCAAATCAAATGTAAAAAGTTAATATGATCAAGACACCTTAATTGAAGAATGTCAGATGAAGAGGCTGCTTTATGTGAAAATATAAAATTTAATTCAGCATTTTAAGGTTTAAATCGCCCATTTGAAACTTATTCACATGTTGTTGATCATGAATACATTTGCCGAATCATAAAATCGTAAGTTTGGCACTTGTGGCTCTCCGTCTTCGCCCTGTACACGTGACCTAGAAAACCTATAAATAGGGGTAGCGGGCGCCCATTGTGTTCACCAGAGAGTCACTGCCGTGGACAACTGATACTAACAGTATGGCGTCGACGAGCCGGTTAGTTACATTTCTGCTGGTTTTGTTCCTCTTTGATATCGATCTGTAAACGCATGGCATAGACGACCTTTGAATCTTTCCGGTTTGGGCCTCTAGGATTTTACTCGAAGTTTGTTGTCATCGTGAGTTGATGCGTATAAAGGAGGTCTTAGATAACGAACACTGTCATTTCTGCTAGCGCATGTCGGCTAGCCTTTCGCATCTCATGAAATGAAACCAAATGAGGGCTGATTGCAGCAGGTGATTTTGAAAGACTAGCCGTAAGAGATTTGATTTAAATCCGCGCGGAAGGTTGAGATGCCTGTCAAAACCGAACCAAATAACACAGTCGTCACAGAGCTAACAGCGCTAACTGCACGTACTGAAGTAACAAGAGGGACACTTGAAAATTCTCAGGAGTGATTCCCATTTATTATTTATCCCGTAAATAATTATTTTTAATTAAGGTAACTCATGTCTGCGTTGTTGAGGCTACAACATCAGTGTTTAGTAGCATTTATCTGCTTTAACAATCCAAGCCCCCGTTTAGTCCACTGTTATTAAAAAAAATTATTAAACAGCTGGAACAGCTGAGATTATATTTTGCGATTCTTTTAATAATAAATTAACACGTTATTGTGTAGTTGATAAATTGTGAAAACGCTCAAAACAGATTTTTTTTATAGATATGCAAATAATAGAACAAGCCCTTAACTGAGCATATTCCGAATTCAAATAATAATGATTATAATAATAACAATTTCTAGAGATGTATATTAATTAACTAGAGATGCATATATTAAATCTCTCCACCGATACCCGATTATTCAGAGTGATATCTGCCGATACCGATAGTTTGGGGTTTCTGCCTTTTATATGTTCTTTTAAATTAATAAGATAATTTCATTATAATTAATAATTAATCATTATATTTTTAGTTATTATATTTTGAAAGAAATGCAAATAACTTTATTCTCTCCATTTCATCAACTTGTTTCAGAGTAACTATCCGTTATAAACAAACACATTACTAAAATTAATATTAACACACATTAGCTAAATTCTGAAGATTAAATTAATTTTTCTTTCTGAATGTTATTATTAATTCATAATTACTATTAATATAGAACATCAAACTGGTTTCTTAGCATTTTCTTTACATAAAGCACAAATTCAGTGCATTTTCCTTCCCTCTTTTGATTGACAGGATATATCGGCCCTGACTATTGACTGGTAGTGTGAAAATGTGCTTTTATCGCCCGATATCAATTATTGGCCTGTATCTCTAATAAATTCAAATACTAGACGCCAAGAAGGATCTGTCATATGTACTCTGTGGTTCTGCTGTGTTTGAAAAAAATATGCAGCAAGAACCATCTCTAATTAATCTATGTAATTTTATTAAAAAAACTTTTCTTTTTTAAATGCACCTGCTTTAGATTGTTTTGGCATCTTCCTGTATTGTTTACTGTATCCTAATCCACAGACAAATAATTGTTTTCTCATGTCACCAGAGTTCATGTAGATTTTCCCTGACCTTTGGAATCTTGTCTGTTTCAGTGGAGACTCTCTTCCCAAGGTGCAATGCCCCAATCACCCCGATGCACAGCTGGTGGAGGACTACAGGGCAGGAGACATGATATGTCCTGAATGTGGCCTTGTAGTAGGTATGTGTTTCCACCTGAATATTAGAGCTTTGAGTGGACGTTTTTCATCACTTACTTAAATAATAAGACAATAAGCATACATTTCCTTTCTTTTGCAGGTGACCGTGTAATTGATGTAGGGTCGGAGTGGAGAACGTTCACCAATGAGAAAGCAACTAAAGACCCGTCTCGTGTTGGTGACGCTCAGAACCCTCTCCTCAATGGAGGAGACCTCACCACCATGATCAGCAAAGTAAGGAACTTGTCCTCCTACTGATTTTGTATTTTGAAGGTTTGGTGTCATGATTTTTGAATACATTTTCCATTTGATATTTCAGGGAACAGGTGCAGCGAGCTTTGATGAGTTTGGAAATTCCAAGTACCAGAATCGGAGAACCATGAGCAGCTCTGATCGAGCCATGCTGAATGCCTTCAAAGAGATCAGCACCATGGCCGACAGGATCAACCTTCCCAGAAACATCATTGTGAGTGTCCCAGCCTACTGTTATTGAATTAGAGGGTAACGTAATAATGTAATTATGCACAACACGGAAGTAGCCTAAATCAAACCAAAGCATTATATTGTGAACAATAAACCCAAATAACTATTGAATTATGCAACCTATTCATTTCTATCACATATTTATACATGGTATCAAACAAAAATCTTAGTTTTTTTAATAAAACAAAACTTGAAAGTTGAGTGATTAACTTCACACTTGTTGTCTATACGCTGCTATGTACATCACATCATTAAAATGATTGAAATACAGAATGTAAATTTAAAATAATTAGCAAAATGATTAATTTCCATTCACTTTAGACTTGCTTTCTGCTCACTGATCTTTATTGATGTTTTATTTTAGACATGATATATTATAAATCAGTGTTTTCACCATGTTTCACATTGACACGCTTCTTACGACATCGGCATCATCTATAACTTCACTGCCATTCATTAATCCTCTCCTGTGTCCTCACTGTTTTTCACATACTCTATTGTAGGAAAGTGTTTGATTTCAGATGCAGCATCAGTGAAGTGCCTCTGTTTAAAAATGGTTTCCTCTGTTACAGGACCGAACAAACAACTTGTTCAAACAGGTTTATGAACAGAAGAGTCTGAAAGGCAGAAGTAATGATGCGATTGCTTCGGCCTGCCTTTACATAGCCTGCAGACAGGAGGGTGTCCCTAGAACATTTAAAGGTAAAACCTGCATTTTTTTCTTTTCTCTGATGTTGGTGATTCATAAACCAGACTGCACTGAATCTACTGAGCATTTGACCTGACATCATGTTAAGTATATCATTTTTTTCAGTGTTAAAACACTTCCTCTTATCCCATCATAATATGCAGATACAACTATAAGTGAGCCATTTGTAGGTTAATTCTGCTGAAAAGAGTTAACACTGTGGCTTTGTTATGCTAAAAAACATTGCATTGTTTGTTTGAGCTTCGTGACCAGTCCGACACAGCAACATTGGTTCAACCTATAGAGTGCTACAGTTGGGTTCAGGAAGTAAAAATCCCATTTATTTTCTTATTAGGGGAGTTGATTTTTTGCAATAAATTTTATAAAACGTTAAAGACAGACCTTACTTTGAGCTACAAGGTTGTTAATCGATGGTAAATGCTTTTGTTGAAGTCATCAATCTGCATTATTTTAACTTATTTTTTAAAATAATTTAACAGGATACCTAAGCAGAATACCTGTTGAAAAACTTCATTAACTTAATTAAACATGATTCTGCAGAATATTCTCCACCAATTAGAGAATTTTTTATGTAACGCCCACCAACTCCTATGAAGCACTGCGAAGTGACGTAGAGTCAGTTCCCATACACTCTCATACTACCTAAATATTTGTATGGAAATATATTTTGTGTGTATATATATACACACATACACACACACATCTTTAAATCAAGTTTTATATTTTGCTATCGTTTGAATTTTGTCAGATTTTTTTTTAAATGCTTTTTTGTTTCAAATCAAAGTTTGGAATGTTGTGATTCACCTCGTATCTGGTTGGTTTGGATCGGTTAATGGCTTAACCCTTAAAAGACTTTTTAAAAATCCCTATGGGAAAAATACTTCTGGAACCAATGCCTCTGAAAAAGTGGGCGGGCAGTGTTGCTCTCAATAGTGTGAGTTTATTTGTTTGAGCAACCAATGGAAGGCAGACGGAGTGTTCTAGAAAACCTCTTAGTTTTGTAACTCCATTAGGTGATGCTACTAATGCAGAAATTAAATTTAGGATTATGTTAGTAACTCAAAATACTATGTTTGATGAAGATATTTAGCTATCAATATTTAAGCAGGTCTCGATATCCAAGTTTAATAATTTATACCTCCCTCCACCCCAGAAATCTGTGCCGTGTCTCGGATCTCAAAGAAGGAGATTGGCCGTTGCTTCAAACTCATCCTGAAGGCTCTAGAGACGAGTGTGGACCTCATTACAACCGGCGACTTCATGTCACGTTTCTGCTCCAACTTGGGCTTGCCCAAACAGGTGCAAATGGCGGCCACTTACATCGCCAGGAAGGCTGTGGAACTGGACTTGGTTCCAGGGCGCAGTCCAATCTCAGTGGCAGCCGCAGCCATTTACATGGCCTCGCAAGCGTCTGCTGAGAAGAAGACGCAGAAAGGTAAGGGAAAACAATCCAGTCATGTATCGTGATAATCAAAAACAAATAGCGTTATGTTGGTGTCCTTGATTATATGAAGTTATTTTCCTCTCGTGCAGAGATTGGGGACATTGCTGGAGTGGCAGACGTCACCATCCGTCAGTCCTATCGTCTCATTTACCCCCGCGCTGCCGATCTCTTTCCTCCCGACTTCAAATTCGACACACCTGTGGATAAACTGCCTCAACTGTGAACACCCATGTGCCCCAAGCTCACCGCTCTTTGTACTTTCAGAATTTTTGCCCTTTTCTCTTTAAAATTTGCCTTGAAGGCACAAGCCTTTTGAAAAGACAACGGCAGGATTCGGCAAAGTGCAGAAGACACATTCCAATATTAAACACAGATTACAGGCTGTACTTTCATTTGTGTGTATATAATATTGTACATATGTCCAAGTGGGAATTTGATTGGTGGTTCCAACTAGGCATATTTCTTACTGTAACATTTTCTTTTGTAGGAAATTATTTTGTTAGCTTGTTTGCATTATATTTAGTAACTTAATAAAAAATGCTTTTCAGAAAAGCATGGTGAACATCTTGGAAATCCCAAAATCAGGTTTACAAATACCTTGAGATTTGAAAGCGTGTAGCTCACAAATGGTTTTATTCCCTCTTTTTTTATTTCACGAGGGAAATGGTATGAAGTGAGTTTCTGTTTGTGTTTCTGTTCCTGTATTCGCAGTTCAGTTATTATAAAGATTTTCATGAAACACCAGAGAATCCTTTTTGAAGTGACAAATCTTTTACAACCTCAACAAATTGTTCAGAAAGAGGCTCACAACTAACATAATAAACATTTAATTTTTGCATTCATGATGGCTGACAGTTTAAGCAAAACCTGTTATTTACACCATTGTCAAGTCAAACTTCACAACTGTACCATTGAAACATTTCCTTTGCATCATGCTTAGACATTAGTGGGTAGAAAACCTTTGTACACGCCATTGTTTCCCACAATTTAGATAAAACATGGATATTTCAGACAATAATTAGTGCTTCCAGCTTGATAGTGTTCATGTAGTGTGACCTATATAACACACCAGACCTCAAACTAGTATCAACCCCTCCATTTGGATTGCTCAGACATATGAAGCTTCTAGCGCATGTTTGAACAACTTGAGTTATTAGTATATTCATGTTGATATTTGGTGTCTAGCATGGATTCCAGTCTGTCATGACTCATGTCCATCATTTATGAGTTTGTGAACAAAAGCCTACGAAATGAATTTCAGTAGGGAACATCTAGTGCTAACTCAACAAATGAGGTAATGTGATTGCTTATCACACACGTACACACTACCATTCAAAAGTTTGGGGGTGGTAAGATTTTTGAAAGTCTCACCAAGGCTGCATTTATTTGATCAAAAATACAGTAAAATGTTAATATGATGAAAGTAACAGTTTTTCATTTGAATATATTTTAAAATGTAATTTATTCCTGTGATGGCAAAGCTGAATTTTCAGCAGCCATTACTCCAGTCTAAAGTGCTATATATATGTATAATTACTGACCCCACACTTTTGAATGGTAGTGTAAATCCACTGACAGCTTAAGTCTGGTAAAAAAAAAAAAAAAATGACTCTCCGACAGAAAAATAACTTAATGAATAAAACAAGATACATTTCCTGTTTCAGAGCACTATGACGTATATATATTTATGAATAGAGTTGTAATTATGGTAGTAAATATTTGCAGTTTTCATTGTAACTAGGATCATAATGCATTAATACTGTACTGTAGGGAAGAGTATAGACTCCATTGCTTAAAATGGCTAGATGTTTTGGTAATGGTGGCAAATTGTACATTCACTGGATGTATCAGATACCTATCATCTCAGTCTATGGCTTTAAAATACTTCCAAATAATGAACATTTGACAGACTTTTTTTAACCACTCACATTGTAAATGCTTCAAATACAAAATATCAAAATCAAGGCTCATGATTCTCAGTGTAACATGAAATTCTGTGGGCAAGATGAATGTGGATGTGGCGTACTGACTTCCACAACACTAGAGGGTGCCAGTAAGACACCTGATCACATGGTTCTCATGAGCTGTGGTTATTTATCAGTATAGTTGAAAACTATACTGGTCAATTCATGTTTTTCCTCAATCACTGCTTAGGTCCAATCATTTCTGATGAAATGTCAAAACAGAAAATGGGTTGTGGTATTTCTAAAATAACACTGAAAACAAAATTGGGATATCTGCAAATGGTCTGATTCACATTATCTGCATCTGTGTGTGTAGAGGGAGGGATGCCAACACATAGCTAACACCAGTCTGCAATATAGTCAAAGTCTACAAACAGGTCCTGCTCGTCCTGGTTTAAGTGCCGGGGTTCTCTGGGCGGTGTCAGCACCGGAGCCTCTGAGGTAAATTCATCGTCAAAGTTACTAACGTCACTGGAACCTTGGATTGTGGGTACAAATGGTGGCTTCACTTTCTTTGCTAATAGTCCATCCCAGTCAATATTCTGGAAGAATAAGGTACAAATAATATTTATATTCAGAAAGAGGGGGGAAAATTCTTGGGAGGATTCAAAATATGTAGCCAGATGGTTCAGAACTTACCCTGAAGAACAGATGTTTCTTCACATCCTGTGCGTCGCGTTCACCAGCTCCAAGTCGTCGCTCTGGATTCCTTCTTAATAACTGTGTGGAAAAGTGCAATAAATTGATAAGACTGATACTCCTACAAAATTTGTCTACACTTGGTAAATCCACACTGATAAAGCTGTTCTTGGTACCAACCCTTCTCATAATGGAGATGGCCTCTGTTGAGAGGAATCTTGGGTACCGAACCTCGTCATTCACAATGCTGTCAAACACCTCTTCTTCATCATCACCGGGAAATGGAGACTATGAAAACATGAATCCACTTACTCACACAGAATGGCTACAAAAATACTCCTTTTGAACCTAAAGATGATCTATGATTGATACTGATGTCGCTTCCACACTTAAAACATTGAGTGTGAACATGAATATGATTGTCTTCACACCTAGTCTGCTTTCACATGTGTTAAGTAGCATGACAATGACATACGCCTTGAGCAGAATTATGGTTATGATGCACACTACCTTTCAAAAGTATGGGGTCAGTAAGATTAGTTTTTTTTGATATATACTTTTATTCAGGAAGGATGCATTAAATTGTTCAAAATTGACAGTAAAGACATTTATAATGTTACAAAAGATTTCCATTTCAAATAAATGCTGTTCTGAACTTTCTAAATCAAAGAATCCTGAAAAAAAGTATAACAGATTTCACAAAAATATTAAGCAGTACAACTGTTTTCAACATTGATAATTTTAAGAAATGTTTTTTGAGCACCAAATCAGAATATTAGAATGATTTCTGAAGGATCATGTGGCACTGAAGACTGGAGTAATGATGCGGAAAATTCAGCCATCACAGCAATAAATGACATTTTAAAATATATTGAATTAGAAAACAGTTCTTTTAAATTGTAATAATAATTTCACAATACTATAGTTTTTTTATTTATCAAATAAATGCAGCCTTGGTGAGACTTCTTTCAAAAATATTAGAAAATCTTGCAGACCCCTAACTTTTAAACAATAGTATATTTGGAGAGATGAAGAAGAAATTAAAAACCGAAGTGGATGAGCTCTGACCTCCCCAACAAGCATCTCAAAAATGAGCACGCCAAGCCCCCACCAGTCCACTGCACGCGTGTAGGATGTTTCAGTTAACACCTCAGGAGCCAGAAATTCTGGAGTGCCACAGAAAGTGCTCGTTCTGTCCTGGTAACCCATTCCTAACACAGAAACAGGTAGAAGATGTGCATCTGATGCTTTTACAGAGGGCAACACAACAACAAACATACCCTTACCTTCTTTGCAAAGACCAAAGTCAGCAATCTTGACGAATCCCTCTGTGTCAAGCAGTAAGTTATCCAACTTCAGATCTCTGAAGAATACATTGATTAATCCTCAAATGAATTAAATGAGAAACAATGAACATTTGTGTCAACATTTGAATAGTTAAAGGCTCCGATATACTCGTGGTGAAGTTCTTTTTCCTTTTTCACATGGGGGAATAAAAGAAGTTTGAAATACGTAACCAGCGAGCAACGTCTTACCGCCGGTAAGAGCAGCTAACAAGAGCAGCGTTTAGATGAATAACAAGAGCACTAACAAGAGCAGCGTTTAGATGAATAACAAGAGCACTAACAAGAGCAGCGTTTAGATGAATTTGTAAATACAGTGCACAGCATAAATGAGTACAGCCCCTCTGAAACTTCTGAAAGTCAGCAATTACTCAATTACTTAGAAGACAAGTTAGGGTTCTTTAGAGATATGATGTTCCAGCAAGTCTGCTTAATCAATTACCAAAGAAACATGTCAAAATTATTCAGGAAAATAAGATTTTCTTATCAAGGTGATAAAATGTTGTGTAGCAAAAATGAGTACATCCTCCTAAAAGTTACTAAATAAAACGAAATAAAACAAATTCTGGTGTAAGTTTAAGGCAATGTTTGATCAACAGGTAAGTATGTTGAACCAAAACATTTAAAGAGAAGTAATTTCTTGACATTTAAAAGTGTTATATAACCCACTGAATCATTCTCAGACTTAATGCTGACAACAATGGAACCACTTGGGAGAGAACTGTCAGGAGACTTATTTCTTAGCACAAAAGAGGACAGTGGTACAAGAGGATTACCAAATCATTGTTTTAAGTGGTGTTGCTAGAGGAGGAGTACAGTGAGAAGTGCCTGGTTCCTACAGTAAAGTTCAGTGGTAGTAAAGCTCTTATATTAGGGATGCATGAGTGCTGAAGGTGTGAGGAAGTTGTGCTTTATCAATGCTGTCATGAATTCCCACACCACTGTGTAATTTAATACACAGTCTTGAAACAGAAGACGTTACCCTTTCCTCATTCCCTGCATTGTTGGGCATTTTTCAACATGACAATGAGGATATGCATTCTCCCAAGGTGAAAAACCTTCTGTGGACATGTATTGCACTCAATCTTAACACTCTTGAGCACCTGTGGAGGATTCTGTAGAGAGTAGAGACGAGTTGAGCAACACTCCCCATTAAAGATCAGGGCATTTAAGGAGCTCATCATCCAGGAGTTAAACAGGACAGATGTGACAATTTGTCATTAACTTGTGCCAAGGGTCAGAGCAGTATATTCAAAATTATGGAGGGCATACTAAGTACTAGAATATTATACATTTGTTGAATTAAATCTAGGGTGTACTCATTTCTTCAATCATTAATTTAAAAAAAATTGGCTAATTTACTCATTTTATTTCTCAGTTTTCATTATGTATATGTTTAATACATTTTAGGTTTTGCCATCTTTCCATGAATTGTATTAGTGATCATAAAGAAAATACATCTTTTGTATTTGTTCAGAGGGGGCGTACTCATTTATGCTGTGCACTTTATGTGCTGTTGGGAAGGTTACTTTGGATGTGTAATAGGTTATAGATTACAAGTTACCCTATTTAAAATGCAATTAGTAGTGTAACTATTTCAATTACTTTATTAAAGTAATGTAACTGATTACATGCGATTACTTTTTGATTACTTTTCTAATGAATATTTTCATTTTCAAACATTGAAACCAGGCAGGGTTAACCTTACAGTAGTACTTAACACTGATTACTGTCAGACTTTCAAAATCCTTCATCACTTGAATTAAGATTATAATAATTTAATTTTAAAGCACAGCAACCACAAATTCAGACTTTAGCACCTCTTTTTACTTTGAGATCGTTCTGAGGTTAAATACAGATTCAAAATCATAACAAGAAAGAGTTTAATAGCTATGATACTGTTTTTGAAATCAAATCTTTGCATAGCTATGACAGGAAACACTGGCATCTAACAATGCCTTGGGAAAAAAATTTTTTTACCCGCGGACATCTGACCTTGATGGACTGAACAGAAGAAATAAACCGGAGAAGATTTCCACGTCAAAGAAGACGGGCCTCAGCGCACACCTACCTATTACATAATCGCCGCAAACCAATAGGATTTTGAAGGCGTTTACCAGCCAGAGTGAACTTTTCTGGAAAGTTCACTTCGGCATTCTGTTTCAAACGCCAGAAACAAACTACAGAGTACCACCAATTTTTCCACACACCTGTATACAATCTTGTGCTCATGTAAAAACTGCAACCCCAGGACGACACAAGCTGCATAAAACCTGCAACAATCGAGAAAAGCAGAAGATGTATTACTGATAAAGGTTTGATTACAATAATCTAAAAAGCACAACTTTTGTGTCACTCACGTGGCCCGTGGCTCTGAAAACACATCGGCATGAATGTGCATCATGAGGTCTCCTCCTGCTGCATACTCCATCACAAAACACACATGCTCCTTGGTCTGGAAACACGCAAAAAGATTGACCAGGAACGGGTGCCGCACGCTGTTCACAGTCTCAAATATCCTCTTCTCACACATCAAACTGGGAAAATAGAAAATATAACAGGATAAAATAAGAGCAAACAGCTAGTAGTTGATAAGTGTTGCTCAAAAATGATCATATATAGAAAACGTTACCTTTCAACCTCATCACGGGCAACAATATCTCCCTTCTTAAGGGCCTTGATGGCAAACATTTCACCTGTAATACTGTATTCTGCTAATAACACCTGAAGGAAAAGGTAAAGTGATACAGATGTAATGACAACTAGATGTTTACATTTTCTGTAAATGGTGCTTGCATTTGCAAATGTCACCACAACTAGTTAGGGTATTTGTCAGGGCACCAAAATCTGTTGCTAAGGTGTTGTTAGGGGATTCTGGGTGGTTGTTTACTAGTCAAATGTGACCATCCCCAAGTCTCTTTTATGAACTATCACAGAAAAAAAAACCTGGAAAGCACTTACTAAAGAGGTTAATAGCAAAAGAGTAGGTATGTATCAATATTAAAACAGATCCCGACAAGCTGGCAACTATTATCATGTTATGGACAATAACCGATAAATGGTCAAATAAATAAATAAACACACACACAGAGTGAATTTAAGCAACACAAAATTATAATGTTCAGTATGAAAAATATTCATATAAGATATTCATTCTGAGATTGGATGAAGATTAAATTTAACAGTTATTAAATTATTAGTTTATTATTAAACTAATAAGCATAAACTGCCTCATACCTTTCCAAAATGGCCCCGTCCTAACACTGCAACACATTTAAAGTCTTTAAGACTGAAATGAAACTGTTCTTCCTCTTCTTCTTCTTCTTCCCTAAAACAACAAAAAGCCTTCAGTAAGCCAAATGTATTTGTTAGTACAAGAAAAACATAAGACTTATAAACAGTTCACCTTATTTCTGTGTTCTTTTGGACAGTTATGAGCTGTAATGCTGATGGTTGAGTCTCACGTTCCACGACTTCCTCAAGGTCAGACTGAACAATGATGCTATTCCTGTCGTTTCGGTAGTCAAATGTGGTCAAAGTGTCCTGTAAAAGGAAAAAAAAGCCTTTCAGCTGCCACTGTTTATACAAGATGAGACTGGATAGCCGTTATCTTTATGTTCATAAAAGTAACGGTGAAGGCATTTCCTATTCCTTTTAAATGCAAGGGGGCAGATGAGAGACTGAACATGAATTACACGTTTGCTTCAGATCTTTATCCTCAGAGTCTTTAACTGTGCTTTCAAGGAAACAGATGGCATCAATTCAGATGCCTGGGTGGCTTATCTCTACAACAACCACATGATAGCGTGTGATGTTACCTGTTCTCGCTCTTTGTTGGGGATCTGGTTCTCAGGCAGGACTTCTCTTATACTAACAGGAGAGTAATGCTTTGGTGTAGCGTCTTTGTCAAAGTCCAGTTTTGTCACTATTGGGTCACTAGAGAGGGCAGACAAATACAAACAGACACATAAAAGCACTGCTTTGACAAAAGTGACTTGTTTACCAGTGTAAGTGTGTATTGTATGTTCATACCTCCTGAGAGCAGGGGTTCCTGGGTGACTGCTGTGTCCAGTCTCAGCTGCCAGCTCAGCCACTTGAGGACTAAATGAGTTATTTTGAGAAGGAATGGCTCTCCTCACCAGCCGGCCCCATGTACCGATGCTCATCTGAGGGGCCCGCAGAAACGTTCTCCCTGCAGACACGGGAGACAAGAAGAAACACATTCATCAGACCCCTATAAACTACAATATATAGAGATCATGGTAATATAAACAAGAAGCTACAATGACAATAACATAACTTGAACCAAATGGTGTTTCACAAAGAAAAATAGAGGAAGAAGGTGCAGGTGCAGATTTAGGATTGCAGCCCAGGTCTGTTGACAGGTGGGAATAAATCACTGTTTTGCTTTACTACAAGCAATGTGCCAGCATTATGAAAAGGCACTGCATTTATAATTGGCCCATTATGAGTTATTAGGTATAATCAATTTGTTTTTTTGGCAATTTTAATATTTACCCCATCTATTCATGAGGATTTCAGTGGCGTTCAGTTGTAAAACTTGTAAAAAAAAAAAAAAAAAAAAAAGGTTATTTTGCATTTTTTATCAAATTTTGTGTAAAAACATTTCAAGAGTTCAGATGCAAAAGTCGCTAAAAACCACCTCCGTCAAAAATGAAATAATGATATTGAGTGAATGATCTCTGCACATAGTATATGTTCATAAAATACTTTAGCTTCAAATCTGCTAAATTCCAGCGTCAGTCCTTTCTGAAATATCGGCTCATTGGCAGGAACTGCTAAACGCCACTTCCCTTTGTCAGCAAAAGCCTCCACAGAAGAATCATTTGGAAGACGCAAATCAAATCATATGATTTTAAGATGACGGTGTGCGTATGAGCCGGCTTTCAGTTGCCAAGCTGCAAGTTATCATCATGTTTTGTCCATCGGTACAGTGGCAATGACAGGATTTCGTGAGTAGCAAGTAAACAACAGTGTTTCTTTTGCTGCTGTAAAACTGACAGAAACTGACGTTTTACTATGTCTTGTTGTCCAAAGAGGTGGACTTAGAGGTTTTTGCAAAAAAAGCACACATGGACTTAGCTGGTTTTGCCGGAAAAGACAGTCAAATTTGTTAAATACCAATGAATTGACAAAATGCCTTTTTTTTCTCTTTTTTTTTTAAATAAGGCATTTCAATAACTGATTAATCCAATTGTTTTTGGTGCAAGAAACCCTAAATGACTCCTTTACAGGGTCTGATGAATTGCCCAATTACAAAAATATCATAATACTATGATACTATGTAGAGGAGATGCCCTCACCTTGTTGCTTTGAAAAGATCTTCTTCTGCCTTTGGAGTTTAGTTCTTCGCTCAATGACTGGATTAAAAAAGGTAACCTGTAAAAAAAATGGCTTTTAGATCAAGCTCTGAAAACTAATCAAATTCCACTTCAGATCTACTAGGCTCAGTTTCTTTAAAGAAGCAAAGGTGGGAAAACCTGCCCAGGGGTTTCAGGGGCCACTGAGCGTGAGGAATTCCTCTGACTTTCTCACAGAGCTCCGGGCTGCTAATCAGAGGGCTCTTTGTGAGAAAGTATTGATCGCTGAGAGACAATATTGTAAAGGTACCTCTGCAAACAGAGTCCCTTGTGGCTCAAGGTAAAGGCACATTCCGTGCCGCTGGTTGTCCAGGAAGTCCTCCAGTCGCAGGAATTTCACTGCACAAAGAGACCGCCAATCTCTCCAATACACCGAGATCTCCAGCTCACGAGACTATGGTATAAAAACATTTGCCATAGCATATAAAACAAGATGCAGGAGTGTTATGAATGTATCATGTATAAATAAACAAGTACTGTGAGTTTTACCCGGTCTAGCTCTAATGTAAACTTCTGGTCCCACGACTGATTACTGACAGGTTTCCAACTGGTCTGACCAACTACAGTGTTGTCAAGCTTCAGCACAGCACTAATCTCATCTGGAGACAAACAGAAACACATACACACACGATACACATATTAAGCTCCTCAAATCCACAGTGCTTTTATTTTTATTTGTATAAAGTCAAATAAAAGGCTTGTGAAAAGCCACTTGAAAGTAAGCACAAAGAACTACTCAACTGGACAAGTCATCATTTTTGGAGAGATTTCGAACGCTGGTTCCTCTGCGGTTCCCACGGCTCATGAAAGAGGAGCGTGTTTCACTGGGGCTCCAACCGGGCAGGGGCACCGATGTGGCTTTTGACCGGCCAGGAACACTGTCTAACAGGTCCTGACATCCCATGAGTCGAACCTCTAATTTGCCTGTTTTAGTCAATAACAGTCACCATTAAAATACACTGCTGTTCAAAAGTTTGGGGTCAGTATGATTTAAAAAAAAAAGTTTTTGAGAGAAGTCTCTTATGTTATGAATATTATTAAAATGTAATTTATTCCTGTGTTGGTAAAGCTGAATTTTTTGCATTATTACTCCAGTCTTCAGTGTCACATGATCCTTCAGAAATCATTCTAATATGCTGATTTGATGCTCAAGAAACATTTCTATTCTCAATGTTGAAAACAGTCGTGTAGCTAAATTCTTTTGAGGAAACTGTGACACATTTTTTCAGGATTCTTTGATGAATAGAAATTTCAAAAGAACAGCATTTATTTGAAATAGAAACTATTTTAAGTATCCTTGATGAATAAAAGTATTACTTACTAAAAAAAAAAACCCATCCTGCTTACAGCTTCATATAACACTTAAATAACATTAAGCTATATGTGAAGGTAATACACACCTGTGAGTGCAGCTGGTTTGGTGCTGTACTGGTTCTTGACAGTGCTGTTGTGGTTCTGTGTGGATATGAAGCTCTGGCGGGGACTGAGGGCCGGAGAGGACATGAGCGATAACTCCTCCATGATCAGACTGCTCTTAGGATGGTTCTTAGGAAGCTCATTGAGTCTCTGTTCCAAGGAATACTTCAACAAATCCAACTTCTGATTGGACTCATTGAATCTGGCTTGGGCCTGGATTTCACAGAATTACAGCGGAGGAATTAACAGAAGTTAGATGGATGCATAGATGAACCTTACTTTGTAGGTGCTAAACTGAAAACAACAGCATTAAAAGAATAGTTCACCAACAATTAATTTGTCGTCATTATTAACTAATTCTTATGTTGTTTCAAAACTTGTATAATATTTTTTACATCAAACACAAAAGGAGAATTTTCATGCAGCTCATCATGCAGTTGTTAAATCTGACATCATGTCACAGAGTCCACACGCTCTATCAGATCCCAAAATCAAACAAACGCTATGCTAATATACACTCTCACGGCNAAAAAAAAAAAAAAAAAAAAAAAAAAAAAAAAAAAAAATCACGATCCTAACCTTTATCTCCATACCGAAATCTCAGATGGCCAGACAATGATTAATCTTTTATGAATCGTTAAAATATTGATGTCAGGGATGCCATGAGACCAGAGACAATAGTGTACAATGTCAGTTTTTATAGCTTAGCTTAAATTTGTGCTTTAAATAATTTAAGTGCGCTCATATACAGCTGTTGAGATAGCATTCTCACTTGAAATGGCGTAGAAGCAAAGAGTATTTGGCTAACACTTTACAATAAGGTTCATTTGTTAACATTAGTTAATGTATTAACTAACATGAACTAACAATGAGCAATACATTTGTTACTGTATTTGTTAATCTTTGTTCACAGTTAGTTCAAAGTGCATTAACTAATGTTAACAAATACAACTCTTGATTTTAATAATGTATTAGTAAATGTTGAAATTAACGAACAAAGATTAATAAATGCTGTAGAAGTGCAGTTCATTATTAATTCATGTTAACTAATGAACCTTATTGTAAAATGTTACCAGTATTTGTTACTATCAAGGAGATAGTGACCATGTTTGTAAAGAAGTTTTTTTGAGGTTTTTTTTTCAAATTTACAAGCAAGCTTAGAAATTAAATTATTTTATTTCACACAAGTACGTAAGCTCAGAAATTAAATAAATAATCTTGTAATAAAGGTAATCTTCCTTACTTGTGTGAAATAAAATACAAATAAAATAGATTCTATTCTATATTCTATAAATCTATTCTATGTCAAGCTTTTAGATAGGATGTCTTAATAGAACGTATTTGTATTTTTGTTGTTGTCAATATGTATTTTTGAAGTTATTTTTTGTGTGTGTATGAATTGGTTGTATGTGAGGAGACACATGCCAACAAAACCGTCGTCATGAGAATGACTCACTAAAATCAAGGACCACAATGGAAATAATCTAATGCAACTTTACTGTGTTATCCTCTACAAAGAAGTTGTAAAGCAGTTGTATTGCTACTTTTTATGTCAAATAAACTCAAACTCCAATCTCGTACACTGCTGGTGGTCTCTCTGACCACCTTGTTTTCAAAGACTGTAAGGGTCAGAAGGTGAAAGCTGTAACATGTTCAAACTTAAAAATAGTGTAAAAAGTCAGATGCACCATGAGGCCAGTTTTAGACGATGATGACACAACAGTTGAAAATACCTCTGAGTGCGCCCTTTTCTCGGCCAGTTTGCCAGAGCCCAAAAGCTTCATGACATTCTTGGCCCCCTCAGCCACAGCGTACTCTATCCGTGTGTGATGGCAGAGCTCCTCCACCCGCAGGTCCAGTGGACTGATGATGGGTTTGGCTGCACCACAACGCCACAAATATATTTATTAGTTTGTGTTTTGTTGAACTGTGAATGCTAATGCTGGAGGATCTACGTTTGAGTGTTACCAATGACATCATTGTTGTCGAAGCTGAGCTCGCTGGTTTGGCTGGCTTTGAGGATCTGCATTCGGATGAACTCGATCTTTGTTTTGCTGTCTTGAAGCATCTGCTGTGCTGTCGCAAGCAGTTTTCTGTCCTGTGAAGTCAACAACAGTCATAGAAGTCATGCAAATACAAATATACATTTTATGTGATGAAATGTTTGACAGGAAATTTTTACTTCATTTTATTAGACATTTAGACACCTATAATAATATTTTTAACATTGAGAGGACTCTCGTGCAGGCTGGTCAAAGGCTAAACATATTCCAGGGACTGCGTCTCGTCTGAGAGACTGTGAGAAGGAAAGGCTTCCGTTTACAAGTCATTTCCTGGTTGACATCAACCCTTGTTTAATTTCCCATAGGGCTGCACTGTGCTTCAGGCCTGTTAACACTCCACATCCTGATGGTGGTGTGTGTGTGTGTGGCCAGAGGGAATAAGCTCACCGTCAGCGCCACTCCTGTGGCCAAACCTCTCAGGCAAGCTGCACTCAAACATGTCATTAAAAGAAAAGCAGAAGTTCTGGGGTCTGCGTTTCTAACAAAGTGAATTTAGATGTAATTTATATGTTGGCCTTTTTTCTTTGCTCATACTGACTCTAAACTATTGAATGGTAGTGTAAGATTTTTTTATTTTTTCAGCAAAGAGGCAATAAATTCATCAAAGGTTTGAGTAAAGACATTTATAATGTTACAAAAGATTTCTATTACAAATAAATGCTGTTATTTTGAACTTTCTGTTCATCAAAAAATCCTGGAAAATGTATCATGGTTTCCACAGAAATATTAAGCAGCTCAACTGGTTTTAACATTGATAATAAGCAAAGTTTCTTGAGCATCAAATCGTCATATTCAAATGATTTCTGAAGGATCATGTGACACTGAACACAGTAATGATGCTGAAAAGTCAGCTTTGACATCAAAAGAATAAATTACATTTTAAAATATATTCAAGTCAAAAAGAGTTATTTTAAATTTTAATACCGTTTTAAAATATCACGGTTTTCACTGTTGATCAAATAAATGCAGCCTTGGTGAGCGTAAGAGAATTCTTTCAAAAACTTGAAAAAAAAAAAAGGGGCCAAAATGGGACTATATAGCTTTGTAAACAACAGAATCACAGATTCTACATCACCGGTAAAAAACAAAACAAAAAAAAACACTCAAGCAGAAAAAGTCATTAAATAAAACCAAATGGTACTATACCTTTGAGGAGCCATTTGAATACATCTGGATCATGTTCTCGGCCCCCTGCTTCACCTTCAATTCAATGTCATTCTGTTTTTTCAGGGCCGCTAGTCTGCTGCTGCTAGTGCATGTTCGTGCTTCACTTTTAGGGCTGTCCAGTGTAAGAGGGCACTCTGGGAAACAAATGACAGAAAGTTAGTAGGATCTGAAGAGAAACCTAGGAGCAACTAGAGTTAAACAGATAGTTTCCCCCAAAAATGAAAATTCCATAATTATTTACTCACCCTTCATCATTCAAACCTGCATGACACAGAAGATATTTTGAGAAATATATATTTTGTTTTTTCCATACAATGGAAGTCAATGGACAATGTTGTTTGGTTGCCACCGTTCTTCTTTTGACAGTCATACAGGACTGAACGACATGAGGATGGCTTTCATTTGGGTGGATTATCTATTCAAGTGTCTTGCTCAAGGGCACAAAGGTGATGATGGATGACCCCTGTGGGGGCTTGAACCCATTTCACCACACAACCACCACTAGAAAGGACCAATTGAATATTAATAGCTTCTGACTCCTGACCCAAAGAAAGTGAGTAGTATGAGAGCAACAAAAATTAAAGGGTTAGTTCACCTTTAGTTCATTCTTCTTCTTTCGTTCATCTTTAGAACACAAATTAAGATATATTTGATCAAATCCGATGGCTCAGGGAGGCCTCCATTGCCAGCAAGATAATTAAGACTGCCCAGAAAGCTACTAATGACATATATAAAACAGTGTATCAAACTGCCAAAGTCACGTGATTTCAGTAAACCAGGCTTCGTTAAGTCATAAGTGTTTCGAAATTTCAATGGTTCACCACTGGGATGCGTGACTTTGGCAGTTTGATACGCACTCCAAACCATTGATTCGAAACAAAAGATTTGTAAAGCTTTGAAGCTTCATGACGCAGTGTTTCGAAATCACCCATCACTAGATATTGTTGAATAAAGTCGTTTTTTTTTTTTTGCCGCACAAAAAGTATTCTCGTCACTTCATGACATTAAGGTTGAACCACTGTTGTCACATGAACTGGTTTAAATATGTCTTTAGTAGCTTTCTGGGCATCTGAAAGTGTTAATTATCTTGCTGGCAATGGAGGCTTCACTGAGCCATTTGATCAAAAATATCTTAATTTGTGTTCTGAAGATGAACGAAGGTCTTACGGGTGTGGAACGAGTTCCAGATTTTTGCCTCAACCACAAATAAGAGGAAGGATACTGCAACAAAAGTACCTGATTCTTTGTTTGACCTTTGAGAACCATTAAGAGTCACGTTTAGAAGCTGCACTGATCAAAGAATGAATATTTATGCTTTGAATTCATTTGTCATTATTTTTATTGGTGCAGCAAGTTTAATAAGCTGTCCATATGGTGCATTCACTCTCATGAGTAAGTGACTGCTTAAGTCTTGCAGTTTTCCAGGAATGTTTGTGTGTGGCTGTGATAAGGGACTATGAAAAGTGAAATAATTTCAGTGAAGCACAGCACTACTTTACATGTCCAGACTAGAAAAAAACTCCCCCACCTCTACAGATAAATGAAACCAGTTAGACTTCTGCTAATAACAAACAAAAACATCAGCTCTCACAAAGGCACTTTATGTGATTGCAGAGCTGGGTAATATAAAAAATATGGTGGCAGGCAACACACACAAAGATGTTTTTGATTGCATCTTTGATTTAGACTTCAACAGAAATAATAGCAAATCAGTTGGTATAGTCAATTCATTTACGTGAAGCACTTTTCTCTCCCTCTACTTTTATGTTAAATCAACAAGGTTCTATATAATAAAAGGCTAAATAAATTGAAAAAGAAGAAATGTTAATCAATATCATTGTTGGTGCATAATAAAAATTTCTTTTTTTTTTTTAAATATCTTCCTTTCCATTTATTTATCAAAGCCTTTATTTTTAAACTATATTTTACTGTGTTTTACATTAAACTTTTTAAAGCTGCTTGGCAAGAATGAATGGTTGTTAAAAATAATGATTGGAGATCAGATTGAAGAAAAAAGTTTAGGGTCAGTAAGTTTTTTTTTTTTTAAAGAAAAATAAATTAATACTTTTATTCAACAAGGATGCATTAACTGATCAAAAGTGACAGTAAAAACATTTATAATGTTATTTAAGGACCCTGAAGGTTTTTTTATGTTCTATTAATCATCAACAAATCCTGAAACAAGCTTATCATTGTTTCCACAAAAATATTAAGCAAAAATACTGTTTTACACACTGAAAATAAAGTCCTTCCAAAAAGAGTAAAAACTCAATACTTAAAATTAATTTGCTGCGTATCCAAAAAAGGAATAAGTAATCTTGTTTTATTACTACACATGCAAAAAAATTAAATACAAATTAAAAAATTGAGTGATCAGGGCATTTAAAAAAACTCAAATGTTTTGATCACGCAGGACCTTCCTCAGTGTTCACATTCTTTTGAAACATTTCATCTTTATATACAGTTTCTTACATATCAACACGTGTATTCAATCAATCAATTATAGTCCAGTTACTCAATTGACAATTAACCTATATATCTAAAGGGGAAGGAGGAGGAGAAAAAAAACTGCTTCACAATATATAAAAACTAGACTAATTAAAGTCTTCATTAAAACCATGTGGTTGTGAAGTATTAAGATGAAAAATCCATTTGATTTCAGTTTGTAATTGCACAAAAAAAAAGAAATTCATTAACTGTATGACCTACCTCTGTGAAATGTCGAGTAACTGGTGATTTACTATCAGCTCTATTTATAGCACTTCTGTGTTCACTAATACGGAATCTCAGCAGGCGATTGGTCTTACCCACATATTGAAGGCCAAAAGGGCAAGAAAGTAAATATATCACATTCGTTGAATTACAAAAAATAAAATGTATGATTTCAAATTCCTGTTTTTTAGAACAGCTCACAAACGTATTAATTTTTTTACGTCATGACAAACCAAACAATGTCTGAATGGAAAAAAGCCCACTGGACATTTCATTGTTTTCGAATGCTTTTCAACAGAAGCCGTGTTGGCATGTACCAAGTAATCACACAAATTTCTTCCCCTAGAATACACAAACAGGTCCATCATTAAACAGTTCTTTACATTTCTCGTCTAAGTTTAAAATATGCCAGTGTTTTTAATGATGTTTTTGACATCCTTGCTATTAGGTGTATATGTGGTCCAACATAACATCAATGATTTTTTCTTTCTTTTGGAATGTTTAATCAAGACACCGTCTAAAATATTAACTTTCTCCAAAGCCAAATCCCACCACTGTTTCTTATATCCTTGTGCTAAAAAATGATCATACAATTTTCTTGACTCAATATCAAAGTCTGTTCTATTTGAACAGATACGTCTTATTCTTAGGAACTGACTGTAGGGTAAACCTTGTTTTGGTCACACATGGCTACTTGAGGTATGCATAGGCTGTTTCTATCTGTCAGTTTTCTATATACCGTAAGACTTGATCAACTTTTAAAATGTTGGTGTCCAGAAATGGGAGCTAAGTATTGTTGTATTACATATTAAATTTAATTGAACCACAAAAACTGTTAATTTCCTCCTTTAAGCCTTAAAAAAAAAAAATCTCACTAACCCTAAAACTTTTGAACAGTAGTGTATATATTTCATATCATTAAAAGTCTGAAAAAATATTGAGATATAATTATTATTATTGTTTATATGTCCTGGCCATATATGTGCCTCTATTCACTGCTCTACAGTCAACCTCAAACAATATGAACCATCAATGAGAGTTAAACCATTTAGTCTGTAGTTAAAGGATATGATAACATCACAACAAACCCAAAATAGATCTCCAAAAATGCACTGATCTAAACAAATCTGCTTCATAGGCAGCACATATAAAATATGAAGGTTGTTGAAGTTCAGAGCGGAAGCGAGAAGGTTGTCTGTGATTAATAAATCTTCACAGAGCACCTTAGTGTGGGAAGCACATGTTAATGAGGAACAATTGTCTTTTGTTGAGCACCTGGAGAATCCTGAGTCACATCATTACACAAGGTATAAATACAGATGCCTCTGTTGTGGTTATTATAAACAGAGTCCGCAGGGTAAGAGAAAAACACACACACAGAGCAGGTATTACTAACCTATTACAAGGGGACTTAAGAGGTGCTTAAATGTAGATTATAGGCCTATAACATACTGGACTAGCAATTTATTTTGTACTTACACTACAGGTCAAAAGATTTTTTAATGTTTTTGCAAGAAGTCTCTTAAACCAAGGCTGCATTTATTTGATCAAAAATGCAGTTAAACGGTAATGTTATGAAATTTACAATTTAAATAACTGTTGTCTATTTTAATATATTTTAAAATGTAATTAATTCCTGTGATGGCAAATCATCATTACTCCAGTCTTCAGTGTCACATGATCCTTCAGAACTCATTCTAATATGCTGATTTGCTGCTCTTATTTTTATCAATGTTGAAAACAGTTGTGCTGCTTAATATTTTTGTGGAAACCATGATACACTACACTAAAAAAAATGCTGGGTTGAAAATGGACAAACCCAACGACTAGGTTGTTTTAACTCAGCGGTTGGGATAAATGTTTGACCCAACCTGCTGGGTAGTTTTATTTTACCCAACTATTGTTTAAAAATTATTATATATGGCTGGCTTAAAATGAACCCAAAAAATAAAAAATCAGACCCATAATTACTAGAGGCAACAATAATAATCAAAATGTGAATATTTATTAATAAGTCATTTAATAAACAATTATTGTTTAATTATAAATCATTAAACTTATTAATAAATGTTCATTTATTAAACGTATTAATAAATGTTAATTTCCAACATACTTTGGTTGGGCAAACATTTAACCCAACTGCTGGGTTAAAACAACCCAATCGCTGTTTTTTTGTTTTTAAAAGAGTGTACCATTCAAAACTTTGAGGCAAATACCATTTTAAAAACAATGAATACTTTTTATTCAGCAAGGCACATTAAATTGTTTAAAAGTGACAGAAAAGACATTGATAAATTGTACAAAAGATTTATTTTTCCACAAAAATATTAAGCAGCAAAAATATTCTCAACATTTTTGAGCACTAACAATAATTGATAACAACAATTGAGCAGTAAATTAGGGTATTAGAATGTTTTCTGAAGGATCATGTGACAGGAGTATGCTGAAAATTCAACTTTGTCATCACAGGAATAAATTATATTTTAAAATATATTAAAACAGAAAACAGTTACTTTAAATTGTAATAATATTTAACAATATTAATGTTTTTACTGTATTTTTGATCAAATAAATGCAGCCTTGGTGAGCAGAAAAACATAAAAATAGAAAAAACTTAATTATTGCAAACTTTGAACCGGTAGTGTACCTGCTATATGCAAAAACAACCAACTGTGCCTGTGCCCTTGAAGTAATAAGTAATGTAATGAGGTGCAAAAGACTTGACTTGGGTCAGCAGTGAGGGCAACAGCCTCACAAGTGTACTGTCTGGACTCCTAACAAGTGCTGAGCAACAGATAGCCTATGAAATCATCATTGAGGCACTGGCACTGGAGCGCTGTTGTCTCCCAGCCACGTCTGGAAGCAGATCTGCTGATTTCTGCTCAGCGGACACAGACTGAGGAGGTCAACACAGAGGTGTGACACGCGGCGACATTCCTCTTGCGCTGAGTCACCAAACAAAAACCCCTTCACATCAGATGTTTCCATGCCAGGCTAAATCTTGTCCCGTAGATGGATGTGGTTAATAGGGCAAGAGATTTGATCAAGCTTCTGGCAGATATCTTCACAACAATATATTATAGCTCAAAAGGGGTTGCTCTGTAATCATTCAGTTTAGATGAACTGCTACACCTGTATTGTGTTACTGTGCTCACATATCTCACATGTAATAGCTATTTATTATCTTCAAAGCAATCAAAAAGTGTTTTGTGAACACTGTGGAGCAAGACATTATTTCAAAAATAGCAACGATAAGGATGGCAAACTGGAAACTGCAAGACTGCATCATTGCATCTATAGTGTAATGCAATGTAAGTCGCTTTGGATAAAAGCGTCAGCCAAATGCATAAATGTAAATTTAAATTTTTTTTTTTTGACAAAATAAATTCAGCCTTTGAAACTTTCAAAACATTAAAAAAATATATATATTACCTGCATATATATGTATGTTTGTGGTAATATTTTATAATGAGGGTAATATTTTTTATTGGTTTTGAAAGTTTCAAAGGCTGCATTTATTTGAAAATACAGAAAAAACAGTAAATATTGTGAAATAATATCACAATTTAAAATGACTATGAAATGACAAAAATGACTATAAAAATGATTTAAAAAGTTTTCTATTTGAATACATTTTAAAAATGCCATCTTCCTGTGACGTCAAAGCTGAATTTTCTTCATCATTACACCAGTCTTCTGTGTCACATGATCCTCCAGAAATCATTCTAATATGCCGATTTGCTGCTCAAGAAACATTTCTTATTATTATTATCAATATTTTATATTTTTGTGGAAACCATGATTCATTTACTTTTTCTGGAGTCTTGATGAATAGAAAGTTCAAAAGTATTTTTGATTGATTTGAATGCATCCTTACTGAATAAAAGTAATAATTTCTTAAAAAAAAAAAAAATTACCCCAAACTATACACATACACAAAATAGATGTATAATATCTGAATACACAATAGTCATATTATTCAGTGCTACAGATGTTTGAAGTTTACTTATGACAGCTTTGCTCATACCTAAGAGAAGATCCTCTGGATCCTTCACCACAATATGAGCGTTGAGTTCCTGCAGCTCTTGATGCAGCTCCTCTAACTTCTTGTTGGACTTCTTGAGCATATTATCAACATATGCCAATCTCTTTTTTTCAGTGGTGACCTTTCTAAGGTTCTCCACCCCCTCTTTGATCTTCAGCTCTTTGCGGATCTCTCTCTTGATCTGCTCCTTGATTTCATCTAGCTTCTGCTGCACCATGGTATCAGACAGGTCAAGGTTGTGCCCCAGGCCCAGCTGCTCCGAAACCATGTGAGCCTGTACAAAATAAAACTTTTATAGTCATCACAAAATATACTAGCATATTTCGCTGTCGACAGCCTACAACTTTCACATAAAGGTCTTCTATCCATTCAAAAAATAAAAGAATAAATAAAACATTCTTAGTCAAAAACATATAAAGGAAATTCCCTCATAAGGATTAATTGTTGCTTGCAGTAACATGAGTCATTCTTTATTGCATTAACATCTCCCAGTGCACCCTGCACACTAACCCCCCAAGCATGAACGAAAACAGGTACACATACACATTAAGAAACAGAGTATGACTGACATCAGCAGGGAGGATAACTGGTCTGAGTGGGTGAGCCAAATCCTGCTTAGCCCAGCTCTTCATGAGCTCATGACAACATGTAAGAGAACTGACATGGCTCCTCTAATCTTCCTCCAGGGGAAAGTGGAGCCATAAATAAATTTCACAACAAAGCACTGAAAACTTTCAGCAGAATGTGATCATTCAGGTCTAAGGAAGGTTGAAGGTGAGGTTCGTCAAATACGCACAGACAAATTAGCAAAATATATCTAAATACATAATAGTCATATTATTTAAATACATCTAAATCTGAACATGTATAGGGATGCACTGATAATAATATTCAGGCTGATACTGATATGTCAAGTTATTCTCAGTTATGGCTGATAACTGATAAACGACTTATTTAAAAAATTTCAATAATATATTATGTCGAAATATATATATGGGTCAATGACGTGATGGGTTATTTTTTTTTGTCCAAAGGCCTTATTAATAATAATAAAAACAAAATTATGACATCCAAAGTATGTACGGTAGCACAACTAGATCTCTTTTATTGAATCCAAAAGGTTTTAATTATATTTTGCTACATATAAAAGGTATTTTAAAGATTTTGAAGTGTCAGAAGGTCATTCGGTTTACCGTCCAAAGTCAGCCATTTCATTTGTGAATAAAAAAATCTTAAAATGTAATTAAAATGGCATGATTTTTCCATCATAGTAGAAAATGGTATTAAAATTGTGTAGAAGTCGTTGCTTTGATATGAGAAAGAATGTCCGGAAAAAATAATTTCATTGATGTCATTCGGAGTAACCAATATAAACGGACCATTTTGGATCCATATCATGAGACAGGATGTGACATCATTCAGACACCTGCAAAGGACCACATAGTCATGAAGCAAAGTAACTAACTCTCTCTTAACTATTTGAAACTGACTTTTCCGGTGACGAATTTGGTCCATCTTGTCAAAAAAAAAAATGACAAAAGCAGTGTTAATTGATTATAAAAACCACATAATCTCATTGTTAACACTTAATAAAACTTCAAAATTAATTATATCTCCATAATGTTTTTTTACACTTTTAAAAACCTTATTCGTCAATGACCCATATATAAAAAAAATAAAACAGTTACTTAACAATGATAGCAAGTGTTTTGAAAGATTAACTAAAAGTCTAAATAAAAGTAAATCTAAAAGGGTGAAATAATCATGAACATTTAAATATCCAATTTTGACCAATACAGATCAATTAATATATCTGATATTGGCAGATAACCAATATGGTACAGATAAATTATGCTTCTTTAATTCAAAGTATATCTGAATTATGCTGATTAAGGCCCTGTTTCCACCTGGATTTAATAAGATGCATTTTGGTCGATCGGATCTCTTTTGTCCACTTTAAACCACTTCTGTCCTGATTTCTTCGAGGAGAGGGTCTATGGACGGGTAAATGTAAGGGTTTTTTCAGATCTTTTCTAATGGTCAAAATAAGCTCGTGCAATTTACATATGAACACGCTCATGACGACGGAAAAACATTCGGCCGAACGCGGCGAGTGCATGTTAGAAATCAGGAATGAGAGAACATTGTGCTTGGTACGTTTTCCGTCTTCAAACCAAACTAGGGTCTTCAGCCGACAAAGTGTAAATCCCATCTGGCTAGTGCGCTTTCCATGTTTACGCATTAGTTCAGTAGGCAGAGAGTAGGCGGTCTTCAGTGGCTGTTAGAACACATTCCACTACAAAATCAATTTGGTTGAATGCGTTTTCGACTTGCTCTGGAAGTGGTCGAAAGTGGACAAGCTCAAAACGTTTTACACCCCGTCAACGCATCTTAATACCAGGTGGAAACAGGGCATACGTTTTTCCCGTCCGTTATAACTAAAAGCAAATCTGGGGGTAAATCTTCTGAAATTTTAGATTTTATGACTCTTGTTTACAGTCTTCATACATGACTTCATCCTGTCTGCAAAAAAAATTAAATCAAAAAAATAACTGACACCTTGCTTACAGTACAGCACTGACTCATGGGTCAACTGAAGGTCATGGAAAAGCAACTTCTGTACTTCATTTTAGTTACTATAGGAAAATCCAGTTGCACCTCATCTCTTCCAGTTCCTCCCTTGTACCGCCTGCTGTGCTACACTCAGGACAACAGTCACACACACAAAATCAATATTAAAACACCATAGGACAAAAAAATGGTTTCATTAATAACGTGTTTTACTTATTAGAACTCAAACTGATGATGTCCCTTCATTCATTGAAGAGAATCCTGAAGAGCACTTTAATGAACAACAGACCTTTCGTTCACCACATAAAACCAAATTATACAGCAGTGTCTCTTCCACTTTCCATAATACTCTTGGACTTATCAGTTCTTGGAACAATGCTGACAAAACATGTTTTGGTAACAACAGTGTCATTTCCAGTTTAAAATAGCTGAAAAACACTCTATAATCCTGTTCGTAATTTGAATACACTGTCAAAACGATGTCTGTCTGGGCATGGTTTTGCATACCAGACAACAGATTTTTCAAATGCTCAGATAACATATGGGAACAACATAAAAGTTGATAATGGGTGGACTCAAACAAATAACTATTATAGTAAGAGTGAAAGTCTGTATCTTCCACAATAATGCACTTTATTATTCGAGTTATAATGGATGACAGCTCATTGCAGTTATTGAAATGCCATCCATTTGCCAAAAACATTATCTTGACATTTATGATGTCTCAAAAGCAGAGTTTCTTTGTTTGATAAATAAAATAAAACAGTTAATATATAGTCTAAACTGTTTAGTTTGTTAGTTTATATCACCTAACAAACCAAGTGTAGCCTACATTGTAAACACATTCATCTTGATAACTAGTTTCAAAATGTTAGAAACAAGACTACAGTTCAGCACTAAGCAAGACAAGTCCCAACCAAATAACTACAAATTAATTTGTAGAAAACACATCTCAAAACAAGCATAAACCAACAGAACAGAACTTCATACTCAACTTCCCAGTAAACTTAACTATACTACGCCTCACTGCAGGGATGCTGAGTGGTGGTAATAATAATGGTAGAGGGCGACAGTGGACTTACTAAACTATTGTTTATTAGCTTTATTTAAATATGTTTTAGGTTTTGTCTTCAAACTACTTTGTAGTCTAGTTAGCCAGCTCACTGAGTTGAGACACAGCCAGTGATTTCAATTCCAATCCATCAAAACTCCGTGTTTTCCACTAGGCAACACCGTATAAAATCACTCCAATTTTATGTGGAAACACTACTATGACTGCACGGGAGAAAATACATGCTCTGAACTCCTGTCATTAATGTTTTTCATGCCCCGTTCCCCGTTTTCCCGTGTCATGAGCTCTACGGCGGAGGAAGAATCTGGTCCCAAAGGAAGAAAAGTAGTGGTTTGAAAGTGCGCATACCATGTTTCCAAAGCATAAAAGTTGCCCTGCACACTTTACATCATTTAAGATTCCTTACATCAATATTGCACGAGATAAAAAAAACTTTTCCTACCTGCATGGGATCGGCGGCCATCTTGGTTGTGAACTCTTTTGAATCAAACTCTGGGGAAGGGGAGGTGAGTCACTCCCAAAAAACAAGGCTGTTATGTTTCCGTCTCAAGCGAAAAGCTTTTTATTTGGCGTACGATCCTTTGCATGGCCGGGAGACGGAGAGGGTCCCATGGTTGAGCTGATGGTTTGTTGTAAATGTAGGGGTTTAGACCCGGGCTCAGAGAGGAGATCCACGCATTTGGGGTGAACGTAGAGCTCTGCTGCTAATATCGGAACAAGGGGAGGCGGGTGGCAGAACGACCCAAGTGCAAGTTTCTGTTCCCGCACCCAGTTCAGCCACGGCTAGTCCACCCTCGATCATGTGATCAATAACAGCTTCACAAAAACAGAGGCTTCAACTAACACAACAGTCTGAATCTGTCGGAGCAGCAACACCAATTCTGTTAGGACTTATTCTATAAGGACTTTGTTAAAAATAACACAACTTATTGTACTGCGATTTATTCTGTAGGGTGTGAGGGCTTATTTTATTGGAGCCGTATATTCATTCTATACGGACTTTTCTGTTACAAAGTAACAAAAATTCGTTCTGACGTGACGTATTCTATCGCAGTAACGCATTATTTTTTGAAACTCATTCTGTTTTAAATGATTCTATTGAGTAATTCATTCTATAGAACTTTCTATGACTAATTCTATAACAGTGGTTCTCAACTAGGGGCCCCCATCACAGAATGACTTAAAATTATTTAAATTATATGAATTACTGAGGATCCTTCAAGTATTTATTTGACTAAACACAACATTCATTCTATTGTGATTTTTGTCTGTAGAAGTAGCAACACATTATATAATTATATTGGTTCTTATCATAGACTGTAAAAAGGTTCTTATTCTATAGGTTTAGCAACACTTATTGCATAGACATTATTCTATAGAAGTAGCACAACAGTCATTCTATTGTGATTCTATAAGTTCTATTATATTCTATTGTGACTTATTCTATAGGGACTTGTGCTGTTGAAGCAGTGCAACTCATTCCTTTGTAATTTTGTTTATAGATGCACGAACAACATTCATTATTATTATTATAGGTTAATGGCAGCTAATTTGGATTGATGCAGAAGCAGCAACTTTCATTTCATTCAATTTTATCGAAGAACCCAATGTATTTTAGTTTATGGGCAGAACACAACTCATATAAAAGGACAAATCCTTACTATAGAATCTGGATAAATGAATAAATAATACTCATCAGAAATATGGACTAATAGACTGTCAGAGAAGCATAGAGAGGAGGTCCATTAATCATTCTTCTTAGCTGGGTCACAAGAAAAACATTCATATAATTACAGATTAGGACATGGTCCAAGCATATATAACACAATTTTACTGGGAAATGCTTTTATCTTTTAACAAAGGCTTATTTACAGGCATTTCTAGAGTTATTATGGAGTGACAGAATTACCTTTAGCCAACAGAGGGTGGTGTTCTCCATAAATTCTGTCAATATATCATAGAAACCCATTAAAATGTATCAGAGTAACTGAAAACAGCTCATATCACTGAAGAGAGTTTTTTTTTTTTTAAAGGTTTTTAATCATATTTAAACAAAGCGAATATTACCTCATACACAACACACTTTAAATATCGGTCCTTTATAGCAAACTTAATTTAAAACAAACAAACAAAACATTATGATCTCCAAGAGATCATCTGTAGTGCTGAGAACCTGGACTCTCTGGATGCTGCTAGAATTGATTTATGGACAGGTTAAGTGTAATGATACTGTAATTGCAGACCAGGAAGAATATCCGTATCATTACCAAAAGATAAATGTCACTCACACACACACCAGTGGAAGATGGTGTGTTTTCACTGCCTGAAAGTGAAGCACACATCACCATTTCAAAACTAGCAGACACCACAACTAAATTGCAGGTCCACAACATATAAGAAAGGTCATTCTGTGCAAAACCAATTCATAATTGATTATGATACGCAAGGATGCTCGCTGATATTACTTTTCAGCTCCAATGGTTAACCTCATTTAAACTGCCAGATATTACCATATACGTTGAATTTCCACAATATTAGACCTTCACAAAATGGACTGTAGCTGACAAAGCAACTACTGGGTTATATGAGGTCTTGAATATGAAACTAGGTGCTCCGTTAGTGTCTCTTTCTCGGAGCTCAGCAAAAAAACGATGAGCTCAGGACTCCTGTTCGGATATGTTGTGCTCCCTGAGTGAATCCAAGTGGTCGATTCTGTGCGCAGAAGCTGTTGGCCTGTCCCGCTCACAGTACAGTTTTCCATTCACATAGTGAAAACGGTCGCCAGGTACTAGCTGGTTTTGGCAGACAGAGCATACAAAACACTGCAAGAGAAAAGAAAGAAATGAAATTACTGTGAAGAAAACGCATTACAAGGCACCCTGCCCCCCCAAAAACACACTTTAGCATATCAGCCTATAAACTAGGAGTAAAAATGTAGATCATTTATGAATGAAGTGCATTTAAATAGGTCAGATTAATAGAGTAAATTACCTCGACATGGAAAACATTGCCCTGTGCTCGCATAACCATTTCATTTGCTGGGATAGACTTACTGCAAGCCCTGCAGGCTCCGCTGTTACCAAATAATCTGTATATCAGAATCACAGATGTCTTTTAATAAGCAAGTCATTAGTCTTTTTCCTCTTTCACAAACACAAAGCATTTACAGCTTTTAAACCTACTTTTCATATTGCTGTTTGAACTTTTGCCCACTTTGTTTCCTAAAGGGATAGTTCACCCAGAAATGAAAGTCTGTCATCATTTACTCACCCCACTTGGAACAAAAACAAAGATATTTTAATTTTTTTAGTATCATAACATGAAAGTCAGCGGGGTCCAATGTTGTTTTCCCTTAAAAGGAATAATCCACACTGTTTGGTTATCATTCCTCAATGTATTTTTTGTGTTACACAGAAGAATGAAAGTCGTACAAGTTTGGAACGACATGAGGGTGAGTAAATGATGACAATTGTCATTTTGGGTGGACTCTCTCTTTAAGTCTAACCTCATATTTTATTAACTACAGTGACATAAGACAATATTAGACAAACAAAATAACTGCTTTCATTTATCTAGTACATTTGATGTGAATGCTGGTAAAATATTAAGGTTGAAGATAACAAAACAGAGTGTTGTTCCTGTAGTCTGACCTTATATAGTCACTTTTGCAGAGGATCAAACCACGCTTTGTGAAACATGATGAGCCAATTTCTGCCAGCTGGGCTTGGCAGCAGGAACACTTGAGACAGTGGCAGTGCCAGTATCCATCCAAAGCAAACAGGAGGAAGCGGTCCAAAATCTTGCATCCGCATCCAACACACCGCTTCCATGCCAGGGCCCCCATTCTGACATGAGGCGGTTGTGTATTACAAGCAGTGTTTACCATAATAAATGGGTCACTACCTAGAACAGAGTGAAACTGAACAGATGTTTCAATTATAAAACTGGACAAGAAACACAGACTGTCTTCAGTTAACGTAGTAGGCAATACATTCATTTAAGCAGCGGGCCTCTATCTGTATAAACAATCCTGCTAAAGTAAACAAGTTCACACACACTTATACTTGTTTGGCATAAGCATGCGCACTTACCTGCTTTACAACTTCCAGATCATTTCACAGGCTCATAAATACAGAACAAATGATCGCGCGACAAACCGATGACAGCGTTCAGTCCGACAGTTCGGATAAACGCAGACGCCGGACCATATCTTGTCTTTAGGAAAAAAGAAATGTCACCGATAAAACTTAATAAACTATGTCTTGTTGGCATATCATCATGAGGTCCGAGCATTGTAAGTTAACGGCGCTCTTTACGCTGCTCAGTAACTAGACTTCAATCCCCTTTAAACATCCGTGAGCTGACGTCAGGCGCGCTTCAGCCAATCAGCAGTCACTTAAATTTTGTTCTCAGATGCCGTATTTAGATGCTGCATTATTGATGTTATCTGAATGGCGCAGTCGTCGTTTGACTATATTCGATGTACTATTTAAATTTTAATTCACAATATTGTCTCCCAGAAATTGAATTGTCAAAGTGACTTGAAGTTTAGAAGAACTGCCTCACATTTCTCGTTTACAATGGAGCCTTAATCACCCATATTTAAGACCTAATTACACCACACACACGGCGTCATGGCCAAATCACTATGAATAGAAACCTCGACAGCAGTTTGATTGGGTGGTAATAGAAAATCATCCGTGAGAAAAGGATCCTGCCTTTCTTATCATCTGTCTGTCATTTAGCCATGATTACCATCAGATTAAATGCAATCAAAGCAGTTTGGTTGAAAAGTGGTAGCCATGGGAACCAAGGAAAACAGTTTATCTTAATTCAAACATGCACACACTAGATTACACAGATGTTGGAGCTGAGAGGGGGAAAGACTAGGGTTGTGTTTGTTGGCTTATGTCACTCATTATGGTGTATTATGTCACTATTCAATGCAGAAAATTAGTCTCTGATGACACGACAAAGCCGTAAGGGTGGCTTAGTGTTGATATATATGTGCTGTTTGCTTTGAGGAACTAAAACCTTTTATCTCAAGGTTTGGTTTTATTTTGAGGCTGCTAATGTCTGCAACTGCACTCTGTTGTATGAGAAAAGTGCATTATAGCCTACTACCATAACAATCCTGTTTAATTTACATTTTAAAAAAGATATTCACCATCAAATGTACAGGGACAATGTTTCAGGTATGATGGGATGGCATATTGAGATGTAATGTTAATATAGGAATGGACTTGATCTGCTTTTTACCTTTAAATGTATGTTAAAAACAATAGATAACCACACGATGAATCCGAGTTCATCGCAAGTGGCCTGTCCAAGAAATGTGGCCAATACTTGTATATAGACAGTGCATAGGGTCATACACAATAACAAAACACCATCAGGGCAACACACATGACACTATATACTGAAATAAACATTAATGAAATAACAGAAAATGTAACTCCTTATGTGCAATACTGATATCAAAAATAAGAACAAAACTTCATACAAAAACCATACACTAAATAATGCTGGGTTAAAAACAACCCAAGTTGGGATGAAAATGGACAAACCCAGTGATTGGGTTGTTTCAACCCAGTGGTTGGGTTAAATGTTTGCTCAACATGCTGGGCAGTTTCATTTAACCCAACTATTGTTTAAAAATTACTATATGGCTGGCTTAAAATGAACCCAAAATAGGTTGGAAATTAAAAATCAGACACATAATTACTAGAGGCAACAATACTAATAAAAAGGTGAACATTATTAAGCAATTTAGTAAATGTTTATTGTTTAATTATTATTTATTTAACTTTTTAATAAATGTTAATTTATTAAACATATTAATAAATGCTAATTTCCAACATGTTTTGGGTTCATTTTTTACCAAGCAACACAGTAATTTTTAAACAATAGTTGAGTTAAATAAAACTACCCAGCAGGTTGGCAAACATTTAACTCAACAGCTGGGTTAAAACAACCCAATCGCTGGGTTTGTCCGTTTTCAACCCATCTTGGGTTGTTTTTAACCAGGCATTTTTTAGAGTGTACACTCTCAGAAAAACATTTTTTACAAAAGCTGTCACTGGGACACTTTCAAAAGCTTCTAATATGTACCATTTAGGTACTAATATGTACTTTTGGTACAAATATGTACCTTTAAGGTACTGATAAGCACTCTTTAGGTACAAATGAGTACCTTTTGAAAGGGTATGCAGCCCCAGTGACAACTTTTGTACCTTTTTTCTGAGAGTGATGTGAAGTGACTTCAGGGACTTCTGGGAATGTTCTTTTACTGTTTTTCACTGTAAATTACAGTTTTCTAAAACCACACATTTGACAGTATTTTACAGTAAAATTACATATAATGTGATATTAAACCATTTAGTTTTTCAAGTTCACTTACAGTTACAAACTTGCAAACATTTTTTTACAGTGTACGTTAAAAAAGAGACATATGGACTGAATGTGAATGAAGCCAGACTAAACTTGGCATAAATGTAATTATCAATGTTCTGCATGAGCTATTACTTTTTTCAGCCCCTATTGTTGGTTTTGCCTGTCTAGATTTCCTGTAAACGAGACTAGCAACCCCCCGTCTCCTGAATCATTATGTTTTTGTAATGAGGTCACAGTCGTTGATCTAATGGTGGAGCGCAAAGTTTGAATTGTGTGTAGGAAGAGGGGCGTAATGGAAAATAAGTCATTTTCTCCACAGCTCCATTACTTTAATTGTTTACTGAGCAGAGGCATGTTGTGATGTTTCAGGTAAAGCACAGGAGTCACATTAACAAAGAGCGTGAGCTGTCTGAACATATACAGTTAGATAAACATGGAAATCGTCAGACAGAGGCCTCATTATTTAGAGCTGGAAATGACCGCTGTCTTTTTAGCACAAGATTTTCATTATTGCTCAATAATTAAATCTGCAAAACATTCGACGATGATGTGCATTTCTGTCCTGGTAATTAGAAGAACATTTCCAAACAAATCTACCAAATTACTTTAGCTGGTTATTTTAATCAAACAATTTCCTCTAATTAATGTATCCTTTCCGCACCAACTATAGCCAACAATTATGATGTTCATTAAAAATGAAGGGAAGCTCGACTGTCGATCAAACACAGAAAGGGATTGTTTGAAAGGCCCTTTATTTGTTGCTGTGACAGCTCAATCACCCGTCATGATCTAACCGGGGGGAGGTAAAAACTGCCGACAATGACCATCAGAGGCTACAGACAGCCCTTCATTTGAGTGCTAATTAGAAAAATTATATCTCTGAAAGGCAGCTTGGTATCTGTTCCCAGTGTGTTGAGAGAGACAAGCTGAAGAGACAACAATGAGTTAATAGAAAAATTAATTATTTACACTATTATCTAGGCCATGCCATTGAAAGAATGATTCAATAATGCTTTAATTGTGTTGCTGATTACATTTCCACTGAGATGGACTCATATGCATATCACCCCTCTGATGTTTATTAAATGTATGTGCTCCGATGAGATAACATGGATATTGCACCGGTACACATCACTGCTTGAGCACATCTCAATCTCGTGTGTTAATGTCAGCGATGAGCTCCTCTGTGGAAGAAGAGAGGTTACAGACCAATGGGTTACACGCAGTTATTCTAGATCAAAAAAGTTTGTGGTGGTTAAAAAGATTTATTTTTTTTCCAGAAAAGACCACCGTTTAAAAGTTTGAGGTCAGTAAGGTTTTTTTTTAAAGAAATACTTTTATTCAGCAAGGATGCTTTAAAATACTTGATCTATATGATTGACATTGACCCCCCCCCCAAAAAAAAAATTATGATTGGATAGTATTGAGTGGACAGGAAGCGAGGTGGGAGAGAGAGAGAGGGGGACGGGATCGGGAAAGGTCCATGAGCCGAGACTCGAACTCGGGTTGCCCGAAGGCAACGGTACTATATGTCGGCGTGCTGCCCACGAGGCTATCGGCACCGACGAGATTTGCTTTTTTTTTTTATTTATTACAAAAGATTTCCATTTCAAATAAATGCTGTTCTTTTGAACTTTCTATTCATCAAAGAATCCTGAAAAAAAAAAACATGTTTTCCACAGAAATACTAAGCAGCTAAACTGATTTCAACAATAAGTAATGTTTCTTGAGCAGCAAATCAGAATATTAGAATGATTTCTGAGGGATCATGTGACACTGAAGACTGGAGTAATGATGCTGAAAATTCAGCTTTAAATTGTAATCATTTAAATTGATTACTGTTTTCACCATACTTTTGATCAAACAAAAATAAGAGAAAAATATATGAGACATTAAAAAAATAATACCTACCCCAAACCTTTGAACAGTAGTGTAGGTTTAATTTGTGTTTGTGTTATTAGTAACAAAAAGAAATAAAGTCTAATACAATTTTATCATAATGAAAGCTACTTCTTAAGGCCCTCCACATATTTTAGCTTATATTTTAGTTTAAAAAGAAACTACTTTTAGAGAAACAAACTGTGCCATTTTATCAAAATTATAATGATAAGGGAATAACAGTGAAGAAAAAAAGCTCTTTTTATTATGCCTGACATATCCAAAAATCAATCTGTTTTCAAATCTACCTCAGCACTGTCAGCAGAAAAGAGCAAAGCTCCTGGAGTCTCATTTATTTAAAATGAAAAAACAAAGAATAGAGCAAATACAGGCTCACATGGTGGCACTGCGAAAGAAAGATAGTAAAACTGATAGCTACTCTAGTGATTCATATACAGTACAGATTGGTTTTGATTCTCTAAAAACATTAAAAAGAAACTGTAAAACCCCAGAATATATATATTTTTTGAAGTAGCACGTGAAAATAAAGACCTACTGTTCTCCTTATATTTTGTCTTGGAGATTTTAGTGGCAAATGTGCAATCCAGCACCCATTTCATGCACAAACGTGTGGTTAATAAAGGTCATGTACATAGAAAAACTGAAATTGTATAATGTACTCAGGAGACAAATTTCCATTTTCAAAAAGACATCAGTTCCACTCTTGTAGTACCATTAACAAGACAAACAATTTCATATGATGGTTGCCTATTTCCACATGATAATGGTAATATGCAGCTATACCAACATTTCACCTTGTAAAACAATTCCTCACCTTTTTACATGCTGAGATGTCAAGTCATATTTTCACTGGCTGTAAAAACAGCTTTGTGTCATAGGAAAAAAAGGCACAGTCTTTCAATGAACACATTTAAATTCTAAGATCTCTAAATCATAAAGCAGCAAACTAATGGTATTTTCCATGAGAGGCTTGACATGGCTTTGAAATAAAGTGTGTTTGAACAATATGTATGGTAAAAAAAAGAAAAAGAAAAAAAGAGCATGATAATTCAGACGTAAAATATATAAAATCAAATTTTAAAGAAAAAAAATGCTGCTTACCAAGAACCAGTAACAGTACAATGATCCACATGCAGATATAGAAATGTTTGCGTTTGTTTTTATCTTCAATTCTTTATCCTCCCACATTTCAATGTTTGGTCCAACTGTAACTGTAATGACCAGTATTTACATACATATTAGATAAAAATATATTTTCTGAAATAGCTGAAAAACTGCAGGAATGAACCCCAGGCAGAAGGTTCTGATTTAAAAATGGCAAACAGCAATTGTGGATACATTTTAAACAAAAAAGTCTGGTATATCAAAGACAAGATATATGTTAACAATGTATACATCCACATCACATCTGTGTATTTCCAATAAATTCCATAAACAGCAAAAGTCCAAGAAATAAAGTACTCATTTAACTATACTGAAAAAAAGATATATATACTTTCTCAGCTTGATAAAGAACTTCAAGAATGTTTAGTAGTCATCTGTACTCTTTTTACACTTTAAAATAGGATGTAAAAAGTCCCAAAACAGTATCAATCAGTCAAAAAATAAAAAACAACTAATCAAAACATAACAATTAATGTATTAAATAAGGATAAAAGAAAGAAATGTGACAGCACCTGTATAAAACTGGCAGAAAGGCGGTGGTTGTCTTGAATAATGACATGAACAAGATCTCAGTCACTTTTAATGCTCATTTGAGAGCATTTAACCCTTCTTTGAAATAATATGTATTGGAGGATAAAGCTCATGACAGCTGATTGCCCCCAAGACTCTTCCCTGTGGCACATACTAGTTTCAGCTGCTCGAAATGTACATATCCAGATGGAAAAGAGTCAGGCAGAATGCACATATCAATGTAATGTGTCCTCCTCCAGTGTTTCTGACCACAGCATACAGCGTTATGGAGTCTCAGGTAGTCTTTGGGTAGATTTTCTCGTAGAAAAAGTTCTGTGCCAGTAGGTACAGCTCTCCATCTTTTTCTCTCACTGCATGAGCCCGAACGTACTGGAACTGCTCTAGTGCAAACTCATAAAACTCATTCTCCATTTTCCAGATGTCTGACTGCTGCAGTCTGGCTATAGACTCTTTGGTGGGTGGCTTCTTCTCACTCGTTTTCCTTAGGTGTGATTTCTTCCCTTTAGAAGTAGACAAATAAAAGTTGATCCAGTTAGTTTTAATGTGCTTTATGTATTCACTTAAGAACTGACATTGCATCATACCTGTCCGATAGAGCTCGGTGGCCCCCTTAAAAAAGCGAGGAAGTGCCGCCTCCAACATCATAACAAAGTCTTCCAACTCCTCTGTCACCCCAACTAACATATATTCATTCACCAGGTTGTATTTGGCTTGCTCCAAAGCCCATTTGCTGCCAATGTTCCTGTGAAAAAAATAATTAAGAAAATGTTACAAGAGCCCTAAAAGTGGTATACCCGAAATACGTATAAAGACACTGAACAGCTTACCAGCACTCAGAGTAATGACCACAGAAGAAGGGAATCTGAAGCCACAGTTTCTCTGGAGCACAGTCAGAACCTCCAGCAGCTACACACTCATCAAACGTCTGAAACGCACACAGATCTTACAGTTTACAAACAGACTTTAAAAGGAATGTTCTGGGTTCAATATTTGATAAGACTAAAAGTTAAGCTCAACTGACAGCAAGCAAAATAAATAAATGAATGAATAAATAATGGCAAAAACTATGGTTACAGTAATGCACTTAATATAGTAAGTAAATTAATTTTTCAAGAGAGTTCAAAAGCACACATTTGAATACAATTTTGGTCAAAAAATAATTCTTATCGTCATTTATAAAAATAATTTATAATTTTATAATATTATTTTAAACTTTATTAATAAATATATAATAATTTACA
>RJVU01044706.1:8573268-8616912 GCA_003731715.1 Anabarilius grahami | reverse complement strand
TGTTGGGAATGTAAAAAAAAAAACTTCCATTCAACCGAAATGCCTATGCAGAATGTTGGCAAATCACTCCTCAGTGATGTTGGCACCAAATGCAAAACCTGAAACAACTCTAAAGAGCATTTTTCATGCAAATACATTGGCCGCGACAGACTGAGGGAGTTTGCACAGGGAACGACAAGAGCGCATAATACACACTTGGTGAAATCCAGGAAGGAAACATGTCCATGGTAGAATGCGGGTTTCATCTCCTTCCATAATGTCACATTCTTTACAAAGCGTACCTGAAACATCAATAAATCAATCAATCAATCAATCAATCATAAAGAAAAAAATAAGTCAACCATCTAAGAGATTCATGATAGAAATGTACCCATTTTAAGTCCTCTCAAGCCTCAGGATACCATAAAGGCACCATACCATAACATCTGCTTTATTGCTCTATTAAGGAAATGCTTTGTGTCATTTAGAATTTGTTTGGGGCATTTCAGTAAACATTTGGATCCTTCCAGCATTTAAACTGTTGTTTGGATGGCTGCAAGTGGGAGGCACTAACAGTGAACATGCACAAATGATACAAAACTGACCTGATCCTGAAGGGACATGACAGGATTGTTTTTGGTGGTATTGATGTGCAGCACATGGTAGTTGTTCTTGTTGCACAGGTCATAGGCGATGTTGGTGAAGGAGGTACTTGCTGTTTTGGGCACTCGGTTGTAGATGACCACCAAATCGTCCTCCTCCACCAGGGCCTCCTTCGCCCCCTCTTGAATGTGCCGTTGCTCAATCTCTCGTACCTCATGTCTGGCAATGGCTCGTTCTGCAAAGGAGAGGGAGAGATGTTCAAACTAATGTCCAAGACAAAAAGATATTTTTTTGCATAATTCATTTCAATAACTTTCCAACAAAATACTGCAAATAATCCTGCCATATGTCAGATTCATACAAGAATACTCCAAGTACTGTATGTTGAGGGAACAGAATTGCATAGATGAATAATTATATCCTAAAGGAAAATGTATTTTATTATATTTCTACATATTACAAAATAATATTATATAACATGTAATCATCAAGCAAGGAATTTACATTCGATAATAATAATATTATGTATTTATGTTTTCTTATTTATTTTTTGACAAAGGTAAAAGACACTTAATTTCCCCTCCTTGTGCATACAAAAATCTCACTGGATCATTACAACTAATGGCAAAAGGAATGTCTGGAAATGTAAACTGATATTTCCTACTGACACACTACAGCAAATGATATAAATAACTGGCTTAAAATCTTTTTTTTTTTGTTTTTTTTGTGAAAATAGAAAATACTAACATGCGTAAGACATTTGCACATATATATATATCTACAGCTCTGGAAAAAATTAAGAGACCACTCCAAGTTCAGAAATCAATGTTAAGTGGTCTCTTAATTTTTTCCAGAGCTATATATATATATATATACACACAGTGGGTACGGAAAGTATTCAGACCCCCTTCAATTTTTCACTCTTTGTTATATTGCAGCCATTTGCTAAAATCATTTAAGTTCATTTTTTTCCTCATTAATGTACACACAGCACCCCATATTGACAAAAAAAACACAGAATTGTTGACATTTTTGCAGATTTATTAAAAAAGAAAAACTTAAATATCACATGGTCCTAAGTATTCAGACCCTTTGCTGTGACACTCATATATTTAACTCAGGTGCTGTCCATTTCTTCTGATCATCCTTGAGATGGTTCTACACCTTCATTTGAGTCCAGCTGTGTTTGATTATACTGATTGGACTTGATTAGGAAAGCCACACACCTGTCTATATAAGACCTTACAGCTCACAGTGCATGTCAGAGCAAATGAGAATCATGAGGTCAAAGGAACTGCCTGAAGAGCTCAGAGACAGAATTGTGGCAAGGCACAGATCTGGCCAAGGTTACAAAAAAATTTCTGCTGCACTTAAGGTTCCTAAGAGCACAGTGGCCTCCATAATCCTTAAATGGAAGACGTTTGGGATGACCAGAACCCTTCCTAGAGCTGGCCGTCCGGCCAAACTGAGCTATCGGGGGAGAAGAGCCTTGGTGAGAGAGGTAAAGAAGAACCCAAAGATCACTGTGGCTGAGCTCCAGAGATGCAGTCGGGAGATGGGAGAAAGTTGTAGAAAGTCAACCATCACTGCAGCCCTCCACCAGTCGGGGCTTTATGGCAGAGTGGCCCGACGGAAGCCTCTCCTCAGTGCAAGACACATGAAAGCCCGCATGGAGTTTGCTAAAAAACACCTGAAGGACTCCAAGATGGTGAGAAATAAGATTCTCTGGTCTGATGAGACCAAGATAGAACTTTTTGGCCTTAATTCTAAGCGGTATGTGTGGAGAAAACCAGGCACTGCTCATCACCTGTCCAATACAGTCCCAACAGTGAAGCATGGTGGTGGCAGCATCATGCTGTGGGGGTGTTTTTCAGCTGCAGGGACAGGACGACTGGTTGCAATCGAGGGAAAGATGAATGCGGCCAAGTACAGGGATATCCTGGACGAAAACCTTCTCCAGAGTGCTCAGGACCTCAGACTGGGCCGAAGGTTTACCTTCCAACAAGACAATGACCCTAAGCACACAGCTAAAATAACGAAGGAGTGGCTTCACAACAACTCCGTGACTGTTCTTGAATGGCCCAGCCAGAGCCCTGACTTAAACCCAATTGAGCATCTCTGGAGAGACCTAAAAATGGCTGTCCACCAACGTTTACCATCCAACCTGACAGAACTGGAGAGGATCTGCAAGGAGGAATGGCAGAGGATCCCCAAATCCAGGTGTGAAAAACTTGTTGCATCTTTCCCAAAAAGACTCATGGCTGTATTAGATCAAAAGGGTGCTTCTACTAAATACTGAGCAAAGGGTCTGAATACTTAGGACCATGTGATGTTTCAGTTTTTCTTTTTTAATAAATCTGCAAAAATGTCAACAATTCTGTTTTTTTCTGTCAATAAGGGGTGCTGCGTGTACATTAATGAGGAAAAAAAATTAACTTAAATGATTTTAGCAAATGGCTGCAATATAACAAAGAGTGAACAATTTAAGGGGGTCTGAATACTTTCTGTACCCACTGTATATATATATGATATATAATATATAAACATACTTTTTTTTTATTAAACAGTGGTTTATTGAACAAATTGTGTCTCTTTTTAAATATATTCAATTATAATTAACATTTTCTTAAGGATAAAAAAAATCTATCTCAGCTAATGCTGTAAACTATATACAGGAAACCGTTTCTTGCACATTACTATAACATTAAAGGTTACAATTAACAACAGAGCCCACACTATTAAATTCAGTTGCTATTTAATTTTAGATAATAATCAACACTCAAATAATAATAATAATAATAATAATAAAGTAAACTGCGCATAAGGCAGGTTTTGCATTAACTTCTAAATCTAATTGTAAATTTATTACTCCAATTCATTTTTTAAATATAATAATTTACAGTTACTGTCATAACTTGTTTTCATGACAAATTTATTTAAACATTAAATAATTAAAACATTACTAACAGGTAAAGTGAGGCCTGCATAGCCAGCAATGACATATTCTCTCTCAAGATCCATTAATGTACTAAAAACATATTTAAATCAGTTCATGTGAGTACAGTGGTTCAACATTAACAGTAGGATAACTGTTATAAACTGCTGAAATCACATGACTTTGGCGCTCCGAACCGCTGATTCGACACGCTGATTCATAATGCTCCGAAGCTTGCTGAAGCAGTGTTTTGAAATCGGCCATCACTATCTAAATCGTTATTTTGTTTTTTTTGGCGCACCAAAAATATTCTCGTCGCTTTATAATATTAATATTGAACCACTGTACTCACATGAACTGATTTAAATATGTTTTTAGTACCTTTATGGATCTTGAGAGAGGAAATGTCATTGCTCCTTATGCAGGCCTCACGGAGCCATCGGATTTCAACAAAAATATCTTAATTTGCGTTCCGAAGATTAACGAAGGTCTTACGGGTGTGGAATGGCATGAGGGTGAGTAATAAAAGACAGAATTTTTATTTTTGGGTGAACTAACCCTTTAAGAGTTAATTTCTCTAGTGAACTAACATGCTGTGGACACTAAATGACTCGCCTGAGGTAAATGTAATGGTATGCGAGATATAGTTCTCAAGCAGTTTTATTGGTCTCTTTTTTCACGGTTGAAACACTGGTTGAGAGATTACACGCATATCTAGATCTGTTCTTCTGTGCTTTCTCCTGTTATGGTGGTTAGCAAACAGCATTGCATTACCGCGCGCCCCCTTCTGGATTGGAGTGTGGATCGCCTGTGACTGACTATTCGTTGTCTAACTGCATGAACTGAACCGTGACGTCCGTATCATATGGTTCAGGATGAATAAATGTACGGTTACACCCCTAATATACAGTCAAACCAAAATTTATTCAGACACCTTGAACATTTAATTCATTAATAGTGTATTCACTATAGTTTAAAAAAATGGTAATAAAATATAACAAGATCTCAGAGTTAAACTGTGTCAGAAAAAAATTATCTTAATTATGGCAGATAACACTTAAGCAAAACATGGTCAGGTCAAAGTGTCTGAATAATTTTTGGTCCCAAATTATCAATTTTACTGTATAAAGTGATGTTTGGGTATAATATGTCAGTTTACTTTACTTTGCTATCCTCACATACATAAATTAACTATAGTGTCCTGCACCTACTAGTAAAACAATTAAAAAAATGATATCTAGTGTCTGAATAATTTTTTGTTTGACTGATATATATATATATAATGTGTGTGTGAACAAAATATAGAGGTTGAAACAGAAAAGGTCCTATGGCCTTGTAATACTCATGAGATCTTGAGATGGAAATTTGACAGTGTACAGGATGTGGTGACAGTAGTGTGTGAATGTGAGCTGGAGTCCGGGCAGCTGCTACTGTGAGGTGATGATGTCAAGCCAACCACAGCACATTCCCGCTCAGCTCCCACTGCTCTCCAGTCAAAGTACCTAGTCTCTAGCCATCACATGTGGACAACTGCTATCGTCCATGACAACAACTGTTGCTATGCCACATTATGATGTCAGACTCTCCCATGACAACAGAGAATATCTTGTCACTCTTGCAAAAAGCATTTCAATAATTAAAAATTCTGAGGAGAAAAAAAAAAACACACTCCTGAAAACAAAGACTAAACCTAGAGAAGTAGAAATGTGCCTCTGACCTTGTACTTGTTTTTGTGTGTGATGAGCTGTAATGGAAAATGTTTGACTCTGAGGTAATAGAGGAGTCAGGGTTCGAGCATTTATGGGTAGACGTGCATGTGGCAGACTGTTTCACCATCTCATTACTGGTGCAATACCCAGCCTAATGCAATAATATAATTGCAAGTTAATGAGAAAAACACCCTGGACCATTGCCTATTTCCTACTTGATGGACACACAACTGCTGCTTTATGCTGAGTGAAAGCGCTCATTTAAAAACAGACAGGCGGCAAGAGAGCCCTCAGGCTGACTGTGTGTAACTGATTGCAGATATTCACTTCTATTGGCCTTTACACACTGCATTCTCTGAGAAGCGCCTAATTCACAAGTACAATGACTTATCTAATGTTACTGTTTTTTTTCTTGTACCCTGAAAACATTACTTAAAATTATTTTTTGCAGTTGCTATAGTGTTTTTTCACATCTGCACTTTCCTTAAGAACAGTAATAAGTATGAAACAAAAAAAGTCTAGTCATAATAAGCATTTATTACAATTTTGGCCTATGACACTTATTTTTTGGTCCAGATCTATTATGTTATTCAAAAACACATGCGGGGAAAAAAGCAATTCATACATACAATGTCTTGAATACATCTCTACTAAGATTAGTATATTTTTTAATTCAAAATTATAGATATTTGAAATTTTATTGTATTTGTAGCTTAGTAACTAGATTAAAAAAAAAAAGAGTTTTTTTTTGTCATTGACCCAATTATACATTGACAATAAAAAGATTTAAAACATAATTCATGATGCGAAATGACAGTGCAAAAAATGTTAAATGGTAAAGGTTATTGTTTTGTTCCAGTAAAGGCCAAAAATAGTAAGATGAGCAAATGAAATTTAATATCTACAAGTGTCAAGCTGCTCAGGAGGAGATGGGGATTTATTGCAGTCAGCTGCCAAGCCTGACTCGTTATACTCTGACTGATGTCTTTTCAATGATTCAAATCAGATTACAGCCTTTCCTTAGATAGAACAAATAAATCCAGTCAGATTTGCCTCTGAGAGACTCTACAAAATGGAGGTCACTGTGGGGTCATTTTTATGGTCAAGCTTGAAGAAAGTGACATTATCAGGCCACAACAACATTTACAGCCTTGGTAGAGTGACAAGGCTTGAGTAAGAGAAATGGAGTAGTGTAGTGTCTTATGGTGCTTTCACAGTTGGTTCGATTGCCCGGTCCAAACCAGAGTTCGATTGCTCCCCTTCCCCCCGCTGGATTGTGTTCACCAGGTTTCCTACACATTTTCCATTTCAAAATTCCATACTTTTCCATACTCCAATTTCCAGACCTCCTTCCAAACGATTTCTGCCATTGGTAAGCCTCGGTCTCCTTTTCTATGTTTTCTCTGCTACATGATTGTAGTCCGGGTCCTACAGTCTTTTAATGATTTTTAAATTAGTGTTTGATTAATGAAATAAAATTTTGTTTTTAGTATTTACATCTAGGCCCTTCTCTTCTTAAAACCACGTACCTGTGTGACTTTTGTTGGGGATTAATCTACAAGTACTAATATATTCCCTGTTTAACAGGGTGGCGTAGTGACTTAGTTAAATATTTAATTTGTCTATTAATTTGATATATTTACATTACAGACATCCTTCTGTAATTTATCCATTCTGGTCAGTGTTTGCTATGTTGTCCGTATTGATTGTTGGTATCGAAGCATTTCTATAGAGTAGCCTACACAAGTGCAATATGACATTTTCCCTAATATTTTAGAAATTCATAACTTTATAAATATATTTGCAAAGTGAAGAGAGGTGAAAAAGGTGACGTGTAGGAACTAAATAGTTGTAGGGGGGTCTGGGGGCAACATCCCCCATGATTTTAACATGTAAACAAAGCATTCTGGTTCACTCTGACAAGAACATAAATGAAAAACAACAACATTTGCTTCAAGTAAAAAAATAAAAAAAATAAATTGGCACTAGGGCTGAGCATTGACAAATTTCACAATTGAATGCAATTTTGATTCAGAAGCTTGCAATTTGATTTTGATTTGATTACCTTTGATTCAGTATTGATTCATTTGGGGCCTATCAGGTACAGTACATGGCAAATTTCCTCAAACAAAAAAATCTCTCTCAACTAATGCTGTAAACTATACAGGGAACCACAGCTGGTACATCATTATAATATTAGGTTAAAATTGATTTGTAAGCTACTAACATATAGGCTAAAATACACATAAGGAGGTTTTTATAATAACGTTATAATACATTTTTAATGACAATTATTTTTCTACTCTTCTTTTTTTATGTAGGCCTAAACATTTAAATGGTGGCTGTCATAAAACGGATTTATACATTCAATATCGAAGCACATGCTAAGTACAAATACAATGAATATGCAATAGCCTATAGTGCATATATTTAGCAAAATGCTCCTCTCGAAGTTTATTCTTGTAGCTAAATAATGAGTTTTTGGACACTGAACGGCTTTTCTGAGGTAGGCTAAATGTGACATTTTTACAAGCTGTTTTATTGACGCCCTGTCTGCGGTTGAAACACTGACTGATCGATTGCATGTGACATGATACAGATTTCGGTAAGTTGTACTGTATCTTTCAACATACCTTTGGATGTTCAATCATGTTTATTTGTGTTGTAAATAGTAAAGCGGAAGAGATGGTTGGTTCACGAGCGCTACAGAGCACCAAGAAAGATCACGACTCACTCCAGTCTATGGGAGAGTAGTCCATTTTCGATTCTTGTGAGAATCTTGTAACACACACACACTCACCCCGAAAAAAAAACTCTTGGGATCTAAACGATTTCAAATAAATGACGTATTTTGATTCAAAATGGTTAATTCCGCCAAAAAGTGACTAGTTTGCAGGTATGATAAATTAGAACACTGAATAGAGCCAATAGTCTGGAAACACAAATATTTTTCCATACTGAGATTTATTTTTTCCATACCTTTCCAGACCTGGAAATTACTCAAATCAAATTCCATACTTTTCCAAACTGCGTAGGAACCCTGGTTCACATATTATTATTCGGTCTGAACTGTGGTACGCTTGCTTCATCAAAGCAGCAGCCGTTTACCTTTTGCATGGCAATAACGATGCCGGAGAAGGCGGCAAAATGCATAAGCTCACCTTACTTTTATATTTTGTTTTTTTAACCTTTGGTTTTGTTTTCCAAGTGTCAGCACATAAGAGCACTTGCATACTGTAAATGCTACAAAGAATGCAGGGGTCAAGCAGAAATGAAATTTTCTCTGCTTGCAGTGCATTAATCACGCTCGTCAGAAAAATCAGTGAGAACACGCGCTAACACAGATTTATCAAATCACGTCATCAATATCGGTTCACTTCCACGAATTAGGGCGTTTTCACACTGGCAGTTTAGTTCGGAACGTGGCACGTTCGTATGAAAAATGGTAATGTGAAAGCTGTCATGCGGACCTGCACTGTAAAAAATTATATGATCAACATATGTTTTTACATTGCTTGAACATATTAAAATAAGTTATACAAGATTCAACTCATTTTTTTTAAGTCATTTTAATGTAATTTGAGTTGAATTGACTTAAAACATCCAAGTTGATTGTACTTAGGAATTCAAGGCAGCAACAATTTTTTTTTAAGTGTGGGTGTGCCAAACCCAAGACTACAGGCGTTTTCACACTGCGGTCCAATTCCGGGCGCGATTGTTCCTGGTGCCCCCCGCAGTGTTGGTCTGGTTTCACACGCAACTTGATTCTATCGAACCCTGGTGTATTTGCGTTCATGTTACATCATCACAAACTTGCAAGCCCCATGATAGAAAACAGAATGCGGATCAATACATTGTGTTTTTTATTAATTTGGTGCTATTATGCTCATAATTTTATGAAGTGACAAGAATACATTTTGTGCGCAAAAACAAAACAATAACGAGTTTATTCAACAAATTACCTTACGTTAAGTGCTTCCAGGTTCTACGTCAGAACGTCGACTCAGTATTGGACGACGTTGTTCATCAGTATTGGATGACTCATGCGTGTGATGCTGACGCAGGAGCTGGCCAATACTGAGTCGCCTTTCTGACGTAGAACCTGGAAGCACTTAACGTAAACAGCGTAGGAGAATGACAGGGATTGAATAAAGTCGTTATTTTTGTTTTTGCTCACAAGAAGTATTCTCGTCGCTTCATAAAATGGGAACTCCTTCTATATAAGACTAAGAGTAAAAAAAAACATGCACAGACAAATCCAAAATAAACCCTGCGGCTCGTGACGACACATTGATGTCCTAAGACACGAAACGATCGGTTTGTGCAAGAAACCGAACAGTATTTATATCATTTTTTACCTCTAATACACCACTATGTCCAACTGCCTTGAGCATCCGGTGTGTGAGGTCTGAAAACATGCTCTGATGCCGGAAGTGATCTCTTGCGCGTATACGTCAATGAGTGCGAGAGATCACTTCCGGCGTCAGAGTGCATTCAGACCTCACACACCGGATGCTCAAGGCAGTTGGACATAGTGGTGTATTAGAGGTAAAAAATGATATAAATACTGTTCGGTTTCTCGCACAAACCGATCGTTTCATGTCTTAGGACATCAATGTGTCGTCACGAGCCGCAGGATTTAATTTGGATTTGTCTGTGCATATTTTTTGACTCTTATAGGTGGTGTTCCCATTGCCATGCATTATACGACTGACAGACGGCAACGGTTGGAGTTAAAAATCATAATTTGTGTTCTACTGTAGAAACAAAGTCAACTACATCTTGGATGCCCTGGGGGTAAGCAGATAAACATCAAATTTTCATTTTTGGTTGAACTATCCCTTTAAGGTTGAACCACTGCAGTCACATGGACTATTTATTTTCTACCTTTCTGGGCCTTGACAGTGGTAATTAAATTGCTGTCCATCAAAAATATCTTAATTTGTGTTCCGAAGATAAAAGGATTAAAAGAGCAGTTTCATGTCTATCCCTGTTCAACTGGTCAGGTTGATATGGCATTTAGAATGTAATTAGTAATAAGTTATGCAATGCTTTTTAGAGAGAGTAATTAGTACAGTAATCTAATTACACTGTTGTTTAGTTTACAATAAGGTTCATTAGTTTACTACATTAGTTAACATGAACTAATAATGAACTGCACTTATACAGCATTTATTAATCTTTGTTAATTTCAACATTTACTAATATTTTATAAAAATCTTGTTAACATTAGTTAATGCACTATGAACTAACATGAACAAACAATGAACTGACTAACAATAACGAAGATTAGTAAATACAGTAACAAATGTATTGCTCATGGTTAGTTCATGTTAGTTAATACATGAACTAATGTTTAACTAATGAACCTTATTGCAAAGTGTTACCGTTTAGTTTATATGTCATCCGCTGGCTCTGAAACCTTTTCGACAATTAACAGTGCTTTCAAAGTCTTTAAGCTTCATAAACACATGGCTATTTTGGGATCTAAAAATGTACAATAGTCAATGCGTTGGTGCCAAGCCATAACACATGGGCTTATGTTCTTTCAAAGTCTCATCAGGGCTAAAAACAGTACCAATTTGAAGTGTGTTTAAAGGGAATCCCAGAACTTCCATTAGCAAATGAAGACAAACTACTATCAGGTTAGATATCAAATAACTTTTCCGCTTCTGATGAACCGTGAAAGTGCATGTCAGCTGCCATCATTAGAGCAAATGGGAAAATAATAAATCAACATTTCAAACTGATGTGACACATGAAAAATAGTCAGAAAACACTCCTGAAATATTAAGTCACAATTAATAAAACAGTTTCCACATATGTACTAAAGAAGACCCCATTTGTTCACAGAGAAGATGTGCAACAGGATGACAGTTTCAAAAACATCATCAATTTATGCAGTGCTAAGACTGACAGCTCTCTCCAAGTCTAACCAGATGGAAAACCTTCCTCTCACCTTTCTGCCTGTTAACAGGTCTCTCATATTCCTCTGCAGTTGTGCAACTATTCATAGAGCAAAAACCTGTTAGTTGATGTAACTCAGCGTGGATGGTGGGAACCTAAACAACAGCTTGCCAATTTTTAGTGGAAAGAACGTTGCTTATTCAAACAAACAACGCATTATAATAACTTGAGTATGGCAGAGATATATCTCTGTGAAGGTACGGTGAAACAGATATGATGCAGAAGTGATGTGTTACAGTCAAAATGGAGTAACATTCAGGATAGCCTGTACGGGACATGAAATAGCCCATATCCGATCGCTCTATAGGCATGTGGGTTTGACATGTCTCACTAGTTAGACAAGTGGCCTGTGTTTGGAATCACAGCACTCGACCAAAATACAAAAACCCCGCTGATGCACGTACTTCACAGATGTTTAAAATAATGATCTTGTTCTTTTCAATTGATTAGTTGTATGTAACAAGCAGAAAACCTTTTAATTTCACAGACAGAACTGCAAAATGGTTTTAAGAATACCAGCCTGAAGATATTCTTAACTTCCTTAGATAATTCTGTACAACGTCAGATATTTATAAATAATTTTTTTTAATAAATCTGCCAAAAGTCAGTCATCGTTCTTAAGACCCTTATTCAATTTTTTACCTGCTTCACCAGCTCTTGTGAGTTATACATTAAAAAAAAAAAAAAAAATCAACTAAAGGATTTATTATTAAGTGCTAAGGTCTACATTTTCTGTGACACAGCCATGATATGCAAGCTCTGTCACATACACTACCATTCAAAAGTTTGAGGTTGTTAAGAGTTTTTAATGTTTTTGAAATAAGTCTCTTATGCTCACCGAGGCTGCATTTCTTTAAAGAGTAATATTGTGAAATATTATTACAATTTCAAATAATTATTCCTGTGATGTCAAAGCTGAATTTTCAGCATCATTACTCCAGTCTTCAGTGTCACATGATCCTTCAGAAATCATTCTAATATGCTGTTCTGCTGCTCAAGAAACTTTCTTCTTATTATAAACATTGAAAATAGCTGTGCTGTACATTTTATAAATCTTTTGTAACAAATGTTTTTACTGTCAGTTTTGATTAATTTGTTTCATCCTTGTTGAATTCATTTCTTTTCTTTTTTTTAAACAAATCTTACTGACACCAAACGTTTGAAATGTGGTGTAAATTAGGCTATTTTAAGGTAATTCCACTCTTTTTAATAACCAGAAACACCAGAACTAAACAAAACTAAAGTGCTATTAGATTTAATATGCGTTTACGGTGATTTTGCCAATACTGTAAGGTTTACTTACTGCTGTGACAAGATGGTGAAAAACAGTTTGAAAGCACCATGTAGTCTCAATTCATTCATCACTGAAGTGATATATATATATATATATATATCTCAGANTCAGAGGCAAGGGAGGCAGTGCCTCCTTAAAAAAAAAAAAAATAGGATGAGAAATTAATCCATATTACATATTAAAACAACACAAATATTACAAATTATTACATTAAAAAGAGCGCAAGTCACTCGTATTTCTAAAGGAACACTGCCCAACAGCGACACCCACAGGTAAAGTTACAGCAGGAATAATGCCTCCCTTTCTACTCATAGAAAACCATTAGACCCCTAAAGTGTGCGGTGGGTTTTGTGGGAGGTAATTGAGAATGAATGGGGGAAAGTCACGTGAGAGGAGGCAATGTCTCCATCGCGCTATGATTGGATATGATTGGTTTGTGTGATAAATCCCGCCTCTTGTTAACATGCACGTTCTGCGCATCAGTTTGAATGAACAAATGAATGTGTCAATGGGAAGACTAAGTGAAAAGTATCACCGCTTTATGTCACGTCAAAATCAAACTTGAAATGGACTGAAAACATGATGACTGCGGGGGTTTTTAGTAAAATCAGCTCGGTGAAATTATAAATACATCTTCGTGTCTGTGACAGACGGTGTTTACGGAGCATGACTGATGATCCAAAATAGCCTAAGTTGACTATTAAAAAGAAAAACATCAATACACAAATAAAATGTATTGTTTCAATTATTATTGCCTTTAATTATTATTTTGGAATGAATGTAGAAATGCTTAAAACACTAACTTGATGAGACTGACTTGGTTTTGATAAATAGAACATTTATTACAATACTTAAAAATTGTATTTGGTTTCTTTTCTTTCTTTTTTGATGTAATGTAAAGTAATGTTCATTTAACAAGGAAGATGTGTCAACATTAAGAGTAATGCACATGAATTTACATTTGATTCATAAAAAATTAAAAAATGTGCCTCCTCATTTCAGACCACTACTGCACGCCACTGCTATCTATCTATATTTTAGGGGTGGGAATCTTTAGTCACCTCACGATCCGATTCTGGGNACTGACATGTTGTTTTATCTGACAGTGTTGACCCATATTGAGTGACGGGCAAGGAAAAAACGCACAGTAACCCTAGCAGGAGAATATTGCCAAACATTAATGTTGTTTTTATTTTCTTCATTTGAGAAGCCTGTTTTGTCCCAGTCTTTAGAATCAGTTCTGATGCAGTAGTTCGGTGGTGCAGGTCAAGAGTTACATGCTTCACACTGACATAGGAAAATATCCATTGCACAACTAGAGTCAAAACTGATACTGGATCTTGCTTGAATGAAAATGCAGCTGCTGCCTGAGACATGATGGACCATGTAGTCCAAACATACACAAGAATGCCCAATACCTCCCTAAAAACACTACTGAGGACACAAATCACACTTCTATAAAAATGCTTGATGATAATGTTAACAAACTGGAGAGATACGACAGACTATGCTGATTTTTAGTCTAGAAATGATTTCAAAATACTTCATGGAAAGACTCTTACCCAGCTTCCCCCGTGACTCCTCAAGCTTCTGAATTTGGTTTTCCAAAAAGATCATCGCAATGGCGAAGGCCAACAGAGCCAGGAGCTGAAACTTCGGCGGCATCTTTAACCTTAAAAGCCCCATCAAAAAATCCAGCACAGAGAGGACATACCAACTTTATGACCCAGTTCTACGGATGCAACGAGCAGTTGCTGTTATTTTATGATCCCCATAATCAGTCCTCGAATATAAACACAACAAACTACTCTACAATGGACGCTTACTACCCCAACAAAAACGGTTACGCTTAAAATATTGTACACTTTGTTATATAAATCAGAATAGCTCAGACTATCCCCGTAATTGAGTAGCAACTGTAGTGTACGTTCAGTTGTTGTTAAATCCTGGGAAGTATAGGCACGTTGTGTCAGTGCGCATGCGCATTCGCCGGGTTTGACGTCAGTCGGTCAGCTGTCGCTCTGTGACAGGAGAATCACTTCTCTCCTCTACATTCACTGTCAAGACAACACGCCACATTTATTTACCTATATTATATTGGTATATTTACATACCTGACCGTGAATACATGCAGATATTTTTCATTTAAAAAAATGTAATATATTTATTGCATATAAATAAGCTCACCTATAAAATAAATCCCCAGCATTTCCAATTGGAAAATAAAGTCATTAATTGTAATGAAACTGTTATTCCATACATTTGTCTTTTGTGGAGAAACTAAATGTGCATATAACACACAAAATTACAATATCATGGGCTATTTAAAAAGAAATTCAGTCCGGTTTGTCCAAACACTTCTTAAACTATATTGTACTTTTTCAAAAAACAAAATCTAATCTATCTTCCTTCATTTTTTGGTCCCAAAAGTTTCATTCTTGTTCATTCAATAGAAACGTAACAATTATTTATTTATTTGTTTATTTATTTATTTACTCCTGTGGCAGTACATGATAAATGTATGAGAAAACTCCTTCAGCTTAGTTTAAAGGACTATAAAAAGCCTATAATTGTTTAATCTCTTGGTTGCCAAATGTTAAAATAGTTTGAGCTTTTTTAAATCAAGGGGAAACTGACCCTGTATCCCAACGTGCATACTATCCTCCCTATCCGCCCTAAATAGTTCTGAATATTAGTAATGCCATATATTATTTAGGATGGATAATATGCACATTGACACGCAGGCTTACATTCTTTCAAATAGTTATTTGGTTATGCGAAGACTTTTATTAATAAGCTCGGTGTAGCGGATGTGTTTGACGCACTTCCTGCTGAACCCAGAGAGAGGAAGAGATACACTCATGGCGGGGGAGGTGTACCTGCTTTGGTTACTGCCGTTATTACAAACGGTAGGTGAAGAAAACACATCTGTACACTTTGATCTTTGAAAGTAGATACTCAGCAGTGACAAGGAATCCACATGTCTTTGTAAAATCTGCGCTATTTACGTCCAAGGCAAAGGTTAGCCGGTTCGCTAATGCTAGCTAATGACGTGGCTCAACTGGCTGATGGTGTAAATAATGTAGGGGAAATCTTCATTAAACCGCACTTTTAGGTTCTACCCGTGACATTGACTAACTTTGCACCTACTGTAAAAAAGAGAATGTTTTCCTCATGATCTAAAGCTATTAACTAGTTTACCTGCACCCCCCCAAAAAAAATAAAAAAATTAAAAAACGAGTAAATTACATAGCATAGTTACTTAGCTTTTAAAATGAACATTACAGTAATGTAAAATATGTATTCCTTTATGTTTACACAATTCTTCCCTCTCTTGGGAATTTTCCGAGAGTAGCTGGCATTCGTAACTAGGAAGCAAGATTTGTCTTGTGTGGAGAAAATATGCCATAAGGGCTTGTTGATATATTTAGAAAGGACAATATTATGAGGTATAACAAATTAAATTCAATAACGTTTCACAATTCTTAAGCCTTTGGAATTCAAATAAAAAGTCCCAAAATAATTGTATTCCTTGATTGATTGTGCTTATTCTTCAATAGAAACAACAAAGATATAATTTTTATGTATTAATGTATTGTTCATAACAAGGAAGCAAGTTCACTAAGTGTAGAGGCGAGATGTGTCAATGACCAACTATAAACAGTACACTCTTGTTGTTATCAAATTCATGCACCTGTGCTTTACCCTCCATCTGCCTTTATCTTTGACATTGCATTTGAGGGTCATTCAAATCAATGCGAACAGCTGAGAATTTCCAACAGGTTTGAGATGTTGACATAAAGGTCAACTGGTGAATTACATCTACTGCTTGTTTTCAGTGTAAAGTGTCTAAATTGTGGTCTCATTCTTCCTGGCTCAGCTGGCTTCTTATGGAGCGGAGCTCTCCTCTGAGGCGTGCAGGGAGCTGGGATTCTCCAGCAATCTCCTGTGTAGCTCCTGTGACCTCCTGGGGCAGTTCAGCCTGAACCAGTTAGACCTTCCATGCAGACAGTGCTGCCAAGAGGAGGCTCAGCTGGAGTCTAGGAAGGTGAGTTCTACTTCTGTGCCAAATCACAAAGTCATTTCCAACTGAACACAGAGTGCTGGAGCTTTAATGAAGGTTTCTGGCTGTTTACCCCCCCCCCACCATGTTTTTATTTCTAATTTTGTCAACCTTTTTGTTTAAACCCATGTTAATGTGCATTTGTCATTGATTTCTTTGACAGCTCTACCCAGGAGCCATCCTTGAGGTCTGTGGATGAAAATTGGGGAGGTTCCCTCAAGTCCAAGGTAGGTTGATGATTTGGCCTCAAATATGAGTAACTGCGGTGCTACTTCAAACTTCATATTTCTTGTGTTGATGATTATACAAAAATGGCACAGCAATGTAGCAAAATAAACCAAGTTTATTTGAAATGCCTCAAAGGATTTTTTTTTTTGCTTTTTGTTTGCTTTTGCACAATTGTTACAAAGCAGTAATTTTTGTGACTTTATTTCCCTTCAGCTTTTGTCAGGAGTGACAAGCCAAAGATGTTCAGGGGTCTTCAAATCAAGGTAAAGATTTTTTTTGCTAAAAATGTTATATATAAACACACATTACTGTTCAAAAGGTTGGGGTCAGTAAGTTTGATTGTTTTTTTGAAAGAAGTGAATGCTTTTTTCAGCAAGTACTCATTACATTGATCTAAAGTGATTGTAAAAAAATATATATTTTAAATAAATGCTGTTCTTATGAACTTTCCATTTATCAAAGAATCCTGAAAAAATTTATCGTTTTTCACAAAAATATTAAGCAGCTAAACTGTTTTAATTTTCAACATTGAAAATAATAAGGAATGTTTCTTGAGCAGCAAATCAGAATATTAGAATGATTTCTAAAGGATCTTGTGACACTGAAGACTGGAGTAATGATGCTGAAAATTCAGCTTTGCCATCACATGAATAAATTACATTTTAAAATGTATTTAAAAAGAAATTAGTTATTTTAATGTGTAATAATATTTCACAATATTACTGTTTGCTGTATTTTTGAACAAGTAAAGTCTTGTTGAACATAAGAGATATCTTTCAAAAACAATTAAAAAAATCTTTCAGGCCCCAAACTTTTGAACGGTTGTGTGTGTGTGTATTATTTGGTTCAAAAGTAATAATATTTGTCAGGAAAAAAGAATATTGCTATTATACTTGGCTTAAACACTGGTTAATTCTAAATGCCTTTATTTTTGCATTTCTTCCAGTATGTGAGAGGCTCAGACCCTGTACTAAAGCTGCTGGACGATAACGGGAACATTGCTGAGGAGCTCAGCATCCTCAAGTGGAACACAGACAGCGTTGAAGAATTTCTTAGTGAGAAGTTAGATCGAATTTAAAGTCACCGTTTCATATTTAAAATTCAGATTTTCACATTTTGCTTTTTTGTTATAAATCCCATACTGAATCAAAGGACCACTATTCATATTTGTGCTCAATAATGGATGTTAAAAACAAACAAATTATTATTTTTTTTAAAGTAAAAGCAGCAGCATCTGGTTTAAGTGATCAGAGCATACTGTCCTTATTTTGAGTTGATGTTTCTGCTACATTTTGTCTTTGAATTGTTGATGTGCTGAGGGCTTTTATACATCTTGTGTCTGAGTGAAAAGAGTGCAGCGTTTTGAATGCTGGTTTTGAAAGCTTGTCTGACTCCTCTTAGCTCATGCTTTTGTAGATTTGCACTTTAGTGAAGGCCTGACAGTAAACCAGTCCCTGGAATGTGAGGCCTGAAGACCCTGTGTAACTCTCTCAGCATGCTGTTAAGGTGGAAATCTACAAGATCTACCCCAGTATGAGAGCGTGGAATCTGTTCATTAAATGTTTGTTGAAAAAATGGAATTTAAACTCAGTTTCATTAGTGCACACACAAATAAACCTGTTTTTCATATTGTTTTTGCTTGACTTTTTGTGAATTAAGTGATATGGCTGTTCATGACAAACAACTAGATTTAACATTTAAATTACTTTGTGTTATTTTCATTTTGGGGAGGTGTTTAAGAGTTCTAATGTGCACTGATAAGTGCCTAAATGTTAGTTGACAAGGTTTTATTACAGTGTGAGAGTTAATTGGTTTAATTTTTGTCAAACCTTTCACATAGTGTTATTGCTTCCAATATACAGACATTTTTGAGCAGTAATATTTATCCTGTGATGTATGTATTTTCACCACTAGATGTCAGCAGACATTTTGGTTGAATTCACTTGTTGGACAAGTTTTGGATAAGATTCTAACCCCTGGTTTCACAGACATTCATGATTGAACTATTTTAACTGAAAGCAACATATCTTAAAATATGTCAGTTCCATTGTTTTGTCTTAAGATGCACACCAGTGTTTTTTTTTTTCTTCTTTTTTTCTCAAAGGCTCATTTAAAAAAAGCTACTTAAATATCCTAATTGAACTAAGGCCTAATCCTGGCTTAATCTAAGCCCTGTCTGTAAAACCAGGCCAAAGAGTCCAAACCAGTATCTGATGATAATTTCATTTCACATTCAGCGTTAAAGAAATATCAGTCTCATCTAACAGCCAACAAAGCACTAATTTAAGGATATAACATAAAGTAGTAGAACCTTTTCACAGTGGATAAAGTTTATTTGTCTTAGTATCAGATAGAAAGGCAATAAAATATTTCCATTTAAAAAAATATAGTTTATAATTAATAGATAAAAAGTACTCAGTTCAAATTGACGTGTTTTGATTTAGTAACTTAATTACTTAACCAATCAGTGACTGTTTTGCATTATTTCTGACATGACATTCTCATGAATCCAGAAATTAAGTGATATACCGTAGGCCATTGGCACAGATTAGATAAATATATACACTATTGTTGGGGGTTGGAACTTTGAAAGCACTGTTGATTGTTGCAAAGGTTTCAGATCCAGCGGATGACATAAAAACAAATTTTTTTTTTTTGAGCCTTTATACAGTACATAATATAAATGTTTTTGTATTGAATTGAATTGAATAGGGTACGCTTTTACTTTATAAAAATGTTTCATTCATTAATCAAACTAATAAACATTTATATATAAAGTCCCATCATATACAGTACCGTTCAAGAGTTTGGGGTCGGTTTAGGCTGATTTTCTTTTCTTTCTTTTTTTTTTGAAAGTAAAAATATTAATATTGTGAAATCTTATTACTGTTTTCCGTTTTACTTTATTTTCAAAGATAATATATTCCTGTGAGGCAAAGCTGAATTTTCAGCATCATTACTCCAGTCTTCAGTGTCACAAGATCCTTTAGAAATCATTCTAATATGCTGTTCTTCTGCTCAAGAAACATTTCTTATTATCAATGTTGAAAACAGTTGTGCTGCTTAACATTTTTGTGGAACTCGTGATAATCTTTTTCAGGATTCTTTGATGAATAAGGTTAAAAAGAACAGCATTTATTTAATAGAAATCTTTTGTATCATTCTAAATTTTGATCAGTTTAATGCATCCTTGCTGAATAAAATAAATGATTTCTTAAAAAAAAAAAAAAAATCTTACTCACCCCAAACTTTCAAACAGTAGTGTACATTTCTTGTAAATATTTAAAGTAAATTTGTATAGTCTGCAGATGTCTGCAAACGGGAAGCTCTGAATCACTGATTAATGCTGCATGTTTGGCACATCATGCTGTTCACAGATTTACACAATGTGTTTAGAGTAATTTTTTTTGTTAGTCATCAGTTAGTCACCAGTTAACAATGAAATTTCAAGCACATTTTATATGACTGGTCATGGACAAATTGCAATGCCATTCATTTATTTCCAGAATGTGCCATGACATCTGCTTTTCAAAATCTGAACTTTAAAAATGACTCAACATCACAGTTCACAGTGTAACAGCACACCCTTGTGGAATGTAAGCTACTGATAGCGAGTGCTTGCTCATCTTTTTCCTCATTCCCACCTGCGTTGCTTTATCCAGCTGTACACACAATCTTACTGCATATGTAAAATGATTCTAAATGGTGAGATAAACAGGGTTTGGTAAATCGTCAGGAATCTCACACAAACTAAATAAATGCACAGCATAGTTTCTTCATCTGTAATTGTAGCTACCCCTAATTCGAAAATATTTGAGACACTTTAGTGTCATGAAGTCCCACAAACACTGAAAGTCATCGACGGTAGGATGTACGCTGTCTGTCAATGCGCCATGTATGTCACGAATTATCATTGCGCATGGGAAAATTGAACTTATTTTCACTTTTTTTTCTCTCTCTCAGGATGAGAAAAAACATACTAGGCCTCCCGGGGTCCAGGGGCAGTAGTTGTGGCAGATCCCTTGCCAAGCACAGGACTGCAGACACTCCTCATCTCTGATGAATTCCATATGCGCTCCGCCTGCAGTTACTGCTTCTCTTGAACATCATAGCACATTTCTTCCATTACACCTCATTATCTACCCCTTTCATCCAAAATAATAACATATGCAAGCACACACACACATACACACACACACACACATACACACACACACACACTTGTAGATGTCGATCTATCTGTAAACATTCACAGAACGTTTTGTGGGGTATTCCGGGAAGTAGCCTATTTCAATTAGGCCTATCGTAATCTATCTAATCATTTTTGTTCCAAACTAAATTTTAATCATTTTAATGTTTTTAATTGCAAAAACATATTAATACATAGGCTATAATAATCCTATAGGTCTAGGCTATATCTTTTGGCTTTAATATTTGTATTGTGTGTAATCCTTTTATAAAAGCAATAAAAGAGGTGTGCTGTATTGTGAATGCAGTCTTGAAACCAGACATGAGAGTTGTGCTGTGTCATGAGGAATAGGGTCTCCTTTAGGACCCAGGCGGTAATGCCTACTTAAAAGTTGTTATCATGATGTCTTGACTAATTATAACCTATTTCACTATTGTATTATGTTCATTACTTTAAGTGCACAAACAACATGCTTGAAATCTAAAATAAATAAAACAAACTGGAAACACAACCGTGCCTAAAAATGTTTTATATATATATATATATATAAGGATACGAATTGATGCAACATACTAGCCTACTCTATGTTCTGTAAAAGTAATTTAATATAAATTTTACACAATAATAGCAACGTATAGTAGGCTATATAATATTACTATTATACATTTTTAATAATTGTCATGCTAAGTACACACAAAACAATTAATTATTTTGAAACGTAGCTTAATTGGGAACTATATCGGAAGCAAAAAACATACTTAATATAAGATAAGATAGCAGGCTAATCGGGTAGATGTATGCTATGCTAGTACATAAGCTAACTAAAAAACAGCAAGAACGGTTTGATTTTACAACCTATAGCTTCAGATATATACTAGTATATGAACCATGTAATTTAAAAGATATTAATGGTCATTATAACGCATTTAAACGTACGTCATAACGTGATTTTGCAGGGATTATAGGTGCATTCACGCGGCAATTCCTGTAGTTACAAGATTCTAGCTTGTAAAAAGCGTTCACGTCCTCGTAGAGCTCGTAATTACAGTTTGTAAACTGGGAGTTTTCTGAAAGCTCCCAGATGTACCACGTGGCCGCTGTACCACCTGACCGCTGTAGATTCATAGGCGTTGATAGTGGTGCCATGGAAATCCATAATTCCCAGTCCAAGGACGTGAACAGCTCCGAATATAACGTCACGTGTTGTCATCTCAAGATTCCGGTAAAAGGTGGCGTGAACGCAGCATTAAATCAGGCGCTAAAAATACTACCCATTAAAAGTCCGTATGGTCCGTTGAACCAATGGCATCACTCGGGGTCCTAAAGGAGACCCAATTCCTGGGGGGACTCGATTTCTCACCACACCTGTTAGTGGTCTGATATACATGATACAAACACAACTAGCGCCATCTTGAGTCTCCGTTATCTGTTAGAGGTGGGCAGATCGATACTAATATCGATAATATCGATACCAACGTTGGTATCGGTATTGATCGATACCAACGTGAAAATATCGATACTTAAGTTTCAGTTTCTCTCGTTTTGCGACCTGGCCGTGTTTGTCAAAATGCTGCTTCTGTCACAGAGCAGAGCAAGCTCTCAAGAGTGCTGCTCGTGCTCGACACTGCTCTCGTCCCCCTCTCCTGTGTTGTACCGTCACGTGACTCACCACTAGNCACATTGATGTCCTAAGACACGAAACGATCGGTTTGTGTGAGAAACCGAACAGTATATATATCATTTTTTACCTCTAATGCACCACTACGCACTCATTGAAGTGTAAGCGGGAGACATCACTGCCGTTATCAGAGCGCGATCAGACCTCCCTAAAAGAATGCTGAACGCAGTTGGACATAGTGGTGTATTAGAGGTAAAAAATTATATATATACTGTTCGGTTTCTCACACAAACCGATTGTTTCGTGTCTTAGGACATCAATGTGCCGTCATGAGCCGCAGGGTTTAATTTGGATTTGTCTATGCATGTTTTTTGACTCTTATAAATTGTGTTACCATTGACACGCATTATATGACTGACAGACTGCAACGGTAGGAGTTAAAAATCAGCATTTGTGTTCTACTGAAGAAACAAAGTCACCTACATCTTGGATGCCCTGGGGGTAAGCAGATAAACATCAAATTTAGCTTTTAGTATGAATAGTGTGTTCCAAAACAATGACAAAATTCGCATTTAGGAGATATAAGCATTCAAATCAGTCTCTCACATCCACTTAAATGGATCACAGATTTTCATGATATCACCGCGCACTTCAGCTTCTCGTTAAATCTTCTGTCCAATCTAATGCTCTCTAGAATCTGAAGTCCCACAACAGACACTGAAGCTGCGGCTGAAATCGGTCATTTTCACACACATTTACTAGTTTCTACATGATGAATGGCACATAGTGCACTATATAGAGAATAGGGAACGATTCAGACAGTGTAAATATGCTTTCCTTTGACGCGAATGAAGTCCGTTTTCGCGTTAGTGTCACATGAACCGCCACAACGTGAGCTGCTCTGGTCCAGAGACACGAGAGCACACAGCGGATCATATGCGCGAGTCGGCACAGACCACAAAAGGTATCGGTTCCATTTGAATTCTGCACAGAATGCTGTATATAAGCGATATAAAGGACATTATGAGGGAAACGGTTAGAGATTAGAAGGAAACAGAGGTTTTACTGAGTTTAACAGTTCTGGCCGAGCTGTGAAATAAACAAAACGCTATTGGCTATTTTTTTTTTAAAAAGGGGCAGGGCTGTTTGATATATCACCCTGTCTTCCTGTTTCAGTTGAAATTACGTCAACACATTAAATAATGCTGCGTGTTCCAAGACATTTCAGCGGGCCTTTAATATTACTGTATGTTGTTCCTGCGTTTGTCTTGTTGGTAGGCCAGACTTTTGTACATTGTAATAAACTAGCCTACTTTTTTCTTAGTGAAAACGTAAATATAATTCACAGGTAAGATTATAAAATAATTTCAACTCAAATAATTATTTATTGTCCACTTTTTTATTATTTGGTGAGAATCATGTGCAGTTGAGATAATTCTGTCATTATGAATTTTGCAATAATGAATTTTAAGAATCCTGAAAAAAAATTATCACGGTTTCCACAAAAACATTAGGCAGCACAACTGTTTTCAAATGTGATAAGAAATGTTTCTTGAGATGATTTCTGAAGATCACGTGACACTGAAGACTGGAGTGATGAAGCTGAAAATTCAGCTTTGCCATAACTGTACTAAATTACATTTTAAAATAGAAAACAGTCAAATTGGAATAATATTTCACAATATATTACTATTCTTGATCAAATAAATGCAGCCTTGATGTGCATAAGAGACTCCTTTTTAAAACGTTTTACCAGTCAGTTTTGAACAGTACTTAAATAATTTTGATACCTGGAAAATGTTTGTGTTTTATATGCACATTGAATGAAACATTCATATAAAAAAGAGCTCTTTCCACCCCCAATTGCTCATTGCACTTTTGTCCAACATGTGGAACACGCACATCGCAGCCAATACTCAGAGGGGGTTTCTCATAGAGGAACATATTGTAGGATTAAGCTACACAAAAACATCAGCAAGTCCCTCCAACTGATATTGGCAAAATATCAACACCCCTTTGACCTCTTTACACTGCGCTGTGAGCATAACCCGAAAACGACCTTTGTTCAAAACATCAAGTGGGGCTGACTATATTCACTGATTCTGATTTTTCCTGACAAAGCCTCACTTGTGTAGGCCAGTGTCCATCGAAGTGATGCAGATGCACAGTATAAAAGCTTTTTTGTACTCAGTATTGCTGAATAAGAATATCTGACTCTCATCCCTCACTTTTCCTGTTTCCATCTCTGTATTTCATTGGACTGTTTCAGAAGACGCTTCCTTCCTGCATGAGGGCTTGTCGGTGTAGTATGATCAGTGAGGCTGCTGTTATGTGAAATGTGGAATGGAGCAAAGCATAAACAGTCAAAATGAGGCTTTCTGTCTCTAGAATCCTCTATAATTCTTCCCATTCTCCAGTCATGGTTCAGTTCAGGTCTTGGTTTCCTTTCCCTCCCGATCCTGACCTCTTGCACATTTATTTCTTGTTATGTCCTCAGATTTGAGGTCCTATTTTTTTCATTCCAGTTGTGGGAACGGTTCGACATTGAGCTCTAGCTGCAATCCCTTTGTGTAATGAGAGCAAGAGATTTTGTTGATGTGCCAGTGCTCAACCAGTCTTTATGGAGGGTGGTGGGAACTTGACCTACATAGTGTTTTGGATTGGTTGCAGATGCTGCCTGTTGAAAAGGGAACCTGTAATTGATTCAGCAAACGCTGAAGATCCACCAAGCTTTGTCTGTCAGACCTTTAAATGAATCCCAGCAATCATTATTGATATTGATTATTCAACATTGAGGTAGCAAATGCATCCAAAAGCATTTCATTGAACTGCATATAAACAATTAAGCTGTATCATATTTTACGAGTCTTCTCCCCCCAGACTAAAATGCGTCATTTCACCAATATCATGTAAAGTACTCCAGGGAAGCACAGGAGCAGATTGCTGTGGAGAATCAAACCAGTCAGTCTACGTAGCTCTGGGTCATTCTGTTTTGAACAGAGTTCTGAGATCACTGATATATGCTGAGATCACTGAAGCTTCAGTGCAGCTTCCCCCCATTTGTGGCCCAGAAGGTGGAATAAAATTAAGCAAAGGAAAGTACGGCTCCTTAAGGATGAAAACATTGTTTTTTCCAAATGCATGACTCAGTGAGAAACTACACTTTTCCACTTTTGCGGTTTTCCAGCGGATTTGCCACTCAGACCTTCTTGAATACATTTTCCATGGATTTAAATCACATGATCACATGAGCATGACTGTAGTTATATGCACTTCAAATATATATATATGTGTGTATGTGTGTTGTGGCTATACTGTACCTTTAACATTGTTATTTATTGGTTTAAAGAGTAGAAAAATAGGCTCACACACACATGTTCGTTTTTGTGAATTGTGGGACATTCCATAGGCGTAATGGTTTTTATACTGTACAAACCGTATTTTCTATCCCCCTACACTACCCCTACCCCTAAACCTAACCATCACAGGAAACTGTGCACACTTTTACTATCTCACAAAAACACATTCTGTATGATTTATAAGCCTTTTGAAAAGTGGTGACACCTCTTTTTGTAATACCTATGTCATACCCATGTCATTATACACATTTGTGTCCTGATATGTCACAAAAACGCTTGCACACACACACACATGCACACAATCCATGCCTTTGGAGGGCACTGAAATGTTTAATCATTATCAACATATATTTGTAATAAAAATAACTGTATAAATGAGTTCCAAATTACACTTATTTTTGAGCTCTAACATTAGATAGTTTGGACAAAAAGAAGAGAATTATTTCTTGTAAGAGAGTTCTTGTATCAAACAATTAGTGTTAGCTGTGTCTTGAATGGATGGTTAATGCAGTTTTAAACAGCGGAGTATGAACAAAGCCCATAGTTTTTTATTAAATAAAATAAATAAACACACGTACATGTAGCTAACATAGCCTATATGCATGTGTGCATTAAAGAACGTCTAAAGATGCACTTGAACCGTTCTCCTGATCCTTTCAGGGTTGCCAGGTTTTCACAACAAAACCCGCCCAATTGCTACTCAAACCTAGCCCAAAACTAGCTCAATCGTGTTTCAGGAGGGGTCCCCCTGGGTTCTGGGGGGTAAAATCCACATTTTTGCCAGGGTTCCCCTATTAAAATTCTCATTCCAGGGGCTAAATATCATGTTATTTGGGGTTGCTTCAACCCGCAGACATAAAAAAACAACTCGCGGCAACAGTGTTAAAGTAACCCAATTCCACGGGAAAAATGCAGACTTTTGAACAAGCGTGAAAAATTATAAAAGCTTGCTTGAATCAGAGCTCTAGCATGACTGTGCGCAGCTCGTTACAATACTGAGTTCTGTTTGGTCAATCACTATTATTTTTTTGTTAATTATTATACAGAGAATTTTAAAATTTCATTTACATGATAAGTTTTACATAATACATAACACTGTTAATCTAAAGGGGATGGTGGTTTTACAGAGGGTATGCTTTTTGTCATTTTTTTCCTCAACATTGTTTCTTGTTTCTCTTGTTCCATTTTCCCCACTCATTATTGGTTACCATGGTTTTTGATTAGTTACTTTCACCTGTTTCCATTTAGTTCATTGCCTTATTGCCCTGCATTCATTCAGTTCATTGTCTGGTGTTGGTTGTGCTTACTTATGCACACTGTTTTGTTTACCATTTGTATAGATCACTTTTTTTTTTTAGTTAATAAAGTAACTGCTGCATCTATCTATCTAATATTTAAATGCATATATAGGTGATGGAAAAATATATATTGCTATATTGCATCATATATAGCATCACCATTGATATCAGTTCTGTTATTTTGTTTATATATGTGTGTATTTCTGTATCATAATTTCATATTTAATTCATTTTTAAATTTCAAAACATTATTTTTGCAAATGTAATTTCTGCACAAGTGCTTTTATGCCAAATATGTGCAGCATTAAATTGTAAATGCACCTTTTCCTGGTATATGCTACTTCAAATGGAGTTTCTGTGCCTGATTCTGATTCTGCATTAGACTAAATCAGATTAATTTAAAAAATCACACTGCATTTCAGGAGCTTGGAGTCAAAGCATGTGTAATAGAACTGGCGGCTGGTTCAAGAGTGGGTCATCTAGGGCTTTGCCTCATGGGACTAGAGGCTGAATGTCACTTGTAATCTGCTCTCTCAGTGTCAACACAATGTCTGGCGGCTCCTTCAGCGCAGCGTGTAGTTCTCTTGGAACAACAAACCCACATACGGAGAGCATATGCTAATGCCTCACTCATTGCATTGAGCGTATTGATGATTCAAAGCCTGATAAAAAAGAAAACATTAAGTGAGAAAAAAGAAGGTGATACAATAATACATATCACATCATCATTGCATATTTGCTGTAAATTTTAGGAATACACAGACAAATTACCTTATAACATGCAGTAGGTACTTATAGATTCATTATGTTTAGTGACAAAAATGTAAGGCAACTCATAGCCTACAGTGCCACTTTTGAGATGAGGTCATTTTTTCTTGACTGAATTAAGCATGCATTGTGTCTAAATAAATTAAAATTAGGATGTTAAAACAGTAGAAGGATTTCACTCTGTATATAATGAACTTAGATTTGCAAATGTGCAACAATTGCTGATATATATATTGAATTTAGTGATGTAAAATGATGTTGAGTCTGCCTCTGCCTGACAACAAGAATTCCAATTTTCAGCTCAGTTTAGCTGTTGCTTGGTAACAGGAAGGTCTGTGAAGTGAAACCCCTCAGAAGCCTGTGCCGCGAACAGAGCCCCTTTGAGAGTAAAATATCACTAATATCTCTTAATGTCGAATGTTTTCCTCTTTGAACATGATAAGAGAAAGATAAACGATTAATTAGTTAAAGAGATTTAATGACAGTCATATGTTACGTATTGATGTCAGAATGACGAATAAACACAATTTCAAGGACCTTATTAAGCAGTTCTTCAAATTAGCAAGTAAAAGCATGTGATAGGAACAATAGCAGCAAATGTTATATGACAACATTACTGATTCTGCTACATCTTTTACAGATCCCATCCCACTTTTTCTTAGTGAAACAGCTACTTTGTTCAGTAGTATTAAGAAATATGAGCAGATGAAAAAGATGCTCAGTTCTTTAAACAAGCTGCATTATTCAGACAAGTGAACAGAAATGTTGTAGTACTTTATCTAGTCATTCCAAAATCAAGCTTTACTTGAACTTTTCATATTAAAGAGCTCATATCCAAACTTAGCCTATAGGTGGCATGACTCGTGCAATGTGTAAGCAGGGCTTGACATTTAAGCCCCAGATTTACTTCGTTTTTTACGCGTACGCGAGCTTACGCGCACAGTCGAACGCACAGCCTTGCTAAGTATACTTAATTTGACTCGTACGTGTACACAGGCGTTCGACGAGTTTTAAGAAATCTCTTGCCACAAGTTACAACCCATTTATTCTTTCATGCTAGAGTTGTACAAATTAAGGGTACTTTCTAACCTCTTCGCACAACCTCTCGTCTTTGTAGGCCTCCATTGTCGCTGTAGCTTGCATGCGTTCCAGTCTGTTCTGTTTATGCAGTGTTTCTTTGACTACCTTGTGAATCTACGCCCCCAGGGCACGGTTGCCACCTTGTGGATAAACTAATAAAAAAAAAAGAAGTAATTATTTCAAAAAAAATTAAATGCGCATGCCACGAGACCGTAGGGAGTCCCATTCATCATTTTAGGTTTCAGAAGGGTGCTCGCGAGCGTCCCCTTTGCGGCCGCTAGGACCAACTTCAGCCGACGGTGTGGAACACACTGAGAAAACATAGTTTGCCGACGAACAAAAACTGATGACGCAATTCGTGTCATGCGAATTGCGGGTACAATTCGCATGAATTGCGGGTACACTGACCCTCACGTACACGCAAAAAGTGAAGTATACTTTGGGCTTAACACCCGCCAAATGCGGGTGGATTTCAGCAGTGGCGTGTAACACAGTCACTCCTACTAGCCATTTTGGCAGGTTGAATTTTATTTGTACAGCTTTCATTTGTAGTCTTTTAAAAAGGCATCTGAAATGATAAACTAAGTGCAATGTAGTGTTGTCAAAACAATTTTCCATACATATAGATACTGAAATATCTGAAACGCTTCCAATACTCATTTTCTGCAGAATAGATAGGCTACACAATACTAGCTGCGCTTTCCTGCTCTCTCATCTCTGTGACAGCGAGTTGACACACGAACCCGCCATGAATATTGTTGGTGTTACAGGGCTTGAATTTCGGCATTAGATTGCATGTATTGCACGCAATTCTACTCATTCCCGGAGATTTTGTGCACCCAAAGTGCGCGCACAGAAAGCCACCTCTCAGTGCTAAACTGAGTTCTTTTTCGCTGCTCATTGCGCTTAAACAGTCAAATACACACAAAATAATGTCAAAATAGCCAGTTATGTTTTAAGTGAATGTAAACAGTTGAGAAATGTGTAACAGAGTGGATCTGTGCATCAGTTCTTAAAGTGACAGCAATCTTTATAGCAGTTTTTCCCTATGGTATTGACGTCAAAATTGTGGCCAGTGAAAATGCTGAATGGTTAGTAACTTTGGAAAACCACTAGCCACAGTGGCTGGTAATAATAATAATAATAATAATAATAATAATAATTTCCCTTTTGCAATTCCATGCATCATTTGGCAATTAAACTAGGTGTTAGTTAATAATAATAATAAAAAATTAAATGAATTAAAGTAGCCAAAGCATAAGCATAGTACTAGATCTATTAAAATAATAACTCTCATAGTTCTTCAAAGTTTTTTTCATTTCTTTTTTTCTTAAATATATTAAAATACATTGGACAGGAAACATAAAAACCTGTCCAAAGCATCATTAGGTTTAACCCTAATAATTTTACCCAGAGGTCAAGTTCATTATTTATGCTTGACATTTCATAGAACGGACCGCAAACTGCGCTCATCAGCTGAACGTGGTAAAGGTAGCGGTCCCTTTAAGAAAATTGGACAGCAGTATTTTGAAAACAGGGGTGAACTGTTGATTTAAAACTGAAAAGTCATTGTACAAAGAATGTATATATCGCATATTTAATCTATTTATTATGCAAGCGGACCTCTTTTTCCTATACTGTAAAACTAGAGATCAGCTAATTGTGTCAACGGGAAATAATATAGTCTGTTTGACCGTTTCCCCCTCTTTTGCACAACTGTCTGTCTGTTCTGGATCTAAGGCTCATGATGCAGCGGGGTTCAATAAGCTGGTAGGTGCTGCCCAACGCAAGGTTTTCAGCTCGAAACGACTGCGAATGAGCACGGAAATATACCTCAGCATCCTCATTCATTTAAAGTCCTCACGCGCAAATCATAAAGGTAAGTTCTTTGTTGTTACTATAATTTTATTTCACGCTGTATTTAGGATGCGTCAGTGTCTGTTTAGACCTCATAACAGCCCATTCAATAACAGTCTAGCATCCCTCACCTATTGTTCAACTCCAGACATCCAAATTCCATGGCAATGACATGTTGCATGTGATTTTGCTGCGTTACGTTTATCTTCAGAGATTTTGCTATATAAGCAGCATCTCTAAAGAGCCATTCGCTCAATATAGCTAGTGTTTGCATTATAATCTTCCTCCTAACTGAATTTTGCAGCAAAAGGTGGAAATCTTGCTGTTGTCATGAAACCGCATGGATTACAGAGCAAACAGACAATACGTTTCAAGTAACGGCAGGCTTTTCCCCCATATATATGACTTTCTTTTCTCTATTGTAACTGTCTAAAATTGTATGAATGAGTCTGGCATCTTGTAATGTGTTGAGTGGGCTAGTGATTGTCTATCAGGACTGTTACTAATAGTTCCAAGCATGCCAAACACAGACTCATAAATGCCTTTTTCTTTAGTCCCCCTCCTCATGCTTGTCCCTTAATTTTTATACTGTTTTAAGGTGTTGTTAATGTCTTGGATCATTCTAAGCTTCTAATGTAGGTTTGAAGGGTATCAGACAAGCTGTAATGACAGCTTGCTTAAGTCAGATATCCAAGGTTTGACAGGGCGCCTGTCATCCCGGTGCAAAATGTGGCATTGGTGACCTGTTGTGTTTATAAGTACTTGTATAAAATACTGCTGCTCAAACCAGATTTAAAGGCTGTTTGACTGCAGTATGCTGTCTGTTTGGATTAGGAAAGCTGCTGAAGGGGATGATCATAAGGTTGGCTCACACTTGCATATCAAAATTGTTGTTTTGAGAATTAGTCATTAGCCAAAATCGCACTATATTAGGTCATTCGGTTTGAGCAACCGCAGACTAATGCTTGTTTTGAGTACAAGAGGCCGTCACTTTTAAAACCCTTTAAATGCCATCTCTGTTGGTTCACTCAGAAAAAGTAAGTTTAAACTCAACCGGTGGGCCACAGGTCATGGATAGCAAGGAAACAATGCTGGCATAGTTAGGATGAAAACATAAATATGCTTATTAACCTTTAAAGTCTGCTTGAAATGAAAAAAAAACCTAGTAATTTTTAATCAAAATTCCGATTTTCTGGTGAATTGACAAGACTTCTCTCTGTTGACGTATGCTGGATTTCTCCAATCATTTAGTCTGCTTAAACGCACTATTTTCTTACAATCAACTTGAGCTCACGTTCAGATTTGCCTCCATCCACTATACAACTGATGTGTAGAACCAAGTCCCGAAACAAGTTTTCATTTTCGATAAGCTGTTTCAATCGGATGTACATCGCAATATGGAAGAAACGATCTGTCAATATTTCCTTTACATCGCAACTTTAAAAGGGAAGAGAAAACGTTTTTGAATGTGTCTTATCTTAAAGAATGTGTTTCCAGTCAGACTCTGTGGTGTTTTGGCACAAATATATGTCATGTTAATATTTTTACATATTGTTGGGCTAAGACTTTTTTGTATAAAGTTCCTGGTAATATTAATACATTTCATGTTTAGTTTGAGGTGAACAGTTTTGAAGTGAGTTTGGTCACCAAAAGCTAGGTTTTGAAACAAAACCACTGGTTTAGTTAATGTAGGTAGTGTCTTGCGCAATTCTTGATTAACTTTATGCCTTTAGTTTAATTAGGCCGTTTGCTGTTCTTACATTTTGATTACAAGCTCCATTGCATCAAACCTACAGAATTCTGTACTAACACAACAGGAGTGTAGCGCTTTCTCTTCTTTGGCGGCGTAAGAAGGGATGTGGAATGAAAAGCGCAGAGCTGGAACAGTGTCATGGGATTGTAAAGCCATGATTATATGAGGAATGCCATGATGACTTCAGCAGAGATGCGGAAATGAACTGCGTTTAGAGGTAACAGATGAAAATGCAGTTAGAGTTTTTGTCAGCACTCCTCTCAGGGCTTGAGGAAATAAAGGGCTTTAGTACAGTCTATTCTTTGGCTGAGGAATTGTCTTAAAAAAAAAAAGGCAGAGCAGTCTATGAATAGCTGACAGATTTTGACATCATATTGGCACCTTGCATTACATGGTCGAGCCAGCTGCGATTGGATCATAATTTAAGCGGATGATCCAGTGGGTCACTCAGGGTGAGTTTTGTTGTTCACATGTGGAAAGTCTTGGGCATTTCTGTCTTCTCACAGTATGAACGGTGAGTCACAGGATAAATCATGAGAGTAATTAAATCCAGTAGGTATATCAGCTTTTTAAATGCCTCCCTCTTTTTGCCATTGTAAAAGCTGAGAGTGAATTTAACCATGTTTTCTTTTAGACTACTCCCTTCATGCAGCCCAGTTCATTTGTGTCCGTCAAGCAGCCCCTTATATACCTTATATATGTGTATTTTAATATAAAAGTATAAGAACTATTTACCATAAATCTATAACAATCACTTTTACAAAAGGAAAACGCTTTCAGCCAAAGCTGCTGAAACTCATAGTCAGTCTCGTATAAAGAGTAAAATCTTGAATGTACTGAGCCACATCCATGAAGACCTCTGTTATGATTGTGTCAGGTTAATCTGAAGAGCAGAAGATGGGAAGGAAGTGGACATACCCATGTGGTCATGTCTCAAAACATAATGATGTGTCTCAGATTGGATTCATTTCATGTCATGGAAAAACTTAATAACACTGGGTTATGGATATGGTACATTCAAACTATTATCAACATTTTGATAAAAAAACTAATAATTAGGGCTATCGAGTGGTGTTTTTTTAAAATATAAAATGTATTCATTAATCACAATTAATCAGTTGTTTGCACACCTTTGTATTAATTACCTATAAGAAAAGCCCCAAAAATGTAAAGGGTTAGTTCACCCAAAAATGAAATTTCTGTCATTAATTAGTCACCCTCCTGTTGTCCCAAACCCATAAGACCTTTGTTTGTCCTCAGAACACAAATTAAGATATTTTTGATGAAATCCGAGGGTATCTGATCCACGCATAAGCAGCAATGACACTGCATCTTTTGAGGTTCAGAAGGGTATTAAAAGACATCGATAAAATGGTCAACGGACTACAGTGGTTCAAGCTTAATGTTATGAAGCGACGAGAATACTTTTTGTGCGCAAAAACAAAACAAAGGGCGATTTCAAAACACTGCTTCGTGAAGCTTCGAAGCTTTATGAATCTTTTGTTTCGATTCAGTGGTTTGGAGCGTGTATCAAACTGCCAAAGTCACGTGAACCACTGAAATTTCAAAAGACTTATGACGCCTCATTTACTGAAATCACGTGAGTCGAAATAAATGATTCATAAAGCTTCAAAGCTTCATGAAGCAGTGTTTTGAAATCGCCCATCACTAGATATTGTTGAAAAAGTCATTATTTTGTTTTGTTTTTGCACACAAAAAGTATTCTCGTCACTTCATAACATTAAGGTTGAACCACTGCAGTCCGTTGACCATTTTATCGATGTCTTTTAATACCCTTCTGGACCTCAAAAAATGCAGTGTCATTGCTGCTTATGTGTAGATCAGATACCCTCGGATTTCATCAAAAATATCTTAATTTGTGTTCTTAAGACAAACAAAGGTCTTACGGGTTTGGGACAACATGAGGGTGAGTACTTAAGTGAGTACTTCATTTTTAGATTAACTAACCCTTTAAGAAAATTCAAAGGTTGCATTATTGCGGCCTCAAAAGCACTGAATAGACATTACAGAGAGTCAATATATTGCTCATTTTATTTACATATCACTGAATATAAGACATCAGTGGCCTGCAGTCAACACCAGTCCATTTTGCAAATGAGTTGCCAATCTGTCAGAGGTAGAACAAAGTTGTTGTCGGTTCCCAGATCTAGTTTGAAACCGAGGTTATCATGTTTTCGCTGTAGTTGGACCTAAGCTTTAAAATAGACTATATTTTTATACATCGGAACTGCTTGTACAATAACTATTGTCAAATCTAAATTTAAAAAAAGTTAAAAAGAAGAAAATATTTTCTTTTGCTTTTGACCAGCTGTAGAGATTTTAAATTTAAAATGTAAATTTGTTCTAAGATGTTATTGTCTGTCTACTCTTTTATTCTTTTTTTTTTTTCTTTTTTTACTAGTATTATTGTTATTTTTCATTTTTAATTATTTTTTAGGGCTGTGAATTTATTTCTGTAAAGGACTTTGGTCAATTTATGTTGTTTTAGCATTGCTATATAAATACATTTGACTTTTGACATATAGATATTGTCCAACCTGCTTTATAGATATTCTAGGTATCGCAGCACAGCAACATCACATTGCGTAACTGCAATAGAGACAATAGTCCAAAATCTCTAGCGGTTGACAAATTTCTACTGGTTAATCGTGTCTACCGGTATATCAGCCACCCTAACCCTTAAATGTGTTTTGATGTAATACACATTGTGTTGTGAAATCTGTTTTAATGGCCAGTAGCTTGACCGATTTCACAACAACACTAACTAGTTTGGATGCCCCCTGACCGAGTAGTTATTAGTGGTGATGAAATACTTTTGTGCCCAGGTTGCGTTATTGTGGTTTCATGTTGCCTTTGTGTTGTTTATTCTCCAGGGGCGGTTTAGGCCCATTTGTGTGACTCTTCACATCAATAGAGGCCGCAGATGCGTAGCCTGACCCCCAGCAGGCCTTTGTAATGTGCCCAGGCGTGGCGTGTGTTTGTGTCTGTGTGCGTGCACGTGGGTACGTAGGCTCCATACTCACTGTTTTGTTCAGAATGTGCCTGCGGTCTGCTTTAAAGGGTCTTAGAGTGGGTTGCGTGTTAGTCACAACAGACAACACAAAGATGTAAAGCTGTCTGTGATGGGAGTACAGGTGTCCTGTCAGCAGAACTAATGCTCTTTTCTCTGCATACATTACTATCCAAGCTCAGTTTTGCCATATCAGTTCGAGCCTGAGTCCGATTATGACAGTCAAGAAGTTGAACTAGTTGATCAACCCGAACCACTTTCGTAAGTACGACTTGTGCAGGACATTTCACAGTGGTAATTCTTTATTTTATACCTCTTACATTTCAGATGTTTTTGTAATTGTGTCATTTATAACATCCAGGGAAGCAGGATGTAGGGGTGCTGGGTGCTCTTTTATAAAGAAATCAATACATTTTAAACCAGTAAACCTTCAGTAAGCAATTTAACTGTAAATTGTGGGCTAAGTGGGCTACAAACCTTTTTTTCTTATTAAACTGTTTTAATCTTACATAGTTTACTATCTCAAAATGAGGTTGGGCTATCATTTGTTGACGCACACCAGGGACTGAAATTAAAGGGTTAGTTCACCCCAAAATGAAAATTCAGTCATTAATTACTCACCCTCATAAGCAGAAGCTCAACCGAACCTGAATAACGCACAAGAACAAACCTCTTCTGGCAGCTCAAATGTGCTGCGTAACACATGAGAATGAACCTCATTGGTTATGCAGCACGTTTGAGCTTCCGGAAGAGGTTTGTTCTTGTGCGTTATTCAGGTTCGGTTGAGCTTCTGCTTATGTTCGCTGATCAATGTTTACATGTGAGTAAAAGCCTAAATTAAATCTGTTCATCATAAAAAGTGATCGAGTCTCTTCAAAAACTTTGGATTAAACCGCTCGATTCATATGAGTTAGTTTTCCGATTTCTTTATGAACTTTATGAGGCATCAAAGTATTAGTTGCAAAGGCAGTCTATGGAAGGAAATCTGACAGCATTCTGTCATCAATAAGGTCTTCATTTGTGTTCCGAAGATGAACGAAAGCTTTACGGGTTTGGAACGACATGAGGGTGAGTAATGAAGAGTAATTAATGACAGAATTTTCATTTTGGGGTGAACTAACCCTTTAACGGGTGCTTGTGGCAAAAATGCGATCAAAATGAACAAAAATGCCCCCAAAAATTAAAGGGTTAGTTCACCCAAAAATGAAAATTGTCATTAATTACTCACCCTCATGTCATTCCAAACCCGTAAGGCTTTCGTTCATCTTCAGAACACAAATGAAGACCTTTTTGATGAAATCTGAGAGCTTTCTGTCCCTCCACAGACTGCCTTCACAACTGATACTTTGATGCTTCAAAAAGTTCATAAAGAGATCGTAAACTAATCCATATGAATTGAGCGGTTTAGTCAAAATTTTCTGAAGAGAATCGCTTTATGTGATGAACAAATTGAATTTAGGGTTTTACTCGCATATAAACATTGATCAGCGAACGTAAACAGAAGCTCAACCGAACCTGAATGATGCGCAAAAACAAACCTCTTGCGGAAGCTCTAATGTGCTGCGTAACACGATAATGAACCTCATTGATTCTTGTACGCGTAAAGCAAACATGCTTGAGCTTCCATTTACCACAACTGATGTGTGAGCTGATCAATGTTTTTGTGAATAAAAGCCTTTTTATTCTTTAATTAAAACCGTTAATCATATAAAGTGATCGTGTCTCTTCAGAAAATTTGGTCTAAACCGCTCAATTCATATGGATTAGTTTTATGATCTTATTATGAACTTTTTGAAGCAATGGAGGGACGGATAGCTTTCAGATTTCATCAAAAAGATCTTAATTTGTGTTCCGAAGATGAAAGAAAGTCATACGGGTTTGGAACGACATGAGGGTGAGTAATTAATGACAGAATTTTCATTTTGGGTGAAATAAGCCTTTTAGTTATGGGCAACATTTTTTGTTCCTGAAAGAATCAAGGTTTCTGAACAAATTCATTTGAATGAATGATTCAATGACTCACTTATTAAAACAGTAACTTGCTGCCACCTACTGGCGGGTTTCCACTGCACCCCACTTTGGAGTGCAAGTCTGTAAGCTAGGGCACAAGGGTTTTATTTATTTATTTATTATTTATTTTCTCTTGCTGTGTGCAGGCTCGTTTATTGCCTGCAGACATACCTCAATAGCCCTTTTTTGAAATGGCGTATTACAAATACATTCCTTGTTGCATTACGATTGAAATATTACTATGTTCTGTCAAAAAAATGGACTCTGTGCTCCATTTAAATGAGCGTTCTCTGGAATTGTTTGTTCTGCTTCATGGCGTTAACGTGTTTTATATATGATTTCTTTATATAATAAAAAAATTATGTATTTCTTTATTAAAATATATATCACCCCAGCACCCCAACCCAAAACATCTTCCTGCGCCCGCCTGCATCGAACAGCATGGTTCAGAATGCGGTCATTGAGATGGTGAGAAAATACATTTTAACTACTGTCTCCTAAGTTCGTCTGCCTTAGCAAGGCCAAAAAACAGCATCTTTTGGACATGGTAACAACACACATAACACAATTCAACCAGGCCTTGCACAAGGTTAACAGCAAAACATGAAAATAATGTGGCTACAACCCCAATTCCATTAATTCATTAAAAATTTTTTTATTGCTTTTCTAATGTCCTGTTTTGGGCTGATAGATTTAGAGGCCTTACTCTTACATAACTGCTGCAGACATTTTACAGGGCCTGTTACTAAATATTGCTTTGATTTTACAGAATGCATCGACAAATAAAATCCTTTCGCAAGCACAGCAGATCAGGCCTTTATTGAATCTCTCAGCACTTATTCTAGCTCAGGTCTTGTCGGCTTATATCATAGAGAAACGTGATTGCATCTTGTTTACAGGCTCTTGAGAAATATTTTTGCAATTAAAGTGGCCCAACGCTGGGTCAGCTGAAGGAGGATTAAGGCCACACTGCTGCGAGTGTGAAGAGCTCAACAGAAGGTGTTGATGAAAGCAGCCCTATGGAGGTGCTCCACAGCAGATGGCACACACACTGAGATCTGATGTTAGGTGCCAGGTCACATTCCTTCTCTACTTCCGGAGGATTATTAGAAATCATTCAATATGTCTCTGCCCGGGTGATGATCTTTATCTGTGGCAGAATTATAATGCTGCTTTTATTGGCTATAAGAGGTGATGGATATGAAAACAGAGCAGGGAATAGTTGTCACTGTTATGTTCTCAATAATTAGTGTAATGAATGTATATTGTTATCCACACCAAACCAATATTTTGCTTGTAAATATTGAATGAGCCAATCACTTCACAGTTGTGAACACAGTTGTTTCAACACTTGTGAACTCATTTCACAGCAGTTGCTTACATATTGGAATTCTTTGTAATATACCACAATCGTTTATGAGGGTGTTTCTTCAACTATGGGGATTTTTGGCCTTTGTGGGCTTTTAGAAACACATTTCTCAAACTAAACTTATTTAAATGTCAACAATGTCTGAAAATTCTGTATTTTGTTCATTGCAATTCAGGTAGAAAATGTCATTTCCATCATCTCAAATAATCTTTGATTTTGTAGTGGAAATGGCATTTTTGGAATTAAATGGCTTTTCCTTTTGTCTTCCTAAGGATCATTTCCTTGCTGGCATTTTATGTGTCCTTAAATACACACAATTAAATCCTATTTCCACACCTTTTGCATAATTTTACAAAAGTGAAGCTTGATTGGAAATATGAAATACAATCTTCAGTGATATAAACATTCAAGTGAAATATACCTTTTTCTTAGGGTTTTTTTGTTTGTTTTTTGCTCAAATTTCATTTTAGGCATACACTGTAGTCTCATTGGTGGAGAATTGTTGTTTTGGGCCTTTGAACTTTGGTTCAAAAATTGGCAAATATTTTTCACACAACACATTGAAATAGTTTAATTTACCCTTTGCTTAGGTTATCATAGTTTTAAGAATGTTAATATTTTTATGATGTAATTTAGTATTCAAAGATTTAAAGTGGATCTATAATGCCCCTTTTACAAGATGTAATATAAGTCTCTGGTGTCCCCAGAATGTGTCTGTGAAGTTTCAGCTCAAAATACGCCACAGATCATTTATTACAACTTGTCAAATTTGCCCCTGTTTGGGTGTGAGCAAAAATATGCTGTTTTTGCGTGTCCCTTTAAATGCAAATGAGCTGCTGCTCCCGTCTGCTTTCCAAAAGAGGGCAGAGCTTTAATAATAATTAATTCCTTACATTTATATAGCGCTTTTCTGGGCACTCAAAGCGCTTTACATATTGAAGGGGGAATCTCCTCAACCACCACCAATGTGCAGCATCCACCTGGATGATGCGACGGCAGCCATATTGCGCCAGAACGCCCACCACACACCAGCTTATTGGTGGAGAGGAGACAGAGCGGCTTGCTCTTCAGTTGTTCAACAACAACAAAGCTGGAGAATCTCACACAGCCAAAATGACGACTGTCAGTAACAGTGTTTAGCCTCAAACCGGAGTCGGACACTGATGGAGAGACTCAGGAAGAAGTTACAACTTTTAGAATGCAACTGGACAATTCTGAACAGTTAGTGGATACATTTATGTATTTTCTGTGGAGTTGATTCAACTCAGCAATTAGCGTGTGCCATCGTGTTAAACTTTTGTGCAAATCCAGCATTGAATTGATCCTCGTTTGTGAACCAGTCCGGCGTAAAATGACAACATGGTAACAACACTCTACTACAACAACTCTTCCTCTTCTCTAAAGGTGCCCAACATGGCCTCACCCCCTTTGTTGCGTGTTCTCGGGGGCAGGGTTTATGTAAATTTTAGGGTTAGTGATGTCACTAACTCGGGAAGAAGCTTGTTGTAGTCCCTACCAGCCATTTGTTGTAATCCTTAAAAAGGGAATTCTTTAAAAGAAAATATCTCCCTTTGCATTGAACTTTGAGCGTCATAACTTTGCAGATGTTTATACTCAAACAGCAACATTACAAAGATAAATGAAGGCTGGGTCAGAAGTTTTAATTTGACCTGAATACTACAAAAAAAAAAAAATGTTGTCAAAACAAAAGTTGTAATATTAATCAACCCCTGGGACATTTAAGTGAGCGCTCATAAATGTTTAGTCAACAGTGAAATATGAAATGTTTCATTTATCATTATATATTTTAATTATGTAAACAAGCAGAGTGCAATACAAAAGTAATGTTGAGTTAAAGTAATTAACTCTGTGAGGTTTGTCTGACTGCAGGATTAAAATGTGACCCAAATCCTCTGGACGGGATGAAAAGCATGCATGAACCTGTGATTTGTGTTTGTATTTAGGGAATGGGTTCTTAATTGCACAGTTAAACATACCATGGTGGTGTTTATGGTAAGATTCAAGCAATTTCTGAGATTCATCCACCTATTTTAACTTTTTCTACATGAAGGAAAAACATTTGATGTTGTGAGGATTTTGAACTTATTATTTCCCATATTCTTTCCTGTTTGTCACCTTTCAGACATTTTCAACATAAACAATAGGATTAGCCTTACGTGTGTGAGAGAAGCACAATCACCCTCCATTTTAGGAATACTTAAATTCTCAAGGCTTCATCCAAAAATGAAAAATCTCCCCATCTCTCATTTATTAGTGCTGCATGTCTAGCTGAATGAATAAAATGTCTGCAGTCTACATCATCTGCCATCTTGCATTCACATGACTGCTTTAACAGAGATCAACAATAAAGGAATTTAAAAAAGAGAGAGAGAGAGAGAGAAGAGGATCGGCGAATAGTTGGGAGCATTGGCGGAGGGCCAAGCACGACGTTCAAACGGTGACCTATTTCATTTAGTCCAGAGTGCGCTAGACTAGAGGAAAGATGAATTACTGTCTCTGTTGCCATCTCATTTCAGGTGCTTATTTACTTGGCACTGTTTGTATTCATTTCATATTCATTCTGGAATATTTCTAGTTGCTAACAGCTGTTGTACATTATAGCAATGTGCATTATCCTTTTGATGACCCTCATGCTATGGGCTGTTATGTGAATGGGAGAGACTATTATAGTGACTACTACCTTGTCCGCTGGGCATCTAGTTGCAAATATATGGTGGTGTGTCCAGTTAATGCACCCTGGAGGTTGTGTAGATGCTTAAATCACTTAGTTGGCTTGAGTCAATCCTGGCCAGGGTAAAATTGTGCCCAACCCCCAGGGTTGGTTCAAGTGGCAGTGCATTAGCATTCAATCCAAATGTCAATTCTCATGGTGGCACATCCAGTTCTCTCTGGTGGCACAGTATTGGCATAAATGCAGATATGTTGCCTGTGAACAAACATCCATAAATGTTTTTCTAACATTGAGTACTTTCCTTTGACTTTGTTTTAATATTAAATTAATTAAATAGTCTATTCCCAATCCTTCGAAAAAAAACTTGATTTGTTCCCCCTAAAATGAAAATGGTCATAATTTCCTTCCCCCTGATATTGTTTCAAACCTGTATAACTTTCTTTCATCAGTAGAACTCAAAAGGAGATCATTTAAAGGTACACTATGTAACTTTTGGACCTCTAGCGGTTAAAAAACAAAACGGCATGCATTGTTTTGGTTGTGCTTTGACTCTGCGTGACTATGCTGATGAATATGGTTATCCTATTGCTCATAAAACATGTCCTAGGCTTAAGTTATATAACCAGTTTAGATGGAAAGGTTATCAAGTTGACTAGCTGAAGACAGAACTGTAGCTATACTCATTAACCCTTTGACGCGTACAATCACACCGGTGTGATTAGAACATTCAGGGCATAATGTGATTAACTGCCAAATTTAAATGTGTTTGCGTGCTTTGGCTGGCGCTAAACCAGAGGCAGACGCGCGGCAGTGCTTTTCACACATCACAACTTTATTTTAGGTTTCAGATGTTTAAATACACATAAGTACAAACAAATCAATACATCTAGAGTTTGTAAAATACACACTGATGTCTATAGAAGCGGCAATAACAGTTCTTTCCATTGTAATTAGACGGCACGTTTATTCATATCAGATACACATTGTGTAAGTAACTTTAAAGTTTACTCTATTCTTCCCCAGTTCACCAGCTTACTTACTTTCACATATTTCAGGAGAAGTGTGTAAATCCAACAGAACCTGCGGCACAAACTAACATGGCGGCGCCCATAATGTGTATAGCTCAACTAACGCGATCATTATAAAGGTGTTTAAACAGCAAAACATATCCACTTGCTCATATTTGACAATCGGAATATCAGATATTTCATGTTATAGCTAACAAATTTGTGAATATTTTGAATAGAAAATGAAAAATGAAATAAAAGCGGATTATCAGTCATAGAGACGCGTCATAATCTGAAAATCACGCCCACCGGGGGCCAAAACAATCCAACAGTCCCCATTGACTTTATATAGCGTGAGGCTGCCTCTTTGTCATTTCTGACTTATAACAAAAAACAGAACAATGTCTAAAAGCTGCTATGTGACATGGTGTACAGCAAACAAGCTAAAAAACCCAGAACTAAGTTTTTATAAGCTGTCGACCCCAAAAAACGAATGTCTAAGGACACAAAAGTGGATACAGGCAGTGAGACAGAGCACAACAGGTCATATTACTATAAGAACTACACTGGAGGGGAACGTAATCGCCGACAGGTGAAATAATTCTTTGACATGGTTAAAAATAATGAATGTCTTAAACATTTGTTTTTTGGGGTCGACGGCTTATAAAAAGCGTAGTTCTGGGTTTTTTAGCTTGTTTGCTGTACACCATGTCACACAGCAGCTTTTAGACATTGCTCTGTGTTTTGTTATGAGTTAGAAATGACAAGCAGGCAGCATCACGCTATGCAAAGTGAATGGAGACGGTTGGATTGTCCCCCCCCCCCCCCCCCCCCC
>RJVU01044706.1:8562930-8573263 GCA_003731715.1 Anabarilius grahami | reverse complement strand
CCCCCCCCCCCCCCCACCAGTGAGGGCGTGGCCTAAATGCGTTCTGCCTCCATACAGCGCTGCGGTGTGTGACGTGACAAGCAATGACGCGTCACCATGGAAACAATAAAGTGATACGTTCTAAATAACAGTCGCCTGGAAAAACTCACGCTAGGGGATCAGCCAGAATATTTTAAACTTAAGTGCGAAAGGGTTAATAGACACGGCATTTCCTTGAAAATAAATTCCAGCGCAGTGCTACAACAACCCATAATGAAAAGACTTTACAGTGAACTCTGTTAGAGAGCTACATATGGCAATTTATCAGTTCTTGCCATCTCCAAAAAGCCAAGCCATTGTCGATTCTCGTTTTATTTTGAGCTCTGTCACGCTCTCTTTTTGCCTGTAGACTCACCTCTGTTCGCCGTGGGTGATTCCCCAGATGTTCGAGATTTAGCGTGCTCCATGTTAACCTTTCTCGCTCTTTGTGACAACTAACCTATGCCACTCCCACACCATACATGCGTCAAAGAAGCTGGAACAACTTTTTTCTGTTTACGGATATGACGAGACATGCACGGGCGATATGTACGCAATTTCCCGCAAAAACCATCCCCAGGTCTAAAATATAAATACTTATAATAGGCTTACCAAAGTGAACCATATTCAGTAGTAAATTGTGACTCAGATTATGACTAACACTTTACAAATCACCTGAGTGTGTCAGCTAAAAAAGTACACGTGGCTCGCTGATCATTTTCCAGTTGGTTTTGGTGGAAAAGTAATCCAAACCAACCCAGGCAACTGCATACTTCGGTCATTAATCTGTGTGTGTTTTAAGTCATTTTTGTAAATAAAGACATCAGGCTACTACTATACGCAATGGAAGGTGTCGTAGTGGCTTGAAGCCACAACAAACATCAAACTAAGAAGTGTTCGCAAACAAAAAAGGAAAGCGACAGTACCTGTAATAAATCATGAATTAACAAAGTTTGCATAGCATCACATTTGCTGTGCACTGACTAGGTTCACAAAACAATGTTTATGTTGGTAACAATGCCAAATCTCTAAACCAGTTACTGCTTTGGTCTATTTGCCTATAAATAGCAATATAAGCTGCTTACCTGCTCATAAGACACATTTTTCGAATATCTAACTTTATTTTGTTATTGGGAGAGTTTTGACATTTGCACCGATAAGACGATCATCTGTAACCACACAGTGGTTCATCTGTGCAGAATAGTGGAGCCAAAGCACAACTTAATTACCAAAACAGCTTGTAATTTTCTGTTTCAACCACTAGAGGCCTAAAAGTTACATAGTAGCTTTAAGAAATTTTAAATCTCCTGTGCACCATCTTGTAATACTATTTTGCATTTCCATTAAGACATTATTTACAGTATAAGGGTGTGCAGTTTTAAAAAAAAAATCCTTTAGTCAGTAGGTTGCACAAGACACTTCAACTTTATAGCATGTTTGTTGGACGACTAGTTCACCATCGTCACCCATTTCTGATTATTTTGTGTATTTATGAAGCCATTTTTTCTTGTTGGTTGGTCATTAAGATATTTGTGATTTNTTGGGAGAGTTTTGACATTTGCACCGATAAGACGATCATCTGTAACCACACAGTGGTTCATCTGTGCAGAATAGTGGAGCCAAAGCACAACTTAATTACCAAAACAGCTTGTAATTTTCTGTTTCAACCACTAGAGGCCTAAAAGTTACATAGTAGCTTTAAGAAATTTTAAATCTCCTTTTAAGATATTTGTGATTTGTAGACTTTACTATTTATGTGTGAACATTTGTTCAGAACTTCAGTCCCAAGGACATTACAAAGGCATCCAGAGAGTCAGGCTATGCAGAAAAATAAAATGCACTGACAGATATTAGGCGAGTTTTCACTCAGTTTTGTTTTACAAACAATAAACTTTACAATATTTGGTTTGGTTCACAAAATGGCCAAATTCTCACAGTTTTCAACACAGCTCCAAGTGACTCACTAGATGTTGTTAAATATTGCATATGAATCACCGTCTTTGATGCCAACATTTTTTTTTACTCTTAGTCCTTTCCAATTTAGTCCTTTCATTGCTTTGCCTTTAGATGAAATCTAATTTGATTCATCTCAACCTGATGTTAGCGTATCTTTCCTCTCATTGGTCAGTTGTCGTTACAGTCTGGACCAAGGTCATTAAAATGTTTTTTTTAGTTTTTTTTAACTGAACTCTCTGTGGGCAGTGAGAGCGGTGATGACGCTGTAATCCCATTGAAATCTGGCCTACAATCTCCACTGATGCGATTAAGATGTTTCTCAACTCTTTATGCGGTAGGCATTGCTTCTGAGCTACAATTAGGCTATGTTTCTGTGGGCCTATACATGACCTATACATGGTCCTCCGGCAATATATTGCACTTTAATAAAGTCTTTATGACAAACATGTTTTAAATTGAAGATTAGGGTCTTTCCACTTAAGGACAGAGGGTAAGCAGTTCAATGTGGACCTGTGATTAAGGAAAGCAGTCAGATTGTATTAGACTAATAGAAGTTGATTGAGGGCTAACTGCCATCCTGGCTGGTCTATCCAGTCAGTAGTAAGATTTAGTTTAGTTTGAAGGACACTATCATTCTGGTGCCACGATTACGGGACTAAACCCGGCAATAAAGTATGTCGAAAGATGTGTACTGTGATTCTGTGCTTCCTTGTACGCCAACTTTGGAAATGTGTCATTTCTGTGTGGATTTCAAAGGAAACTTCATCACGTGAGTATCTTGTGGTGGTTTTCTGAGTTCCCAAAGGTGTAGTTTTTTTTATTGCAAACAACTGTTTGAGTGAGACTGCTTTCTCTTTGTCATTACCTACATTTGTAGTTCAGCCTTACTAAATATTAAAGAGTTTGTGATTCAGGGGTGGGCAGCAGAGATACCTGTATTATTGTCTGTCTGGATGGATGACTGCCAGAATTAATCTCTTTATAAATGACCATGAGAGGATTATTCAGATTTCGACCCGTTTTATGTGGAGAGCAATAAATCACCTCAGCAAGTGATAGGAGTTTAGCATTGAACAGACCCAAATGATGAAATGCAAAGTCCCTTAATGTTGGGTAGGGGATTTCTTTAATTGAATGAACAACTTCTGGTTGGGGGAAAGAATATCTTTCCAGATTGCCTGATGTTAATTGTTGCTAGGGTCAATGACATTCTTTTTTCTTGTGTCCAGATCTATTGTTCATTACACACACAAAAAACCCCCACTAAAAATGTAATTTGTAACTAATGCAGTGACATGAATACACATCTTGTTTATTGAAAAATAATTTTTACTTTTAAAATTAATTTTGCTTATAAGTATTTGAAAGACTTTTGTCCCCCAAAACGTAGGGATACACAAAATATTCTGAATTAATAATTCATATTAAAATATATATATTTTTGAAATTGACTGATATATATACACTCTTTGTACATTCATGGTGTAAGGAAAATATGTTTGATATTATTAGATATTACTATAAATAATTATATATTATTTATATTAAAAGTTTGTGGTCTGTCCGATTTTTGAAAGAAAATTTCTTTGAAAGAAATTAATACTTTTATTCAGCAAGGACATATTAAAATGATCAAAAATTACAGTAAAGATTTTTACATTGTTAAAAAAAAATTATATTTCAAATAAATGCTGTTCTTTATTTTCATCAAAGAATCCTGATCCTGATCAGTTTTCTCAAAAATATTAAGCAGCACAACTGTTTTCACCATTGATAAGTAGGAATAGTTGTTGAGCAGCAAATCAGCATATTAGAATGATTTCTGACACTGAAGTCTGGAGTAATGATGCTGAAAATTCAGCTTTAGGAATAAACATTTTAAATAAATTAAAAATAGAAAATGGTTATTTTAAATTGTAAAAATATTTCACAGTATTACTGTTTTACTGTATTTTTGATCAAATAAATACAGCCTTGGTGAGCATAAGAGACTTCTTTCAAAAACATTTTTAAAAAATCTTACCGACCCCAAATTTTCCTTTCTTTTATCTTGGACCGTCTGATTTGTCATTGACCTACTAATTCTAGGACAAGCATTCATACAGTCAAGAGTTTTAATGCATTTATCTTGTGGATGCTCTTGAACATTTTGAATGGAATTCCAACCTGATAACACAGTTTTTCCAGGTGAGTTTCTAAATCACACACAAGTACTGTGAAGTTCAGATCGTTTCTTTTAATGATGTATGTCCTGTGATGTAGTGGAAACTTTGAATCAGAATCAGAATCAGAAAGAGCTTTATTGCCAGGTATGTTTACACATACTAGGAATTTGTTTTAGTGACAAGCTCCACAGTGCAACAGAGTAACAGCGACAAGACAAGACACATAATAAAAAGAATAAAATAATAATATACAAATTTACAGAATCAGAAAGAGCTTTATTGCCAGGTATGTTGTTTACACATACTAGGAATTTGTTTTAGTGACAGAAGCTCCACAGTGCAACAGAGTGACAGCGACAAGACACGACACATAATAAAAAGAATAAATAATAATACATTTACAAGATAGACAAAGTGCAAAAAAAACTAAACAAAAGTACACTTTGTCTATCTCTACAAGATAGATAAAGTGCAAAAAAAGCAAAAAACTATAATATAGACAATTTGTATGTACAGTTATGTGTGCAAATTTGAAATATAAATAAGCGTTTTAAGTAAATAATGTGTAATAGTGTTGTGTGTTCTGTGTTTGTCAAGTGTTCATGAGATGGATTGCTTGAGGGAAGAAACTCTTCCCTCAAGCAAAGAAACCGCATCGAACACATCAGCAACAAGCTGCATGTTCTTTCTCTGTGGAAAATACATCCCCATGTACAAACGCTTGCTGTACTCTCAGCATGTTCACACAGTGTTCAAAAAACACAACTTGGAAAAAGGTGAAACTGTGCTTATGGAGGGATTAAGAGCTCTGACTCACAGTGGCCTTGCTCTGAGCCAACCTTCCCCCATACTGAGACGATGCGAGAAACATCCACAGGCCCATGCAGTCACAGCCACTTTATATATGTTGTTTAGCTCTAGTGCTGGATCGTTTACATCTGAGTAGGCTAATAATAATTGAAGAACGTGCTTTTATGATTTACAATTCACCATTATGAGCAGAAGTTGTAGCGTCAAAGAGGTTCAAATTTACTTGTATGCAGCAATGTCACATGATGAATTCATACTTTGACTAAATTAGCACACACTAAGCCAGTCAACAGACTCATTTAAAGGAACTTTAAGCAATAGTAACTATTTTGTTAACCTACACCAGATTGGCTAAAGAGTAGAGGTTTGGCTGCCTAGCATGGTTGAGATGGCCCATGCTGGTAGATGCTGTAGCTACACCATCTGGACCCAAAAAGCATTTTTTCCCCCTCTTTTCAAAGCATCATATAAATTCTAAACATTTCATGATATTATAGTAGATGTGACTGTGACCAAATTGCTAGTTTTCTCGTTACAACTTGGGATAGAAATAGAAGTTACTCATTGAGATGAATGCCAAAGCTAACGGATGGCTGCATAGGCGTCGCTAGACCCTTCTTAGGGGAGCTCCATCCAATAAGCTTGCTCATCCAAACACCCTCCTTTCCACTGACATCACAAAATAATATACCAAATAAGCCATATCTTTTTGTAAGTCAAGCAAGATTCAGGCTCATGATCTCTTGCACTTAAAGGCAGGAGCACACCAAGCCGACGGTCGGCCGTCGGGCAGTTTTTCTTCGTCGGCCGACTAAGTTTTCTCAGTGTGTTCCACACCGTCGGCTGAAGTTGGTCCTCGTCGGCTTTTTTTCGGCCGATTCGAAATGTTGAATCGGCGTTGGAGATCGTCGGTCCGTCGGGCCATCTGATCATTCTGATTGGCTGTTCAGCTACTGCCGCCTGCTGTTCGGAAAGGCATTTCATCTCACGCTTGCGCAGAACGGACGTGCTCCTTGGCCGTCGGCTGTTTAGCGTCGGTTTGGTGTGTCAGGACAACTTTGGACATAGACGCTGCCGACGTGAGCCAACCCCGCAGTTTGTTTTCGTCGCCAATAGTTCGTCGGCATCAGCTTGAAGTATTCCTGTGAGCTACATCGGTTCATGCTTAGGTGGCAGGACTGAGCCCCCCTAAGACTGTGGTCCTAAATAGACCCAAGGATACTTTTATCCAGGTATTACAGACCTCCTTGGACTTACGCAATGTATTAGACCCCCCCCTTGCTCCAAAATCCCTCCCCATTAAGACATGTTAGCAAAACCATATAAAATGACTGTCAGGCACAGAGCACCACATTCTTCTGATTGGCTAAACAGCAGTCAGATTGTTGTTTTTTTTTATGTCCGTCTTTAACATGATACACTGGGGTATCTTACTATCTGCCCAAAAATATTATTTTTGAAATAATTATTTTTATATATGGGAGTTTACAGCAGTGATAACTACATTCTATAAACAAACTCGCACACCCGTACATTTTCAGGACTCGGAATCGCATTTTCGGCGAAGCCTGGACTGGACAGCTAGTTTTCTGTAGTGTGTGAGAGAGCTGCTCTGCACTGAATGCGGGTTCAGTAATTTACGAAGGCGTGGATATAATCTGCATGTCATCGCAAGGTTTTATATCCAGTCACTGTCTTCCATTGCTGCTTTAAAGTCTTAATTTTCATTTCAGGAGGTCTTATATTTTTTGATGGAAAAACAGGAATTATGATATGGCTTAACATGATGAACTTCAAAAGCTATGATTAAGGCTAAATAAATAAACGTGAGCACTGCATTTCAAAGTAAAAACGCAGTGCTGTTGCGCGTTCTACATATAAGCTCTTTAAGAGCAATAATGTTGTAGCCCAGAGGGCTCTGGTTATATTAAAGGGTTAGTTCACCCCAAAATGAAAATTCTGTCATTAATTACTCACCCTCACATCGTTTCAAACTCGTAACACCGAGTCTACACTGGACGCGAGCAGCGTGACGCGTCAAAAGACAATAGAACCCATTATAATCCGTGATATAATGGATGCGATGCGACATGACAAATTCCCGACAGTTAACGGATTCCCATTTCTATTTCTGACATAGTCCAAGTGCTGTCCAACGGTCGCCTTGTCACGTAGACAGCTTTTAGCTGCGGAGCAACGCAATAAAAGTCGTGTCTGGTGTAGACACAGTGTAAGACTTTCGTTCATCTTTGGAACACACAAGAAGATCTTTTTGATGAAATCTGAGAGATGTCTGTCCCTCCATTGACTGCCTTTGCAGCAACCACTTTGACGCTTCAAAAAGTTCATAAAGAGATCGGAAAACTAATATATATGAATTGAGCGGTTTAGTGCAAATTTTCTGAAGAGACTCGATCGCTTTATATGATGAACAGAATGAATTTAACATCTCTCATGACTTCATCAAAAAGATTTTCATTTGTGTTCTGAAGATGAACGAAAGTCTTACGAGTTTGGAATGACATGAGGGTGAGTAATTAATGACAGAATTTTCATTTTGGGGTGAACTAACCCTTTAAGGAACCCATGATGGTCCCCAAAGTTAGTTGGTTACCAACATTCTTCAAAATATCTTCTCTTGTGCTCTGCATAAGAGGGAAAGTCGTACAGGTTTGGAATGACATGAGGGTGAGTAAATGACAAATTTTATTTTATTTTTTTGGCTAAATTATACTGTTTACTCATGAAAATGACAAGAAAAAAATAACAGCTATATTTAATTTTAATATTTAATACAATTTTAATTTTTTAATAATAATGCAGCATCAGTGAAACTGAAAAATAAAATAAAAAAGAAAAGAAAAAGATTGTTTTAAATAATCCAGCCATAGTCAGTAATGGCGGGCATTGTCGTTTGACGTTAATTAACTCACCCATATGAAATTAATCAGATATATACACAACATAAACATTACAGCAGTGTTCTCATTATAATGTTATGTACAGTATATAACAGATTTGTGCTTTTTTAAGCATTTTTGCACTTAACTATTTTCATTATCAAAGTGATTCCAGGGACAGTTTAACTTCAGTTCTCCAGTCTGGTCCACATAACCAATCAGACCTCAAGTTACAGCCCACAATGGCACCATAACCAATTAGAAAAACAGAAGAAAATCTATTTTTTAAAGTCACACAATCATAATTTTCATGAAAGATCATCTCTGTCACTTTCGAGTACACAAGTACTAAGTACTCATGTCCATTCCTACTAGTGACTTGCAGCAACAAAGTTACACATGGTGTAAACTGGGCTGAAGACGTCAGTGCACTTGCTCCATGAGGTCATGGAAGAGGGAATATCTGACACCACGGTTCAAGTTTATTGTTCCTGCCATGGATTTTTAATTGTACAAAGCTGAGAATTCATTGTGTATTCCATGACAATGGTTTGCTCATATGTGTTCCTCCACATTCAGGGAAGAATGTGGTATTGTGCGGAATGGTCTAGTTTTTGTGTAAGAAGGAATATTGAAAATAAGGTTATGAAGATGACTGGTTTTAGTGAATAGACTGGGTGAGGTCTGAATCCACAGCGCCTTTGTCCAGCCGGTCCACTTATTAAAAGAACAGAAGTATCAGGTTGTCCTCGAAAGATTTAGTTTATGAAAATTTAATATAGCTGATACTCTGCACCGACCTCAGTCCGGCTGCTGCTGTCTGCCGACACAAGCGGCTGGTTGAGGGGCTGTTATTAGATTAGAGAGGAGTGGGTGGCAGTGGCCAGACGAGTGTGCGTGTGTGTTTGTCTCTGCTGGTGTCAGAATCACGCACACGGCTGATGTCACGACTGGCTGGCTGTAATCCGGCACCCTGCGTTGTGCGGCCCATACTGCTGATGGAAGGTGTGTGATGCCATCCATTACTCTTGCTCTCTCCTTTATCACTTTTTGTCTTTCTTACGATGCTTATGGTGGCATTTGGGACATTGCTTTGAGTTTATTATTTTCTATAAGCAAACACAAGCTGAGGAGAGATCATTTAATTCATGACAGGGCCAAATGGAATCGGCCAGACTTTTTTTTCACACTTTTTCAAAAACAAAAAACAAAAACAACAACAACAATTTTTTTTGCAGTATTCCTTGATACTGATGAATTGTGTATGATACAAGGGGAACTAGTGTTTGTATCCTATACTCTCACATTCTTTGGCTTTCCAACCTGTTGTAATATGTTATATTTGTATTTATTGTTTTGATCTCTTTTTCACTCTTTTCAGGGCTTAGCAAAAAGCAAAAATTATTATTTTATCATAGTGCTGTAGCATAAAAGGAGCTGATTTGGATAACAAAACTGCTATTTCTTTCTATTAATTCAGTTTATAAAGATAAAATGTCTAATTATAGCCATTTATTATTATATTCCAATGGCCTTATATTGAAATAATGTCAGTAAAAACTTTTGTTGCTACTACACAATTACTTGCTTTAAAATAGTTAGCAAATAGCATAGCTTCTTCCACTTTAATGTTCATGATATGGAATCATTTTCACACAGAATAAATAAAATCTCAAATAAAAAACACTTAGTTTAGATTTTTATGAAAGTATTGACCAAACACTGCATAAATGTTGGATGTATGCATATTCGATCCGCTGATCCCTATTTCATGTCATCTGATAATTCATGTGTATAAGTATACAGTATATATGCTTAGATAATTTTATGTGATGCAATGTGTACTAGTGTTTACATCTGAGACTCTATTTATTTATTCATTTTACCTGTCACATTGTTGTAATTTCAGTGGGTTTCTCTCTCTCCCTTTTGATATGTTATGAGACATTTTGGGTAGCTGAGAGGGCGAAGCAGGGATCAGGAACACACTGAAGAATTATTTTGCCTAATATTTAACTGCCAGGCGACTATTTCTCTAAGTAGAGTAAAATTTCAATGAAATTAATTCCCATTATTTGATCCAGCATTTCTCAGTAATGATGGCATAGAGCATGATGAAATACAGATTAGCTGGTTTATATGATGCATGACTCTGAGGAGCTTTTGTTTCTAGTAAACAGAGACCGATGTGCCATTATTCATAAGAGGTTATGTACCACCCAAATTATCTTTCAGTGAGTTCTTGAAATCAGCCTGAATGGGCAAACACACAGAGGATTATACAGGCACACGTGTCTCAGAGTGCACACGTCGCTGTTGCATCCGGATTGTTTTGTTTCTGTCGAGTCTCCAGCTGGTTTTCACGTGGCGTGGCTATTTGATATTCCATCCATCATTGATTTATCACAGCTTTACATAATAGCAGCACTGTCAATGCTAATACTTCATCAAAAATGAAATGCATTTGACAAGCTTAATGTTGTT